>JAJTUV010000218.1:1325000-1705224 GCA_021653895.1 Mastomys natalensis
GGCCGCTTAGAATTATACCACAATTATATTGCCTATGTAAAGATGGCTTCTCAGGGTGTTTTAACGACTTGTTATATAGCTCACCTCTCTGGAGTAGGAGAGTACTCCTCTTGACAGGAGTGTCTCAGGGAAAAGCAAACAGGAGATATCTAGGGAAGAAGGGATCTGCTACTTTCATCCCTTAGAACTATTGCCTCACAACCTAAGCTAGAAATAAGCCAAGCTCACTGGCAAGCCCTTGTCACTTTCAGAGTTTGCCAGGAGGGCAGGCAAGATGTGCTTGTCACCAAGCCAGACAATTTGATCTCCAGAGCTGAGTCCCACCCACATGGTAAGAGGGGACAGTCAATACCTGTGAGTTGTCTGACCCCCACACTCAAATCAAGGCACATGTACATGCAATTTTTGATAACTTTTGCAAGGCTCCCTGTACCATGATAATGTAACAAGTCCTCTTAAATCGATTATTCTTTGATCCGTATGTTTATAGTGAACACATTCTTCATTTTAGAATACTGCCTCTATTCTTCATTTTAACTCCTGACTGCTAGCTAATATTTCTTTTTTTAATAATTTACTTAATTTTATTTTATGTGTGTCAATGTTTTGCCTTCATTCATGTCTGTGTGCGGGTATCGATACCCTACAACTAGAGTTACAGACAGTTGTAAAAGCTGTCCTGTACATGCTTGGAATTCAACCCTGGTCCTGGGGAGGGACAGCCAGAGCTCTTAACCGCTGAGCTATTGCTCATGCCCCTAAGATTTCTAAAGCATTTACTCAGACACTTGGCAAGTGACAGTCTTCAAGAACTCCTCTGTCTTTCTGTCTCTGTCTCTGTCTCTGCTCCCACTCCTCCCTTTCCCCTCCCCACCTCAAATGGTTATCAGAAGTGCAGGGCCAATTGCAGGGAAATTGATATAACTGGATATAATCATATTAAGGGAGCATATGTTTTCTGCCATTTGAGATTCTCAGGTTTTCTTTTTTTTTTTTTTTTTTTTTTTGGTTTTTCGAGGCAGGGTTTCTCTGTGTAGCCCGGGCTGTCCTGGAACTCACTCTGTAGACCAGGCTGGCCTCGAACTCAGAAATCCACCTGCCTCTGCCTCCCAAGTGCTGGGACTAAAGGCGTGCGCCACCACCGCCCGGCTTCTCAGGTTTTCTATAAACCGCAAGAGTGTGTGTGTGTGTGTGAGAGAGAGAGAGAGACAGAGAGAGAGAGAGAGAGACAGAGAGAGAGAGACAGAGAGAGAGAGAGAAGACAGAGAGAGAGAGAGAGACAGAGAGAGAGAGAGAGAGAGAGAGAGAGAGAGAGAGAGAGAGAGAGAGAGATTAAAGTAAAAGTAGAAATATTTAGGGGGTCCAAGAAGACTACAAAGAGTGAGGAAAGCAGGGTGAGATAAAAAGCGCACGATCAGTGTGCAGTGCACACTCATATGACAGTGACCTTATGTAGAGAGAAAGAGCACACGCTGAGTGTGCAGTGCACACTCATATGACATCACCAGGTCTCTACCTTCTGAAGCCATTTGAGCAGCAGCGTCCTGTCTGGGACCGACATCTTCTGTCTACAGTCACCCCTGACTGGATGCTCGCACTATACAATCTGTAATGCTGGTGAAAGGAAACCCAGAGTGAACTCTAAACTGAAGCCCCCGATTTAACCCAGTTTTACTGCAGTGTTCATGAGTTTGTTAGGCTTTCTGACCGAAAGGATGCTCTTGCAGCTGCTAAGAGACAGGGTATGAGGCCTGATATGTAAGAAAAAGACTGAAATCATTCATCTTGAAGGTGGGCAGCCCATCATTAATAAGCTCCAAAATGGAGTACACCACCGTGGAACTCAAAGGATGCATTGAAAGCTGGCTCCCATTGCAGCAGGTACTTTAAAAGACCGATTTCAGCTGTAGGTTAGTTTCTGAGTTGCTCTCAGCCAGCTGAGCATGCATTGGGAAGATGAAATCGATCTAGGTCCTTGGAGTCATTCTCTTCTAATGGAGCTCAGGAGAGCACCAGTGTCCACACCACAGGATAGTTAGTTAGAGTACTGATGTCCACACCACAGGATAGTTAGTAGAACACTGATGTCCACACCACAGGATAGTTAGTAGAACACTGATGTCCACACCACAGGATAGTTAGAGTACTCATGTCCACACCACAGGATAGTTAGAGTACTCATGTCCACACCACAGGATAGTTAGAGTACTCATGTCCACACCTAGGATAGTTAGTAGAACACCGATGTCCACACCACAGGATAGTTAGGAGAACACCAATGTCCACACCATAGGATAGTTAGGAGAACACCAATGTCCACACCACAGGATAGTTAGGAGGGCACCAGTGTCCACACCACGGGATAGGAGAGCACCAATGTCTGCACCACAGAATAGTCAGGAGAGCACCCATCTCCACACCACAGGATAGTCAGGAGAGCACCCATCTCCACACAACTGGATAGGTCATTAGACGTAGTCATGCCAGAGAGACCCACATGGACCAGCATCCTCACTCGACTTAGCAGCTTCACACTTGGGAGAAATAATGAGTCTTCCTAGTCAGCTCCTGTGGGGATGATAAGTTCTTCACTGTGTTACTGTGTATACAAAGGACTTGGCACTTAGGGAACATTCGAAATAAAGAGTAGCAATAATTGAATATAGGATGGGTTCCAGCTTATAGCCAGATAGGAAGTGATGTTAACCTTTCAGATGGGCTGGATGCCCTTGTGGCTGCTGAGAGGCAGGGTTTGAGAAGCTATAGGATGAAGAATGAGGTCACTTACCATTCAAGGGTGGGATTAATGCGGCTCCATAGTGAAGCACACCACACACCACAGTGAGACTTAGAGGGTGAGTGGAAAGCTACAGCTTCATGCCTCATCCCATCCTTCCTTGACTAATGGATGAAGAGAAGACGTAAGCCCCTCCGAAGGGTCAGGTGGTTGAACATAGACATGTGCATCTCCACAACCAAATCCAGAGAGAGGCCGGTGAACCTCGAGAGGACCTGCTCTCCCTCATACAGTAACACATTTGATTTTTTAAAAATAGAACAATATTTTAACCTGCCTTTAACAGTACCCACTGACAGGGTATGCATCATAATTACCTAGCAATGGAGTCATCATAAACAATGCGATATCATAAAGCAAACGGTAAGAACCTGCGCTGTCTCCTGGTACTCTGAAGATCCCAGTACCAAATGTCATGTCAAGGGGGAGTTAAAGGGTATGAAGAACGTACCTGTGAACAAGTTTCAAGGAGCTACTATTCCCAACCCTGCCTGCGTGGCTGCTCAAAGCTGAGGCGTTATCTCCCTTCACCAGCCAGGCTGTAGTGTTCCCAGCTCTTATAACTCTGAGCACCACCAGCCCCCAGCCCCCCAATAGAATTGGGATTTATTCCTAACTACTCAGGTTAAGAAAGCTTTATAAAAATGTTGGTTTGTAAACTAAAGGAAGTGATCACGAGAAATGATTCAAGCTCATTTTTTTTTTATATTATTATTTTATCTTTGTCCTTTTTCCCTTTCTCAAATATTGGGGCCAGCACTATGGCTAACCCTGCTTCACACTTAAGGCTGACAGTCTGAGTTCTAGTCTGAGAGTTCATGGTAAAAAGACAGAACTGATGCTTTCATGAGGTGTCCCGCAATTTCCACACACACTCCACGCACACCACGCACACAAATGATACTACTCTTTTTTAATTTTTAAAGAAAAATATGTTAATGCTAGATAAGCCATTAAATGACAGATTTTCTTAAAGATACCAGATGCATTAATATTCAAGTGGAAATATTGAAAACCAGCTGGAGTCTGGGATTTGAATAGCTCGGTGCTGAAATGCTTGCTTAGTGTGCATGAGGCCCTGGTTTTCAGTATCCAGCCAGGAAAAAGATAGTGCATGGAAGAAATAATTTGCATCAAGCTAACTGCTCTACAATAGCCTCCAATTCAAGATTCCATTAATTAGCAAGGTCTCTAGAACATTTGGCATTTAATTCATTTTAATTACAACTTTTGAGGAATACTTTGCAAGCAAGCCCTACCTGGGCTTTCATTCATTAATTGAAATGACAACTAAATTAGTATGTTGTTGTGATCATTCTGAAGCTAATTGCCTTGCATCTCAGGTAGGTTGTTTTACATGAAATTTTCTAAGCTAAGATATTTTTTCCTATGTCCACTGGAACTCTCAGTGACTAGCATGCTAATAAAGAGAATTATGATACCCTAGTGGAGTAAGTCTTGTCTCAGACATGCACTAAGTGCTGTTTATGTGAAGTCACACTGACAAGAAGGTTATATGTTATGCAATGATATATATCATATATTGTACTCCTTTCTCAGAAAACTCTTTATACAAGGCCCCAGTGGCACCCAGGTCTTAAACAAATGACTTCTTTTCAGAACCACTTGTCCATCTTGCCTCCAGCTGAGCGACTGCAGCTTTCTCTCTTAGTTGCCTTTGCCTGGGGCTTGAATATTGGAGACCTTCTCCCAGTAGGTTCTGACTTAGATCCCTATTATCAACATACAGTGAGACAAAGGAAATAATAAGACACCACATTTCAGAATGGGGATTTAGACTTTAAGTTGGCCTTCAGTAGCTAATCCAGTAGAGATTCATTCATTACATTTCGATACGATAAAACTTGCATTTCTGTCTGGCTGAAAATACCCACTCATGCCTATGTGGCAGGGTTATGAACTCTTTGTATAAAAGGCTCTTTATAAATAAGATTTCTTAAGGCTGTAATGATTTTGTTATCTGGGAGGGGGAGTGTGGGAAGAAATGTAAAATGCAGGGCAGAGAGCATGCAGGGAAGGCAAGGTTACAAAGTTCAAGGCAGCATAGTGACAAAACTCCTTTCTTTGGGTTGCCAGCGTTGTCCTGAACGTGGCTCTGTTAGAGAAGAACGCTCACAATGAAGGTGAACCCAATTGTAGATCAAACACACCACTGCACATTTATTTTCTCAATTGTTGTCAGTATGGAAACAAAGGACTCAGAAGAATCAAAAGTCTCTTTAGTGATCGCTACAGTTCCAGGCAACAAAATCTTTCCCACAGGCTACGGCCCCATCACCACCACCACCAAGTGCGTGACGTAGATTTAGACTGTGAAGTCTCAGGAGGTGTGGCCCTCAGCAGCTTCTCCACATCACTCTCTTCTCCTGGGACTGAGCAGCCACTGCTATGAAATTGAGTTTTTCTCAGAAGGATTTCTAAAGGATGTTAAGCAAAGAATACGACATGGTGACATGATTTGTTTACTTTTCTTAAGCTCTCTCATTGGTCAGTTAGCGAAAGTGTGTTGTTTCCATTCTAGAGTAAGAGCAGGAGTTACAGAGTTGAGTGTCAAGAAACAAAGGCTTCCTAAGACGTGTCATCTAACCAAAGTCTCACACCCTCAGATACACTTGGGGTGACTTTTATTTTTTGCATTTTTTCCTGGTTTTTCAAGACATTGAAATGTGATGAGCCAGAAGAGACTAAAACCAGGCAAGGCAGGGAAGCATGCAGTGCTTCAAGCAATGGTAGATCTACCAGGCAGACCCACTGTTCCAGAGGAAGAGGAGGAAGCAGGGCGGGGGGGAGGGGGCGCAGGAGGAGGAAGAGGAGTCTGAAAAACAACTAGAAAGAGAGGTCAGAGCTAGTCTACCACAGCCTCAGAGAGACCAGACAAGGCTGGTCCTCATCCCCTGGGCAAGAACACGGTGAAAGCCATATGCAGAGACTTCCAGAAGGAACCCGCTGGACATGTAGCACCTAAAAGTGAAGTTGAGTGTGAGAGGAAGCAGGAAGCAGGCTCCTTGACCCATCCTGTCAGTCACCTTTTATTGCCAGATAAAATTAGTTTATAGCCAGCTACCGTCTTCTTGCATATAAATGTCTTGTGTTGAATCAAATCGAGAAGCCAAGAAGAATAGGATCATAGCTGGTGTGAAAGACCATAGGAGGCAACACGAGAAGAGGCACAACCAACCCTCACTATTTATAACTTCCAAGGAGCAGAATGTGTGCGTCCCACCACAGCCTGTAATCCTTCCCATAACGTGCCGTGAAATAAGAGCATCAGAGATGCCACATCTGCAACCCAAGTGGAAAGTGCCCAGGCACAGAGCTGTGGGCCTGTGGCTAGCCAGCCACCTCACCCACTGAGGACTGCCCTTCCTGCCTGCCTGGGACAACAAGCCCCTCATTCTGTGCCTCTGCAGAAAGATTCTTAGAATCCCAGTCGAGGATAAGTTGTAGCTTCTAATACTACCATTTCTCCCAAGTACACTTTAAAGGAGCTTGATGTTTCCATGTTGAACTGAGTTAGACCCAGACTCCTTTCAGGAGTCCTATGGAAGGTCCCAACACTGCCTGTGTCTCAGATTTCATCGTGAAATTTAGCCGTAAACACTTCATTAACCACAGTTTCCCTCACTCCAGGCCCTGACATCTACAAATGCTTCTTTTTTTTTTTTTTCATTGGAAATTTTATTTACATTTCAGATGTTCTCTCCTTACCCCATTCCCCCCGTCCCCCGCTCTACAAATGCTTCTTTTCACTGTCTGCCCCAACTCAGTCCTAGGAAGCCAGCCCGTCTAGTTGCCCAGCATGGAGGTGCTGTCGGAACAGCCCCAGGTCCCTTTGGCTGTAAGAACAGAAAGATGGGATACCCTCAGGCCACATTCAGCTGCACATGGCCGCTTTTTTTGAGTTCCAATATTAAGGGCAGCCAGTTAATTTTAATTGAAATCTACATCATAATGGGTGTCTCAGCACATTGCCATTGACATGTGAGGTAAGCTATTCCCAATGAAGTAGCACACCTAATGACTGATTCTAAAATGGGGAACACTCGGAACTGAACTCATCACTAATCTTTTTTCTTCACATTCCGCTTAATTCTGATATTGAGAAGAACTCATTTATTTTAAAAATTAAAACATTAACCAGTTCCTCTTTTAAAAAGAAGACCCCAATGGTATATCAGCTGAACAGTCTCTCAGTTTTCCAGACTCCATTGTTGATGAGATTTCTTTCTGTAGTTGCTCACCATTGCTACCTGTTTTATTGGAGGGATGGGGTGTGAGAGGGTCTCGCTATGTGACCCTAGTTGGCCTGGCATCACTTTGTAACCAAACTTACAGAGATCCACCTGCCCTTGCCTCCAAATTCTAGAATCAAAATGTATACCACCACACTTAGCCCACCTTTTAATTTTTTAGTTAATTTTTATTAAAATATAATTATGAGGCTGAAAAGAAATATCCAAGGTTAAGAGTACTCGCTGCTCTTGCAAAAGACCCAGGTTCAATTCCCAGCACCCACGAGGTGTTTCACAACTATCCATAACTCCAGTTCTAGGGGATTCTATGCCATATTTGTGCTTTCATGGGTGTCAAGCATGTATGTGTTCACATACATACATGCAAGCAGAGCACTCACATGTAAAATGAAGACATCTAATAAAAAGTAAAAAATATAATTGTTTCCCTTCATTCCTTTTTCTTCCTCCAGCCTTCCCATTCCCCCTCAAAATCATGGCCTCTGTCTATAATTGTTATTGTTACAAATCTATATAAACACATAAACACAACCTGCTGGTTACTTTTTGTGTTGTGTGCATGTACATGACTTCTGAGCTGACCTGATATTGAATAATCAATTTAGGAACTCCTCCCTGGGGAAAGAGAACTCCTACCCTTAGTTGCCTATAGGTCTTAGTATAAAGGCAGGACTCATTCCCTCTTCCACTTTAGCCTGTCTATTGGGGTTGTCCTTGTTCAGGTCTTGGTTAGGCAGCCATATTGTTGAGGTGTCATATCTGGAGCTTCTCTGCCATTTCTAGGAAACAGTCTCTCAGCAGATCTCCAGGTCCTCCGACTCTCACAATCTTCCCACCTCCTCTCTCGACATATTTCATGAGCCTTCAGTATAGGAGCTGTGTATCCCTTGGGATGTACCCCCTACATGATCAATTGGTTTATTCTCTGCATCAGGACTAGTTGTGGTTTTCTGTGATGGTCCTGTATCTGCTGCAAGGAGAGCTTCTTTGATAAGGGTTACGTTTCTGCGGCGCACCATTTCAAAGGCTCCAAAACAGAAAACTTGCTCTAGCTATTGAGGAAGAAATCTCCTGCCCAACTATTCAACTTTAACTTGAATGAAGAGCTCTTTTCTTCCCAACCCAGTGCCAGGGCTGAGGGTTCTCTGGGTGAGAGCAGAGACCCCTGGCCTTGTGCTGAAATACAATGAATGATGTTCTTTAAATCACTCCCAGTGAGTGTTGTAAGATATACTTGTGATTCCAACACTTGGGAAGTGCAGGCAGAAAGATGGGTTCCGTGTTGTCCCCCACTTCATACCAAGTTCAAGGCCAGCCTGGACTATATAATAATTATGTCTCAAAAAATTAATTTAAAAAATAAGATTGCTTCCACCTCACTTAAATCAAGGCACCTCTCCTGATCATATGGCTTCTGTCTCTGGCTGATTTTCTTTGGCAAATGAATCAGACCTGAGACTCCAGCTGGAGGCCCAGTATGTAGTCAATGAAGGAGGTATATGTGTCACGGAGGCTGTTCACTTTCAGCATCCTCATCACCACAGCTGTCATTTGCTGTTCCCTTGTCCCTAAGACAACTTGTTGAAGAACAGACAGAAAGAGATGCTGAGACTGCAGCCTGAAAGCAGGTGAAGATATCTCAGAACTCAGCATGTTTAACAGAGTCCCGAATAGGGCATGGTTCAGGGTGGCCTAACAGAACCAGGCATCGAGTGCCCCCTGCTGCCCAACATGGAAAAGGGCATGCTGAATTAGCACTTCTTAAGTAAGAACACACTGGGGAAAGCTCCTGGGACTGCAGAGGCTGTAAAGACAGTCACATGCTGAAGTCCAAGGCCATCTTGGGTCATCTAGATCATCCCGAGTGTAAAGATGAGTGGCTGTCATCTGACTAGAGTAGGTTTTTATGAGCAAAAGTTCTATTCTGGAATTGGAGTGCTTTCTTGTTGCTCCTTCTGCATCTGTGTGGTCCCTGGACCCATAGCATAACACTCACCTTGGAGAGTGTTAGAAATGCAGACTCACTCAGACACAGTAACTCCAGTCTGTAACCCCAGCTACCCAAAACAAAAGGAAAGAAAGAGAAAAAATAGCGTGGCGATTTCCTGAGACAGTATCTTACTATGTATCCCTAGCTAGCCTCAAACTCCTGCCATTTCTTCTGCTATAGTCTGAATGCTGGGGTTACAGACATGCACCTCCCTGTCTGACTTCAAAAAACAACTTTTAAAAGGGCTGGTCATTTACTCAGTTGCTAGAATATTTGCCTGGCATATTCAGTGTCCATTAAAACATACACATAGGAAGTGTCAACTCTCAGGCCCCAGCCTGGGTCTCCTAAATTCAAATACTCATCTAAACAAGGTCACTGTGCTATTTATAAGGCACCAGACATAGCTGTCAGTGGAGCTTTAACCCAGCAGAAGGCCCACATTTTGGCCCAGAAGGCTCAATGAGGAAAGGCCACCAAGCCTAATGACCTAAATTTAATCTCCAAGGACCCACATGGTGGAAGCAGAGAACGAACTCCCATAAATTGTCCTCTGACCTCCATGTAGGTGCCATGCAACAGCTCACATCTGCATAACACATCTGAGTATGTGTGCACACACAAAAGCAATGTAAAATAAATAAAGTCCACGTTTCCTAAGGTTTGGGTCAGATTGTATTGCATATGGGAAATGAACAGGACTCCAGCAGAGCCGGATCTTCTCTCATTGCCATGGCTGACATCCTCACTGCCTCCACACCCACGTCTGCTCCATGCATCCTGGCATCTCTCAAGCCTGTACTTCCCATCTCTTGCTATACTTCCACAGAAGCTAACATTAACCAATTTCCTTCCAGCTCAGTCTGTTCCCAGCAGTGTGTGATAGGCTTGGGGTGTGTGTGTGTGTGTGTGTGTGTGTGTGTGTGTGTGTATTGAGTGTATATATGTGTATCTGTGTATGTGTGACTGTGTGTGTGTATGTGTGTCTATATATGTGTGTGTGTCTATGTATGTGTGTATATGCATGTCTGTGTGTGTCTGTGTATGTATGTATGTCTGTATATGTATGTATGTGTGTGTCTATGTATGTGTGTATGTATGTGTGTGTATCTATGTATACATATGTGTCTATGTATGTGTGTGTATGTGTGTATATGTGTATATGTGTGTGTCTATATATATATAAGTGTGTATGTGTGTGTCTGTATGTCCGTGTAACTATTTGTGTGTATATCTGTGTGTGTATGTGTATATATGTGTGTGTGTGTGTGTGTGTATCCGTGTCTGTGTATCTGTGTCTGTGTGTGTGTATGCCTGTGTATATGTGAGTGTGTATGTGTATGTATTTGTGTGTGTATGTATACATATGTGTCTATGTATGTGTGTGTGTCCTGCTTACCCACTATCCTTACTGCTTAAAGTACCCCTGTCCCTGCACGTTGGAGCTGTGCTCCCTAATCTCACTCTCACCCCTCCATCCCCATCCCCTATCCCCTGCCTTAGTCATGCCAGCCTGCTGTTAACCTGGAGTGTTCTTTTCCCACACCAGGTCAGGGAAGAATGCCGGCTCCTGAACGCCCCACCTGTGCCACCCCGAAGTGCAAAGCCTTTGTCCACAAGTCCCTCCATCCCTCCTCGCACGGTCAAGCCAGTTCGGCCACAGACTCGATCTCCAAGCCCCACCCTGTCTTACTATTCTTCAGGGCTGCATAACATGTGAGTACCCCCACTCCAGCAGAACCCACTGCAGCCAGTTCACGGGCCTTGGGAGTGTCACCTAGCAGCAGGGTGGGGGAGGAAATGCTGTTTGCCTTCTAAAAATAATTTTATAGGAAGATCATAACTAGGCCCTACCCGTTTTAACATTGGGTGGAAGAGCTGATGTCTTGATTAAAAAAAAGTGCCACAAGGGTCTGTGAGAAGCCAAGGAGGGCTTCCCCTCTTAGCAGCAGTGTGTAGGCTGCTATTGCTTCTTAGAAGCCAGTTGTGGCTCTTTTTACCTTGACTTGGACACAAAGCAGACAGCTCTTTTTACCAGAACCTCAAACTCAAACTTAGCCCTCTGCTCTGACCATGAACCCAGCGGGAATCCCTTCTTGGCTATGGCTACAAAGACTCTTGTGAGACACAGTCTGTTTCATTGCTGGCAAAATGAATTGGTTTTTTAAAAGAACTCTGTCCCGAGGTAGCTTTCAACTGTCATTTGTCTAGAGAAACAAAAAGAGCAGTCCTCTTTCTCTCAGGAAGCATTTAAGGTCTTCTGCAAAATGAAGTGCCCATTTCTTCTGCTGTTTCCTGAGATATGACCGCCTGTCCACCTGCCTTTTAACATATTCTGGTTTCACTGTCAATCTTTTTTTTTCTTTTAAGATTTATTTTTATTTATATGAGTACACTGAAACTTTCTTCAGACACATCAGAAGAGGGCATCAGATCACATTGTAGATAGTTGTGAACCACTAATGTGGTTGCTGGGAATTGAACTCAGGACCTCTGGAAGAGCAGTCAGTGCTCTTAACCACCGAGCCATCTCTCTAGCCCAACTGTCAATCTTATGATGTGAAAATATGGCCTCCAGGATGAGGGGACCCCTAACCTGTGTTCTTGGTGTTTAAAGTCTATGTGGGCAGATTTGTTTTTGTCCTCTAGACATTAAAATTCTTATGCTATGTATATAACTCTACTATTCAGAAGCCAAGGCAAAGATTGGAAACATTTCTTCTTGTCAGACACTGGGGAGGACCCAGAGTTACAGACAGTGCTGGTGGTGACCATACCCTTGTCTCTGGCATGTGTGTATCAGCTGGCTGTCACCACTCTGTCCTTCACCCTTACCCACTGCAGACATTGCTCTTATGTTGGCCCAAAGCATGGTGTGAACAGTTTTCTTAATGTAAAGGTGCAGGCACATACTAACAGCACTTTCTTATTAGCTAAAGTATAGATATTTATGTATGTACATATATTACTTTTATCTCAACTGCAACATTTTAAATTGTTATGTACATGTCCACAAGTACAAAGAACTTTACTGATCCTTTTTTTTAAAAGCAGATAATTTATATGTATACGCACATACACACATATTCCTAACTACCTTTTCACCTTAGAAATAGCATCTATGAATAATTATAAGGAAAGGCTTGGGCTTTTTTTCTTTAGACAGGGTCTCACAATGTAGAGCAGGCTGGCCTGGAACTCACAACGAGCCACCTGTATTGACCTCTCAAGGGCTAGGGCTAAGTTAGGTTTTACTAATTTCCTTCTCTGTGTTTGTTTGCTTCGTAAGCAGCATCACTCAGAGTGATACAAGTCCTCCCAACAGTGCTCCTGTTTCCTGCTACCCCTGCACCCGAGGGAAGAGTGACTCTGTGGACCCCAAGTCCCCATTTGGAAGTCCTTCTGCTGAAGCTCTGTCCTCCCGGCTCTCGTGGCCCAACCACTACTCAGGAGCATCAGAGAACCAGACAAGGAGCGACTTTCTGCTGGATCCAAGCAGGAGCTACAGCTATCCCAGACAGAAGACGCCCGGCACACCAAAGAGAACCTGCCCAGCCCCTTTTGATTTCGAGGGTTGTGAGCCTCTGGGCAGTCAGCCTAGCACGGCCTCTGCAGAGTTCAGCAGCAGTGGTGTCTCCAGCTGCCCCAAGTCGGCCAGTTACTCTCTGGAGAACTCCGAGGACAGCTCCCTTGCAGCTGGCATGGCCAAGCAGAGCCTCTCCTGCCCTGCCTTACCCCCAAGGGCCCCAAAGCCAGTGGAACAGAAAGCTACCCCTGAAACATCTCCTTTGCCTCTGAAAATTGATGGTGCTGAGGAGGGCCCCACAGCAGGGTCGCTGGACCTCTCCGAGGACCAGTATTTTGTCAGAAAGGGCATGCAGGACATCTTCTCTGTCTCTTACCCTTTCTCATCTCCGCTCCACCTCCAGCTGGCCCCCAGATCCTGTGGGGATGGTTCCCCATGGCAGCCGCCTGCTGACCTAGCAGGGCTCTCTATAGAGGAAGTGTCCAAGTCTTTGCGGTTCATTGGTTTGTCTGAAGACGTCATAGCCTTCTTTGTCACTGAAAAGATCGATGGGAATTTGCTTGTTCAATTAACAGAAGAGATCCTCTCAGAGGATTTCAAACTAAGCAAACTACAGGTAAAGAAAATACTGCAGTTTATTAATGGCTGGAGGCCCAAGATATAGCCAAATGGCCCCGTCCGTCATGAGACAGAGCTGAGAAACGCACTAGACAGGGTGGGCTAAGACACAGATTCATGTTTTTGCACTTAAAAACAAAACAAAACCTTCTCTGTAAATAGAGATAAGAGAAAGTCTTACTATGCAGATTCCGTTTCTGAATGGTGAACAGGCTATTTTGTACATCAATAAAGATGCTATACAGAACACTTAGAGGTGTGCCTTGTACGTCACTCAACATTCAACAGCTGCTAAAAGAACTAAAGTCATATCCAGAGAACTCGTTTGTACCCTAACAGGTCTTCAAGAAGGCGTGGCATTTATTACAGAACAGCCAAAGCTGAAACACAAAAACATTTGTAAGCAGTTTGCTTCCTGGGGAGTCGACGGTGGACAGTTCACTGTATTCTGCGGCTCGCTTTGTTTCCTGCCAGTTGTGTACCTCCTGTGCCCGACAATGTTAGCGGTGTGAAATGACACTTTAATGTTCTATGCTTGGTGGAGATCTTTTTATCAAAAGGCATTTTCCAAAAATCATGTTTTGATAGATGGTATCTGGTGTCCTTAGGAATGACACAAATCATGACCATTACATTTGATCTGTAACTGCTGCTAGTTTCATTGAGCAGAGGAAAAGAAAAAAGGTATATATGTGTATGCAGTACACACCGATATGTTTTAATGTAGTTTTTTAATCTGATATTTTAGATAACATCTTTTTACTTTATAATATCCACTGAGGTTTCCAGGCTTTTAACTGAGTGGATTCTCTCGAGAACAGTTGGTGTAACGATCCCAAAGAGTCTCAGAACTTGAACTTCGAAGCTCAGCCTCCTAGGCTCCATCCCTGAAAACTCAGAAGCAATCAGGAAAAATTCTGTTGAAGAATTTAATGTTTGTAAGCCCGTGGGAAGGCTGATTCTTGCATACTTGTGCTGACATTTGAGGAAATGACAGCCACTTTGGAACCGTATTCCTGTCCTCCCGTATACCCCAGGGAGAGGTGTGAAAAGCCTTTCTCCACAAACGTAAGGTCTGCTCAGCACACCTCTTGTGTTAGTAAACCTCGAGACTCAGACAGACCACCTCTCTATTATATCTGCCATATCTCTGCACTGATTCCTTAAGATACCAATAAGAGTACTTGCTAATTCCATAGTCGACCTCTTTCTCCTCTTCTAAAAAACAATAACCATCATATTTTCATTCTGAGTATTCCAGAACATGTCTAAGAATTTTTCTAAATGTGATTAAATACCCCAAAATATACCATCACTTTCTTTTTCTTGACTCTTCAAAGGCATATAAACTTATAGAGTTCCATTTTTTTCTGAACAACATATCCTCCATAATAGTCCTTGAGTCTGTCCCCAGATTCTCACTGGGCAGACATCCTGTTAGTTAGATGCATACCTGAGTTGCTCAGGTAAGATTGTTTGGCCACCAGGAGTCAGTGTATCCTGAACAGATAACCGTATTTTATCATGTCTTCCTGTTCACCAAAAAGAAAGAAGTAACAAAGGCAAGACCCACCAGTCAGGGTGTGCAGCCGTGTGAAATATGTCATTATTTCTTGCCATTAGAGACCTACTTAATTCTATCTTGTGATCTAGAGTTGAGATGAATTGATACCTAGTCTAATTTCTCATCTCTGATCTCATTAATAAGAAACAGCTTTTATCCCTTCCTAACATACAATCCAAATGTAAATACTACACTGCAAGTTAAAAGAATCATCCATAAAACAGGCAACTGGAATGCTTCCAGGGTCAGCAATGAATCTGTGAAGTTTCCATACTGCCCTCTCACACCTAAGACTCATGGAGAGTCTGTTTCAGATAGCAGCCCTCTGTGAGGGGAACTAACTACTTAGAAAGTTAACCTATCCTAAGAAAATAACTTCCCTTGAGAATAAAGACAGATTGCAACGGAGACACTGCAGGTCCCCACTGGCAAACCCTTGCTTTATCTGTCCTCAGCACCCAGCCTTTAGCCATGGTTCTCAAACATAGAAGCAAGCCATAGATTTGGTTTTTGCATTTGCTGGGAAGGTTGCCCCATGTAAATAACTGACTCCTTTTGTCTTTGCAAGAACCTTACACAAAACAAGGTTGTCAGTCTTCTTTTGGTTCATTTGCTTTGGTCCTGGTATACTTATGCCAAGTCTGTTATGATTGGGATCCTAGAGCTTCCCTTAGAGCAAGGAGTGACCTTGGAGTCATACGTTCATTGTCCATTCAATGAGCACCCTCTGTGTGCCAGACCCAAGGCTGAGAAAAGACCTAACCCCCGCCCACTTGGAACTCATTTATGTTTCAAAATGACAGTTGCTGACAGTGTATATGTGCACAAGAGACTATGAACGTTTCCTGGAAGCTGGCTGTATGGAGAGTGACATGTGTCCCATCTTAAAGGAGCCCACAGATGGAAGAAGCAATGGCAGGCGCCTCTAAGACCCCCCCCCCAGGCATTGGTGAACACCCCTGACATTTGGAATACATTAAAGCGGAAGTGCATCTGTCTCCCCTGCTCCTATTTTCTTTTACTGACTTGGAATTTTTTAATGATAATCAGTACTGGCATTTCTAAAAGCCACAAATAAGTATAATTGCCACTTCTGAGCTGAGCACCTGTCTGAGGAGGATCCTGACTAGACAAGGAATTCATAAGCCAGAGAGAATCAGACAGGCTACACAGAGCAGAAAGTAGAAACAGCCCTTGCCTTCCGCATCCTGCAGCAGAACCTCTTCCAACCAGCCCGATCAAGACAGTACCTCCATTAGTGGCAGATTCCCTGCAGTCCAGTGAGGGACGGTGGTACTTGTGGAGAGGTGCTGTCTAAACAGGATCTTTGGGGGAATCCTTAAACTCATGACTAAAATCATCTTCCTGCCCTCCCCTGTCGGAAGAGAATGTGTCAGCAGTAAGCCAAGCCAAGCAGCTAAAATGTAAAATATGAAGCCAATTCAAAGAGAAAACTCAAGTGTTCACCCACCGCTTCCTTCACAGAATCTTCCAGATGCCTGCAAGTTCTGTCTTTAAGTTGAACCGCTCAAGTTTATGAACTGTGAAATGTCCACATCTACTCTCTCTCAGCCCACATAGACCATTCAAATTTATGAAGTTGTATCAAACTGCCCATTCAGCTAAATTGCAGTGTTTATTCTTGTCCTGCAGAAATGCCACAACCTTATGGGAAATGTGACAGTCCATTCCAGCTGATCAGATGCATACATAAACAACCTCTGTTCACACTGCTGTGCCACCTGCACATCATCCATATGCCTCCTTGTGATGTTCAGGGGCTTGGCGGTGGATGGATTGAGAACCCCTCATTTTCCTAGTGCTTTGTGTAATAGATAAAGCCTCGTGCCTATCTTCTGTAAGTACATACCCTGAATAACAAACTGGGAAACAAAAAGTTCTCCAAGGAGCCCAGGAAATTTGAGTTGCTGTCTACCAGGAAAAGTTACATCTATTGGTGGACACACGAGACTTTGAGAAACATGTCCGTTGTGTAAGTTCCCATTGCTTCTCTCGAAATCTGAAAGCTGCTAAGGCAAAAAGGAATCAAAGGCCCAGAGGACAAATAGAAACAGGACTTTCATTATACTGTAGGTTTGTAATGTAGGATTCTGTGGCTGTTTCATGTCAGCTTGCATTTCTGGGCTTTCAAGAAGTCTTGGTGTACACTTTGTCTCATCATGATAGCCAGAAACAAGTAAGTGTCAGTATGCTTCAAAAGCTAAGTGCGAGTGTCGTCTGCGGTTGTTCCCTCTGCCCACCTCTGAGGCTACGCGTCTTTGTAATAGAGCTTAGCAGATGGTGAGCCCCTTTGGTTTACAATCTCCTGTAGGATAGAGCTTCCATAGTTCCCTAGCTATAAACCTGTCCCCTGTTTTCATATGTTCTGTTTGGAATAGTGTTTCAGCTAAGACAGGAAGGAAGGAAGGAAGGAAGGAAGGAAGGAAGGAAGGAAGGAAGGAAGGAAGGAAGGAAGGAAAGAAGGAAGAAGAAGGAAAGAAGGAAAGAAGGAAAGAAGGAAAGAAGGAAAGAAGGAAAGAAGGAAAGAAGGAAAAGGAAGAGAGGAAGAAAGAAAACCTCAAGAACTTGGGGTGTTTTCCTTCACTTAAATGGAAATTGTATTTTCTAAGAATTTGGAAGTCTCTGTACAGTTTCTGGCTGGGAGGACAGTGGGTTGCTAGCCACACATCAGCAGTTCATTGTGTTGTTCTCCAGAACATTATTTAATGGGCCCAATGTGTACCTCAAGATAAATGCAGTATATTGTGTCTAAAAAATCCATTGTCTGTTGATTTAAATGGTTCTGAAATGTCTATAAATAAAGAAATTTTCAAGTTGCTCTTGCAGTCTTTCCTGAGTGAGTCAGAACTAGTACCGACTCTTCAAAAGCCTCACTCCCCAGCCCCTCAGGCATAGGGAACTAGGAAGGGATTCCTAATACTGCAAACTCCACTCCAAATTGAGATCCAAGACAAAAGCTATGGTCCATAGAAGCTCAAAGTCAGGCAACTCCACGACAATCAAAGAGGACCCTGTACCTGTGTGGTCAAAGAGTAGAGAAGACAGGTGCAGATGTCGTTTCAATTTGAAAGGAAATATGCTGTTCCAGTGAGAAGGGAGTGATGCGAATTCCTGTCTTTGGCTTCCTTGTTACTCAGGTGATACAGTCATAACCTAGCAGAAGCGCTCCAGGGTGCTGAAGAAGACAGTTCACCCTGCTGCGCCAGGTGTCATGGGAGGCTAGGGCATGGCAGGTGGAGTTCTGTTCTCCGCTTACAGAATCACTTCCCAGCATCTTATCTCCCAATCAGAAGCACGACTGAGTCATTCATCCCACCATTTCCTAAGCCTTCAGCCCCACTCTCCTATTTCACAGGGCTGAGTATCTGTTACCCTGGACTGCAGAGTCAGGCACTAGAAGAACCATATACCTGACTAAAACCGACAGTTTTCAAGCTGCATCTAGCTAAGTAAATGGAAACTAGAAATAAGTTGTTAGGATCGCAGGTCCTTTGATTCCTGTATAACTGGTTTAGGAGAGGCATTATCTGCTGAAAATATGAAGTGGAAGATACATTGTAACTTTGCCCAGATGGCTCCCCTTTATGACGGCTGCTCACCTCAGTCCCTTCTTGCTTGGTCCACATGCTTTGGGAATTATTCGGCGTCATCACCAGGCTGTGTTGGTTCTGCTGCCTTGTGATGAGAAAGCAGTCTGTGTGTATCCACCCCTTGTGAGCTGACCGTTCTTCAGCCTCCAGAGTCTTCAAAGTCAAAGGGCTCTTGAATAGATATGCCATGACATTTCTGGGGGTGGCCGGTCACTGTGACACGAAGGCATCAGCCACAGAGTAACCGGATGAAGTTAAGTCAGATGAGATCCAGGAATGAAGCTCAGTGGGAAAGCCCAGGTCCAGCACGCTTGAAGCCGTCAGCTCAGTCATCAGCACCCAAAATCAGAGTCAAAGGAGAGGCATCCATGGCTCTCACACTAGCAAATGCAGACTAGACTAGGAGAGTGAGGCACAAATTTGTTTGGTGATCCCAGCTTTGACTTTTGTGACTGCTGACAAATGCAGCAAGAATTGCTTACAACGAGGACATTTTTTTCTTAACAATTTAGGCCAGTGATTTCCCTGTCATAATGGATATAAAAATGAACTAAGAACAGTATGTCCCTCGGTTAGCTTCAAGAGATACAGGCAACTGAGAGATTGTACATGTATATGGTGGGTGTGTAAGCTATGGGTGTTCTCAGGCCCAAGTCAGGAGGAGAAGATAACACAGGGCTGTGTCCTCCAAAACTCCGTTATCCAAGAGACTATTGTATCACAACAGGGCTTTAAACAAACAGGGACTTTGGAGACCCACACTCTTAGCTTCATAGAAATAGAACTCAACTGTCAGTCACTCCAGAGCACACGCGGGCTGTAATAAAATAAAGAAGAGAATTAGAACTTGGGTCTCCATCTTGTACTCATTCCACTGCAACCCTCTCCCAGTTCCCCCCAACTCTTACTGTCTATAAATGACTGAACAGCCTTGTGATGTATGGGGTGGAGTGCCCTGATCTGCTACCTTCTGTCCTATGGCTGAAAGGTCAGTGAGGAGACAATCCTCAACTGACCCTCCCCAGGCTAAAGTCGAGGAAACTGTAGCTGAGCATGGCGGTACACACCTGTAATCTCAGCACTTGAGAAGCTGAGGCAGGAGGATGTCTGTATGTTCGAGAGCAGCCTATACTGCACACCTTTTGTCCAAAAAAAGAAAGGAAGAAAGAAAGAGTGGAGAAGGAAAGGAAAGGGAAAACTCCTGTTTATAAAACAAACTTATTAAAGAGGTGGCTAAGCAAAATAAAATTCCAGACAACCTGAATTCAGTGCCTAGTACCCACGTTTGCCAGCTCACATCGCCTGTAATACTAGCTAACTCCAAAGCTAGTGTTCTCTTCCATGGGCACCGGCAAATGCATGGCAAATAATACAGATAAGTCAAAAGAATCTTTTTTTCTTTAAAGAGGTTCTGAGTACATCAGCTCCTTTGTCTAAAACAATGACTCAGTAAAGATACTAAATAAGACAGGTATGACTTTAAAATGTAAACAGTTTTCAGGTAACCTATACACACACTTCATTTGGCTGTACCCAAGCTATCTGCAAGAAACAGCTTATGAAGGGAACCAAGGAGGAGAGAAGCTGTAATACCAAGTATTGCCACTAGGTGCCAGGCTCTTCCATCCATGACTGCTGCAGGTTGGCAGCAGCCAGTTCCTGATACACAATAATGACAAGCCAAGGATCAGAACAGTTTTCAGTCCTCTTCTGCCAGTCGTGCTTTTACACTCATCAGCCAACAGCACCAGGATCCTGAGATTATGGAAATTAGTAAACAGATGTGGCTCAAGAAAAACAAGGAATTAGGAAGCAGGGCACTGTGTGGTTTTTCAAATGAGGTATCCACATGAAGGGACCTGGGGCACAAAGCTCAAAGCACAGAGCTGTTTAGTTATAGGGCCTGCTACTTCTCATGCCAGGGATCTGACACCCTCTTCTGGCCTCAACTAGTGTAACTGCACTTACACGTAATACCCACACAATGCAGACAATTAAAAAGTAATACACACACACATACATATATATGTATGTGTATATATATTGTGTGTGTGTGTGTGTGTGTGTGTGTGTGTGTGTGTGTGTGTGTGTGTATTTAGCAACCCTTATGGAGGTGATCTTTATAAATCTGATAGACTACCAGTCATTTCTTTCTTTCAAAATTTAGATTGCTATCTTTAAATGACATGATTAGTGATTTGTGTTTTTGCATAGTCTCACTATCTAAAGTTCTCAAGCTTTGTTGATTTGTGAACGAGGATCCTGGAGGACTCCAGCTGCTCTGAGAATGTCACTGCCCACACTGTGGGCTGCCATCTTCATGTTTCCTCTTCACATTATCCCTTCTGCCCTAGTTTGCTTTCTGTCACTGGGATAAACGCTGACCAAGACCAACTTGGGAAGAAAGGTGTTTATTTGACTTACAGGTGACAGTCTATCATGGACACAAGCCAAGACAGAAACTGGAGCAGAGACATGGAGCAACACTGTTGACTGGCTTGCTCCCTCTGGCTTGCTCAATTACTTTTCTTATATAGTCAGTGGGCTGGGCCTTCCTTCATCAATTAACAACTAAGAGACACTCCCACAGGCAAGTCTGGGGCTGGTGGGCAGTTCCTCAGGAAGCTGAGGCTTCCTGTTCTCAGGTGTGCCAGGTTGACAAAAGCTAACTCAACTGTAGTTGAGCAGTATGTACTGGGCATACTACGGTCCCTTCTGTCCTGTGTCTGTGAGACAGGACTCCAGCATCCTGGAGAGGTACCCTATTTTCCTTCTGAATTTGAAAATATTCAGCCATGCAGGTATTTTTACAACTGAAGCAAATGCGTTCTTTTTACTTCTCATCTATGATTATTGTGTATGGTGTAGCATGTGTGTGCACATACATTCTTCCTGAGTCATGAGACAGATCAGCTTGAGGAGGGACCATTCAGGAACACTTTATCTAAAATCTGAGCACCAGAGGACTTTTAGCTTCACACCTTGGGATCTTACTGTACTTGACCTCCAGAGCAGCAGGTCCCATGTCTACATGGACAGCTCTAGGCTCCGCCTTCATACTACCCACTACTCACACAGTGCTATAGTATGTAAGTTGTTAGCCAGTGTTTTACAAGTTCACCTGGTCCCGCATGGAGGAGATAATCTATGGTGGAGGCCCTTCTTATCAAGTTCTTTCTCGAGCCCAGAGACTTCATTTTAATTCCTCATTTTTCTTAGATGAGAACAGCATTTGAGTCTCTGTCCCCATGCTCGGGTCACTTACACCAGCTCCCTGGAGCACATTGTTCAGAAGGATGATTCCCTGTATTCACATCCTGGTGACGGGAAGATGCGAATGTTATCTGTTTTAGATGAGGAAAGGCAGTCTGTAGAAATACCACTATGACAGCCACACATGAAGACCCGTGACCCACCTGTGACTCAGCTAACCACTGAGAAGTCATAATCTGGAAGACGGGAATAACTAATTTCTCTTTCACAGATGAAATAAAAGGTAAGAAAGGAAAATGAAGGTCTTCTTGTTATTCGGTGAGCTCTCAGGAATGTCCCCAATAAAAGCTTGAAGGACAAGCACTGTGAGTAGCCCTGGCAGTTTCTTTGACAGGCATATGCATTATTCATTTATTTGTTGCCTCTGCATGTTGTCAGTACCCACCACATTTACAGATCCCATCTTCTACCCACAGGTATCATCCCTGCTGATGGGGACTTATTGTCCAGAAGGGAATTGGTCTGGATTTTTGTCTATTTGTTTCTGTGACAAATACCTGAGGGGAAAACCATTTAAAAGAGGAAAGGACTGATTTCATCTCCATTTCTGAGCATCAGTGTGTGCTTGGCTGACTCCACTGCTTTCTATACTATTACAGTGGAAGGCTGTGTGAGTATGGCCCACTCCCCTCAGGACAGCCAATCAGCAAAGAGACAAGAAGGGACAGGAGCAAGATGTTTTGCTTCTCAGTCAGATACCCAGTGGCCTTCCTCCAACTGAAGAGAACAGAGCATAGCTTCAAAACCCATCCGGCAGGAGTAGAGCAGTAAAGAACACTGAAAAATGACCCAAGTCGTGCTTGCAGATAGGAGCCTCACTTGACTGTCCTCTGAGAGGCTCCATCCATCAGCTGACTAAAACAGCCGCAGAGGCCCACAGCCAAACACTAGATGGAGCTCAGGGACTCTTATAGAAGAGTTGGGGGAATGATTGAGGGCCCCAAAGGGGATAGGAACTCCACAGGAAGGCAGACAGGAGTCAACTAACCTGGACTCTTGGTGGCTCCCAGAGAAAACTATCAAAGAACATACATGGGCTGGACTTAGGCCTCCCTGCACATATATAGCAGATGTGCAGCTTGGTCTTCATGTAGGTCCCAAAACAACTGGAGCGAGAGTTGTCCCTAAAGCTGTTCCCTGTCTATGGAATCCATCCCCTGGCTGGGCTGCCTTGTCTAGTGTCAGTGGGAGAAGAAGTGCCTAGACCAGAAAAGACTGTGAGTCTCACAAGCTTTTGATCTCCTTCTTCTGATACAACACAGAAGAAGTAAAAATTAACTTTATGACAGACCCCATTTCCATGGTTCCTGGGCACTAGATGGAAAAAAAGAATATGTTATGTGACAAGTGACAAGTGACAGTGCACATTTATGTTGGTCACCCCCCACCATCACAGCTACCCCAGGTCATGTGTCCAAACTTACTCCCCAAAGTCATGCTATTAACAGATAGGCTTTGGGAAAGTATTGAGACCATGAGGATGGAGCCCCTATGAGTAGGATTTATAGAAGGACTTGCTGGGGCTGGAGAGGTGGCTCAGCAGTTACAAGATCATAGCACTCTTTTAGAGGACCAAAATTCAGCTCCTAGAACCCACATCAGGCTGCTTACAACACACACACACACACACACACACACACACACACACTCCTTCATTTTTCCACCGTGAACAGTATAAGACCCTCACCAGAAACCAAAGATTCTGCAGCCAGGCTCTGGGATTCCTTAGTCTCAGACCAAAACAAACTTCTGTTCTTTATATGTTACCCAGTCTCGGGTACTCTGTTACAGCATCAGCAGCAACAATAACAGTGACTATGATGACTACAACAGACAGATGAAGACACACACTTCCCACAGGACTAACTCAGAAACATCATGAACAAGGCCTGGTTCTCTACCTAGAGCTTTGGGAACATAGTGTACAGAGTCTTACATTTCCCTCTTCACTGGTCTGTCACTTTTTGCATAAACTATATTTTTACTGCTGAGCCTTATTGCCGATACTATTGACTTTGTTGTTGGTTGGTTGCTTGGGTTTTTGTCAACTTGACACAAACTAGAGTCATCTGGAAAAAGGGAACCTCAGCCGAAGAATTGCTGCCATCAGATTGGCCTGTAGGATGTCCGTGGGGAGAATATTCTTTATTAATGACATATAAGAAAGGTCTAGCCCACTATCAATGGTGCCATCCCTGGATAAGTAGTCCTGAGTTGTACAAGAAAGCAGGCTAAGTCCCTAAGCAGCTCTCTCTGTGGTCTCTGCTTCAATGCCTGCCTCTTGGGCTCTGTCAGTGATAGTGTGTCCTGATTAGAATTTTTTTCAAACTTGAAACATTTCAGGATCATCAGGAAAGAAGGAAATTGCATCGAGAAAATCTCTCCACCACACTGACCTATAAAGCAAGCTCGTGGACTGTTTTGAGTAATGAATGATTGATGTAGGCAGGACGAGACTGCCGTGGGCAGTACACCTCTAGGTTGTGTAAGAAGGCGGGCTGAGTAAGCCATGGGACAAACCAGTAAGCAACACTGCAACACTCCTGCAAGGTCTCCATTTCAGGTCCTTCCTCCAGGTGCCTGCCCTGCTTGAGTTCCTGCCTTGGCTTCCCTCAGTGGACTGTGATCCAGATGTGTAAACCAAATAAACCCTTGCCTCCCCCGGTTGCTTTTGGTCAGAATGTCTTATCATGACAATAGAAAAAAAAAAAAAAACTAGAACATTCCCATAACCCCCATGAAAGGAACACAAGGTATCCCAGGACTTCCTTGTTAATGATAAAACAAACAACTGGAATAAATTGTACACTCCACAGAGAACCTCATAACCTGATATAAATTTATTCTCCTTTTCTCTAGCTTTGACAAGCTTACGGTGTGGAATAAAAAAAGCCTTCAGGAAGCAAAAGCAAGACTTCATTTCCTTGAAAAGAAGAATGGAATCCCAAGTGGAGCTGAGGACAAGGAAGGCTTACAGGCCAGCAGAGGGCAGAAACCGGGCCCTTGTTACTGTCCTGAAGCTAGCAAGGGAATGGCATATCAGCATTGACCTTTCCCTGGCAAGAATGAGCTGATCTTTGGATTCTCTTTCTGAGGTCAGAGATTGCTCTAATTGCTCTTTATGTCCCATAAGCTAACACCTCACTCTGGTCATGGTGAACAATGTAAGTTTTTGGTTGTTTAATGGGTGGACTGATAAATAGGTGAATGACTGTGTTGGTGTATTTTTAAAACATACTCATTTTATACTTTTAACTATATGTATGGGGGCAATATGTCCATGTGAGAGTGTACAGAGGCATTGGACCCCCTGGAACTGGAGTAACGGGAAGGTTGTGAACCAACTAACTGGAAGCTGGGAATCAAAACTCAGATCCTCTAGCAGAGCAGCAAGTTCCTGTAAGGGCTGGGCCATCTCTCCAGCCCTGGTGGATTCAGATGTGGCAAGTTCTTCCTTTCTTCTCCACCTTAGAGCAGCCTTTTCCTCTTGGGCCCCACCACAGGATGCCTTGCCAGGCTGCCATTAGTAACACCCTTGCTTCAGTACCACAGGGCCATCTGTTCTGCAAACAGACAGGCCAAGCAAATGTCCCATCTTCCCACAGATGGTAAACCACATTCCTGGTATCCCCAGACTGACCCAGCCTGTCCCCCAAGGCAATAGCCGCAGATATATGTGCCATTAAGTTAGTGAATGTAGGCATATTTTAAATTCTGCTTTTGAAAGTAAATTCTATAATGGTTTTTGTTATTGTTGTTTGTTTGTTTGTTTATTCTTTGGTAGGGAAGATTAATGTTTATTAAATACTAAGTCTGTTAATACCTGTGCTGAAATTTCCTTTTGTGACCAAAATTGAAGCCTACAATTAGTTTCAATCCAATGAAATAATGTCAGCTTTCAGAAGACACAAGACAGCCGCTTCTAGCTTTTTCAGTTTTTATGTCTCTTTCCTCATTCAAAATGATACAAAAAAGTTTTCAACTTAATGAATATATAATCTTCTCTAAATTATAATGTGATTTACTTTTTATGGCTTGAAAGATTCGCCTCTATTAGGTTTTCTTCTCTCCCTGTGTGAACAAGCAGATGCATTCTGCTAGCTCCGCCTCAAAGCAGAAGAAATGAAGAAACGAGGTATTCACGGGATGCATCTTTAATTCCCAAAGGCCATTTCGGCGTTTCTCTTTCTATTTTTTTCTCTTTAAAAACTTTGAAGAGGGCTCAAGTCTAAAAACCAATCCAGTGTACAGTGTTCTGCCTGGGACTGAGAGGAGACAGGCAAAGGGTAACCAAAACGCAAAGAAAAAGTTTAACTCATCCCACTTTATGGAAGGCAATAAGTAGCTTATCTATTATGAAGATAACGTCATCAATGCATTTATTTAATAGTTAATTAGAAGCATCTCTTAAAAGACTTCCCCAGCCATAATCCGGACTAATAATATCAAACTGATGAGCAAAGACATCACACCTACGTGTTCAGCTGCTGATGTGGCAAAGATCATGAAATTCTGCAAAACTCAATCTAAAACGAGTTGTAAATCGCACAAATACCAGCTAATGGGTAATGAGATTCTATTCTAATGTTGATAATGTGCAATGTAAGTGCTTCCTGTTTCTTAAATAGGATATCTTTGACCATTTAAGCAAGTCTTTAGCACCAGGCATCCACAGACATGAGTATATTAAAAAAGCCATTTTGTGTATGCCGCTTTGGAGGTAATGAGAAAGCGCTTCTCAATGGGACACGCTTAAGAGGAGACATCAATGTCTTATTAATAGGTGAGAGCACGCTGAGTTAATAGTGCATTGATAACTTATTTTTATTGTCCCCTCCTCATCACGCTTATGTGGTTCCATGATGTAATATTAGCAAGAAAATAAAAGGCCAACCTAGCACAATTACTGTGTCATCATTTTCTAGTATAAAGGCATGCTTGCTTTTTAATGGAGATGTCTTTGTGAGGACATCATTTGACCTTTTGCACAAATATATTATGTCTAGTACATCAGCCAGGTACCCCAAATTCCCCCACTTGGTTCCTTGCTCCCACAATTATCTCGCACCAAACTATTGATCTACTGAAAATTCTAACAGCCTGAATTATGGTCAGAATATTTTTCTCACTGGGTTGTTGCCAGTCTTCCTATTGCCCTTGAGCATAGTTTCCAAAGTCAAGCAGAGCTTCAGCAAAGCCTTTCATCTGACAACTTGTAACTGTCGACTCTGTACCCGACGCTAAGTCAGCCTCAGTGATGGGCACTCCGGTGGGCTGGGGGAAGGACCCAGAATCACGTGGTTGTGGTTAACTCTGCTTAACTGTAGAACCAAATCAAATATACTGACCAGACATGTAGGAATGAAATCCTGACTGCACCCACCCACACTGACAGAACAAGGAGAGGCACAGGACTGAAGTTGCCTAAAGGAGGGGCCACATCTGCACTGAACTGTCAGATTAGAACCAGTGACTAGACAGATACCTAGATTGTTACAGGTTAAGAGCCATTTTTTTTCCAGCTTTCTGCTGCCCCCTAAACAGCCATTCCTTACCCTGTATGTGTGACCCAACATCCTTGTGACTATTAGATAAATCCTCTCAGACTACACAAACACACCCCTCGCTTCCACTAACCCAAGGCTAAGAATGTCACGTGATGCCATCTGAGACCCAGAGCAGAGCCCTCCCAGCCTTGCTCTGACCCACTCAGCTGCCTGATATTTTTTGCCAGCATCCTTGAAAGATGTTTTGGTTTATGGCTCCTCGAGTTCTGTTGCTACAAACACTTCCCGAATCTGTTCTCAGGTTGGAGTGTGGAATCTGGGGTCTATGTCTGTGTTCCGGGCCAAGGTTACTCTGGAATAAACTATCTCTTCTCTTTGAGGTGTGGTTTTGTATTGGCCTCCAGCTTGACCTCAAGGGGCTCTCAGAAGAGAAAGGAGGATAGACAGGTACAGAAGCCAGTGTACCTGGATGATTTATAACAGAAGACAGGACAGAATGTACCACAGAGGAACCGAGGTTTTAAGGCCTTTCTTTTTTTTTTTTTTTTTTTTTTTTTTTCTTTACATTAAAAACAAATTATTTGTGTGAATGGAGTTACGTGGTAGGTGTGGCATGGGTGGGGGTGCAGGTGCCAGGCTTGCACAGAGGACAACCTGTGGAAGTTGGTGCGTTCCCTCCGTCAGGTGGGTCCCAAGGATTGAACCCAGGTCACCAGGTTCAGCAGCACTTTACCCACTGAGCCATCTCAACGGCTCTTCTTTGAATATCATTTAGGCCAACAACCTGATAGTCACAATTAGGACTTCATATGAGATGCTGTCTTTATTTAAATCTTCTTTCTAAAAAGTCTTTCCTTGCAACGTGTTTTTTTTTTTTTTTTTTTATTTTTACCATGCCTTCCGCTGTGTATCATTCAGTTCAGTTCTATAACACAGATCACGCCAAGCACCCGGGGAAACCCAGGCAGTGGTGGGAAGAGGGGTGAAGGTGCTGTGGATATCAGGAATGTAAACATGAATTTTAAAAAAAAAAAAAAAAAACTGAAACCTAGCATCTTTCCACGTGTTCTTGAATGGTTTATTTTTGGCTTCTTGGCTTTGCGAGTCACAGTCTTGCTGTGTGTCCCTGACTGACTGGGTCTTTTGTGTTGATCTGAATGAGAATAGTCCTGATGGGCTCATAGATATTTGAATCCTCAGTCACCAGGAAGTGGCACTATTTGACAGAAGAAGGAAGTACGGTCCTGTTGGAGGAAGCGTGTCACCAGGTGTGGGCTTTGAGATTTCAAATGCCCAACCAGGCCCAGTGACCCTCTCTCTCCCCAGTTCCTGTGGATCTACCTCTCCAGCACCGCATCTATCTGTGCCTCCACGCTCCCTCTGCGACTGTAAGCAAGACCCAATCCAACGTTTTCTTCTCTTTCTCTCTCTCTCCCTCCCATCCTTCCTCCCTTCCTTCCTTTTTTCATTTATTTATTTATTTATATTTGTTTATTCATTTGAGGCAAGGTTTCTCTGTGAAGCCCTGGCTGTCCTAGAATTTAATCTATAGACTAGGCTGGCCTCAAACTAGGAGATTTGCCTGCCTCTGCTTCCCAAGTGTTGGGATTAAGATGTGTGCCACCAACATCCAACTAAATGCTTTTTTTTATAAGAGTTGCTATGGTCATGGTGTCTCTTCACAGCAATAGAACACTGACCAAGACACTTTTTAGAGCCCAATCTGGCCTCAGACTTTCAGCAATCCTCCTGCCTCATCTTTCCCAAGTGCTGGTATTTCAGGCATGCACCATCATGCTGGGCTTCCTACCTTTTTAATGAAATGCTGGAGATGGGAGCCCAGGGCCTTGTACATGCTAGGCAAGTACTCTACGGCTGAGCCATATCCCCTACCCTGGGATATGTAAAGGCAACACGTTGCTCTTTGCTGAGAGTCTTCCATTAGTCCAAGTGGAACTGAGATCTGAGAAACTGCATTTGACTTCCAAAGCACTGGTCCCAGCTGCTGCCCATGGAACCTTATCTAACCCACTAGGATGTCCTAGCTAGGCAGATCCCTGCGTCCTTCTTTATGGGAAAAACTAGATGACCATCTGTTGCTCTGAGCCCCCCAAACAGGAGCATCCTGTTGTTGCTGCAGATAAATCCACAGAAAGTTGGAATTGAAGGAGCCAGAGGATCACAGACACCCACATTGGGCCGCACGGAAGCCAGAGGAATGGCCAGCATTTCACTATTGACCAGACTTCTGTGCAGCTGACTAGAAGAGCAGAAGAGTGAATGGCAGGGACTCATAAGGCAGGGGACTTGCAAAGTGAGCCTTGGGAAGCAGGCAATGCAAAGCTGGTGGACTTTTGGATCAGAACAGAAGGAAGAAGTGGAAGTTTTAGGCAGAGTTTCATTTCTAAGGACACCAATAACTTGTGTTTTTACACTCTTTTTAAAGAGTATCAAAGTTCTTCTTTCTGTTGTTTTTTTTTTTTACATTTATTCACTTGTACGTGTATCTGTATATGTGTGTGTGTGTATATGTGTATGTGTCTGAGTGTCTCTCTGTGTGTGTCTGTGTATGTGTGTGTCTCTCTGTGTATATGTGTGTGTCTATATGTGTCTGTGAGTATGTATGTCTGTGTATGTGTCTGTGTATGTATATGTGTGTCTGTGTCTTAGTATGTGTGTCTATGTCTGTTTGTATGTTTCTGTGTGTGTATGTGTGTATATGTATATGTGTGTCTCTATGTGTGATTCTCTGTGTGTGTCTGTGTATATGTGTGTCTGTGTGTGTGTCTGTATATATGTATGTCTGTGCCTAAGTATGTGTATATGTGTGTCTGTGTGTATGTCTGTGTATGTATGTGTGTATATATCTGTTTGTGTGTGTGTATCTATATGTGTCTGTGTGTCTATATATGTGTGTGTGTGTCTCTGTGTGTGTGCTCTCTGTGTGTATATGTCTATGAACATTTGTAGAGCTGAGAGGGCAACTTTCAGGAGTCGGTTCTCTCCCTCCCACCATGTGGGTCCTAAGTAAGTCCTGGTGGCATGTGCCACTTTTACCCACTGAGCCATGTCACTGGCCTTGAGTTCATGGATCTCACAAAGGAGCTTAGGCTTCTGCTAGAGATAAGAAACAGCTAGGTTAAGGACTGCGGAGATGACTCAGTTGGTAAAGTGCTTGCCATGCAGTTACAAAGACCATAAAGCATAAAGTTCAGCCCAACACTGAAAACAAGCAAAACCAGGCATGATAGCCTGTGTTTCTGATCCAAACGCTGAGGAGGCAGAGATAAGATTCCTGGGATTTGCTGGCCAGCCAACCTAGCCTAACCTGGATCCCTGTGTGAAACTCTCAATGAACAAAGTGGCCTGGACAGGATACCCTCCCTACAATTCATCCTGGGGAGGGGAGGCTTGCGAGAGCCTGCCATTCACTCCCTAGGGGGCTGTAGACAGCTGCGACTGCTGGTGGGGTGGGTTCACTTTCTTCAGCGGTGTAGCCACCGATCAATTGCCCATTGGTAAGTAACTAACCATCCACACTCGTACCAGCAACCCTAATTAGACTAAAGCACATTTTAAAAAAAACATGAAAGTAGCAGGAAGACCGGGGAGGAAGAGGATCAGAAAGAGCAAGGACAATAAGAGGATAACGGGGAGCAAGTTAATCATAGATGAATGAAATTGTCAAATATTACATTTTAAAAAATCAACAGCGCCAATGGCCACATTCCACTCCATCTGCCCAAGACTCACAAGGAATTTAAAACAAATAGAAGATAAGAAACTACCTCTTTGTGAGAGAGGATGTGGCTCAGTTGCTAATGTGCTTGCCTGGTGTGTGCCCGGTCTAATCCCCAGCACCACATAAACCGGGTACGGTGGGCACACCTGTAATCTCAGCATTTGGCAGGCGGAGCAGAAGGACCGAGAGTTCAAAGTCACTGGGCTAGAGCATAGATCTTGGGCCTAAACCTTGGCTAAGGAGATGGCTTGGTAGGTAAAGGACTTACTAAACAGGCATGAATTTGCATCCCCAGAACCCAAGTAGAACAGCAGTGTGCACTGTAATCACGCAGCTCTTAGGGTGAGATGGGAGGCAGAGACAGCAGGGTGCCCAGGAGCTAGAGTAGGGAACGTGGGATACACCCAGCTAGCCTGGTGTATATGGCTGAAAACAAAAGAACCCGACTCGCACAAGGTGTGCAAGGCGAGAACCAACCCCTGAGGGTTCCAGCCCTTCAGGAGGGAATGGGGGTTACAGTCCCTTCAGCCCTTATACGACCAAAATCTACACCCAAATCCTAGGCTAATGCCTTTTTTTTTCCCAATGTATTATGAAACAATAATCTCCACCTTAGATGTGTGTACAGAGAGAAAAAGACACCTGGAGACATGGCATCCAAGCATGTGGAGAAGTTCAGGCCAGCAGCAGAGGACACCAGAGCAGAGTCAACAACACCCATCACCTCCTTCCCCAAGTGTCAGAACAATTCTGCTTTGTCTCCTCCTCATCCATGACGTGTGAGCAAGGAACAGACTCCCCAGCCAAGACATCCCCTTTTAATTCAGTTCAGCTTCTTTGCTTTTTTTAAAATAGTTCAGCTACAATGGAGAAAAGTTCAGTGTAAACATATACATATTTATGATTTCATATCTGGTGCTTGAGGGCTGTTGTCAAGCTCTGCTTGTATTATGCTATGAGTCCAACTGATAACTCAACAGCAATGTGAGACTCTAAGTCGTATGGTTAGCTGATAATTGCTGTCCTTGGAGGCCATTGTAAGCTGCTGGACTTGGGTGTTGGGAACCTAACTCAGGTCCTCTGGACAAGTGGCAAGAGTTCTTAGCCTCTGAGCCATCTCTCAACCTCTTGTCGCACATGTACTACAAGCCTTTATCATGAGACTGAGCTAGCCCCTAAAATATCACTTAAAAATCATCCCAAGATCAGTTATCTGCAACACACAAAACAGTATGTCCATGGTAATTTTCCAAGGACATTGTCTCCATTCCCCTTCTTGGCCACTGGGGTTTGTATGTGAGCCAAACTGTACCAATCACAATGCCACATTCTTTTCCACAAGCACACTCAACCAAAGCCAGGACAGTCAAATCTTTCAAACAGGTTGGGACCTCAGTCCAGTCCCACCAGTCCCACCACAAGCCTGCTGGAGCTGGTTTGACAGAGAGCTGGTTTGACAGAGAAGGACAAAATGGGGAGAGCTGAGGACAGGACCCAAAAGGGCCTGATGCTATGGCTATTTCTGCTATCTGTTATTACCCATGGATGCCAGCCTTCCCAAAGTTCAGATCTGCAGTCAATAAAGTGTCCTCCTCCTTACGCAAACTTGTAAATTCTTCATCTGTGGTCCAAAGGCTTCTGACTTTTACACGCAAGAGTCCACCTTTAACTGTGTTGTTCCACATTCTCTTCTCCCTTATCTGGGTTCTGTCAGAACACCGGTGACTAACCAGCAGCGATGGCACTTTCCTTAAAGTCAGCTCCAATATCTCTCTCATTTCTCATAGTTCTGCCAGGCAGCAATGGTTAAATGAACAGAGTCTAAAGCCCCTGTCAAATTCCAGGGCCAGCTGTCACTAGGTAGAAATAAAAAGCTTCCTGTAACACCTAGGGACAGTGGCCTATGCAGATGAATCCTGCACAGCTGTGGTTCCTTTCTCTGTGGGCTGCAGGCTTGTTGGTGTGAACTACAGTTTATAAACGTCACCAGTCCTGGAATTTGAAGAGTTTTAGTTCATGAAAGCATTCCTGTTGTCAGAACCTCCAGTTTTTTCGTGTGTCCTTCCTTCCCCATTTGTGCTTTTACTGTCACTACAAAATGATCCAAGAGATTGAAACCCAAGGAGAGAACAAGACAGAGCAGAACCAACCAAAAGAGACCACTTAGAGGGAGCTAAGGAGGAGAAAAAAAGCCAGAGTCTGTGGAAGAGCACTTGCCTAGAAGGCTTCTTCCATAACAAGGGTGGGGCCACATAAGGGGATATCAAGGCAGGAAGTTTGCAGTGTTGACACAAGTGTGTAAACTCACAATTCAGGAAGTTTAGCGGGGAAAATCCCAAGTTCAAGGAACAGAGCAAGTCCTTGTCTAGGAAGAGAGGAGGGAGCTGGAAGCTGACACAGAGACACACGCCTGTGATCCCAGCACTTGAGAGGCTGAGGCAGCAAGATTTCTGTTAAAGGGCAGCCTGGTAAGAGTCCAAACAGCTACAATTAGAAAACAGCTGATCGAGGACGCTGCAGTGGTTAAGGGTACCAACTGCTCTTTCAGAGGCCCTGGTTCTATCCCCATCACCCATTTGGAAGCTCATAACCATCCATAACTCCAGCCCTAGGGCATCCAACACCCTCTTCAGACCTCCATGAACTCGAATATATACAGATGGCTGATTCCCTTGGAGGGTCTGAGCAGAGACAGTTGCTCCTCTTTTCTGATATTAAGTGTCTGTTTCCTGTTTGTTCCAATCCTGACAAATCTGGGAGCTTTCAGAGATGATAGTCAATGACGATATTCTGCTGAGCTGCAGAGACTACCTCCTCAGCAATGGCATGGTCTGCTTGGCTCCTGGTAAGAACTGTCCATTGCTCTTGAATTTTCCAGGACTGTCTAAAATGAAAAACCTCTGAAACAGCAAAAGGTATTATCTTATAGTTCTACTGATCAGTAATCTGAAATAGATCTTTTTTATTACATTTATTTATTTATTCACTTTACAACCCAATATTATTGTTTCACTTTGCACCCTTCCTCTCCTCCCAGTACCCTCTCATGCTGAAATGGGTCTTATAGGGATAAAAATGAAGTATCTGCAGGGCTGGATATCTTCCAGTTCATGAAATAGTTACCAGTGGTATATACGCATTCTTCATTCATTCGTTCCCTTAATCCAAATTCCAACTCTTGTTCTTGTCTCTTGACCATATGTAAATAAACTCTCCAATGTGTTTTAAAAAAGAAAACCTCCACAATTCTCTGGCATTTACCAAGTCACTGTCATTCAGGTTGAGGACCCCCTGAGTCACTTTCAGGCAGGGGCCACCGCGGACCTAAAGAGAAGGTTGCTCCTGGAATGAGTTTTATATGTTTGACATACAATTATCAGAAAATGGTCAGATATTAAATATTTTACACAATTACTAGAATAAACCCCAAAAGAACATGCCATATTAGAAATACCAGAAAAGGAAAGTACTTGTTTTAAGACAGCAGCCAGCCATGGTAGAAGAACTTGTAATACCAGCGCTTGCGAGTCAGAGACAGGAAGATGGCGGGTTCGAGGCCAGCCTGGGTTATGTAGTAGGGAGCATTTTTAAACAAACAAGTAGCTAGCTAGTTAGCTTTGCACGTTATCTGATCTGTACATACTTGAAATATAGATTTAGTAAAGGATATAAAAGTATGATTTCTTTAAAATAACTTATCTTCCCAGATTAAGTGTCCTAAGCATAGCTATTGGAAACATGTAACAAACTTAATCATGCAAAACATCTAATAAGAAAATAACTAGTGAGCAAAATGCCACCCCCTTCTCACTCCTGCTCCTCTGTCCATGTGGGATCTGGAGCTCCTAAGCCCTCAGAGCACTGTGTATACAAATGTATGAGTGGGCGGGTCCAGGAAGGGCCTCAAGATGTCCTATGCAAAGTATCATCAGAGTGAGGACAGAGGTTTGCTGATTTTATAGCATTAGTGTTCAATTTAGGACTTAAGGAAGACAGGTGTTGTTACAAGGACTCTTTCCCTGGGGGGACAAAGGAAATTTCTATCCCTTCTTTTATAGGGCACTGGTGAGAAACCAAAGTCCAAGTCTATGAAAAGTCCTGCTTGGAGAACCAATGAGCGTCATAGCTTACTCACAGAGCATGAACGGGGCTTGTTTACAAACTGTGGGGGACCCTACACAGTCCACACCACTGGTAAGTCTCATTCCCATAGCTGCAATCCCCACAATCCCCACTTCTGCTAACCTTCCACACTCGATGGACTCTAGCACTTACTGGTGCCACAAGGTCATATCAAAATGGGACAAGATTACATGCAAATGGCTGGCAGGTGCCAGAGGGGACCTGTGAGTAAAGGTCACTGTCCCTGTCCACCCACTTCTTTGAGGGACTGTAAGTGCTGCTACTATGACGAAGATGAAGGCTACTGTGCTCCTAGAACGACATTCTACGACAACAGTTAAAAACTGACACAAATAAAGTCCAAGGTCCAAGGCCTTCAATTACAGTTCACATAAGCCCCTTAGCAAAAGCAAATGCCTTTCAGAGCCCTGCCGGCTCCACCAGATGGTCAGGCAGGAGCTTCACCTCTCTTCCTTATCCAGATCACACTATCGCTTCCCACTATCCTGGGTTGGCTCTGCTTCACAATTGGCTATCACAAAGACCTTCATGTAAGTTCCACATAAGTTGCACTGAAACAACCCCTCAGGCAAGGCTGGTGCTCACTGGGGTGGCCTGCCCTGCCTGGGATACTACACACACATGAAAAGTGAAAGTTAAGGCAAAAAGATCAAAAACTGTAGAATTCCTCAAACAGAGCCTAGTAGAACACAGTACTTCCTCTTCCCAACAAAGCCATTAGCTCCCTAGAATTGCTCCCCTATGTCCCCACACTTAACACATTATCCATCTCGTGTGTTCTGCTTTCACCTCCTAGGATACTGTGGAATAAGTCTCATGGCTCTTTAAATGACCAGTGGTTAGTTGACTCTTTCCAAAACAGGTTTTGCCAATCATCTGAGAATTCTAAGGACAACTTCCTGTAATCTGTAGCTCTCCTGGCAGCACCCCCACACACACCCCTCCTTCAGTTCCATGTCTGATACATCTCCACATGAGTTTAGGTCGATGGCACACACACACACACACACACACACACACACACACACACACACACACGTATAATGTTAACCTTAGGCCCTGGCGATCCAATTAGATGGTAAAATTTAGTTTTATGTTAAAATTCTAGATTCAACACCTATTTCCCCTCAGCCCACACTCTATATTCTTATTGGAATGTGACTTTGAAAACAAGTCATCTGGGTGGAACCCCAGTCTTTGCAGGGCCCATGGGGTGGCGATATTATTAGAACAGGCACAAGAATTTTAAGATCATCTTGAGCCTTGGATTAAATAATTTTCAACCTCTTCCTAGTACTTACAAAAGCAGGTTAACTTGGTTTCTGCAAGCATGGAGACACTCAGAAGAGCGGGTGGAAGTGTGTGATTCCCCTAAATATCTTACTGTAACAGAAGGATTTTTGCCTGGGAAATATGGTGTTGTTAAATCCTATGCAAAAATGTGACCATTTTAATTTGAAATAGCTTACTCCTGAATGTATTCATGAATTGCCTACATCCAAATTTTAAATAATATGAAATATATGGCATTTAAAATCCTTCAAGAATCTCACTACTTTAAAGCTAGTCGTCCATACCAGTTGAAAAACGAAGATTGCATTTACGGTCTCAGGCTAGTGTCACTATTCCTGGATACTGGCTACATTTGTTTGTTGCTGTGACCAAATATCTGTTGAGAAGCAACATACAGGAAGAAGGATTTTTTTTGTGTATGAACTTTGAAGGGATACTTTTCCTCGTGGCAAGAAAACATGGCAGGGGGGCATGAGGTGACAGGCCACACTGCATCTGCAGTTAGGAACGGAAAGGGAACGGAAGAGGGCCAAGGCTGTAGAACCATTGCCCAGTTCCCACCAGCAGTCATATATCTCCTGAAGTTTGCATACCTTCCAAAGCAGTGTCACCAGCTGGGGACCAAGTGTTTAAATACATGAGCCTACAGGAGGGAGGATGTGCTGGCTACTTTTATGTCAGCTTGCCATAAGCTTGAATCATTGGAGAGGAAGAAACTCAACTGAGAAAATGCCTCCACAAGATCAGGCTGCAGGAAAGCCTGCAGGGACATTTTCTTAGTTAGTGACTGACAATGGAGAGCCCGTTGTGGGAGGGACTACACTGGGCTGGTGGTGGTCTAGGGTTCTGTAAGAAAGCAAGCTGAGCAAGTCATGAGGAGCAAGCCAGTAAGCAAGCACCCTCCATGGCCTCTGCATCAGCTCTTGCCTCCAGGTTCCTGCCCTGTTTAAGTTCTTGTCCCGTCTTCCTTCAGTGACGAACAGTAGTGTGGGAGCATAAGCCAAATAAGTTGTGTTCTCTCCAACGTGGTTTTGGTTATGGTGTGTCGTCACCACAACCGTCACACTAAGAAGGAGACATTCCATATTCAAACCACAACTGGTTTTCAGAAATCTCCTCTGTCTCTTTGTCAGCCAAAACTGGTAGAAAAGAATGGTACCACAAATGTACAAGCATGGGCAGATATCACAGAGGATGCCAGAATTCTGTTGTAATAAGATACTTGGATCACACACACTTCCATTCCTTCTGGGTTGCTTGGTGCTTGCAGAAATTATGATAGTCTGCTTCCTTAATTGCCGAGATCACTACCTTCACTCACCAGGGTCAAAACATCCCATTGAAAGGACCTGGTTGCTGCTCTGAAATTCTTGAATTCTACCTCACATGGGAGCAGTCAGACAACCATCACCTAGGTGTGTGCTATGAATAATCACAGGGACCATGGGGAAAAGTAGTCAGAGGAAAGTGTTCCACTGTGGCACACAGTACTGGGTCACAAGCTGAGCTAGCTCCACCTCTCCCTCACTTTCATGGCAATCAATGTAGGATATGAGTTCTCCTGTACTAGAGCTGTTTCCTAACCATCATGCGTTCTGCACAAATCGTTGGAAACAACTAAAAGCAAAAATGCACAGACTACTAAAAATCTAATGGCCCAATGGATACTGAAAATGTGGGCCCCATTGTAGCTGTGTGACATGCATGGATGCCATCTTATGAATGTGTGTATTTCACTTCTGTGTCCTGTGTGTGGCTGCTGGAAGAAATAATTTGATTGCCCATCAAAAATTAGATGACCCAAAACGCTATGAATAAGGATACACACACACATCACACAACACACACACACACACACACACACACACACACACGAGAGAGAGAGAGAGAGAGAGAGAGAGAAGAGAGAGAGGGGGGGGGAGGGAGAGAGAGAGGGAAGGAGGAGAGAGAGAAACAGATAAGCAGTTGAAGCAGGAAGTATGGGAGCTCAGGGTCATCCTCAGCTACATAGCAATTTCTTTTTTTTGTTTGTTTGTTTTGTTTTTGTTTTGTTTTTCAAGACAGAGTTTCTCTGTATAGCCCTGGCTGTCCTGGAACTCACACTGTAGACCAGGCTGGCCTCGAACTCAGAAATCTGCCTGCCTCTGCCTCCCAAGTGCTGGGATTAAAGGCATGCGCCACCACCACCCGGCCGCTACATAGCAATTTCAAGGCCAGTGTGCATGTGTGTATGTGTATGTGTCTGTGTGTGGTGTGTGTGTGTGTGTGTGTGTGTGTGTGTGTGAGACCCAAAAGCAAACAGATTAAAAAGAATCTCCCAGACGGTATAAATGTAAATTTGACAACTTAGAGAAAATACGCCAATTCTTTGAAAACCTTGTGAAATAGATCCTAACTTGAGAAAATTAAATCTATAAGATTAAGCCTTCCCATGAGCTCTCACTGGAAATCCTTCTGTTTTTAAAGCTATATGAGAAACAAGAGGTACAGGGGCACTGGGACAAGAGATATGAGGTCCAACAACAAAGTCTTTTGGGTCATACAAACCAATGAAGTAAAAGATTTTAACAAGAATCTATATGCATTTGAGATTTTTAAAAAATATTCAGGGGCTGGAGAGATGGACTTGCTCTTCCAGAGGAGCACTGTTCAGTTCCCTGCACCCACATCAGGGGCCTCACACCTCACAGCCTCCTGTAACTTAAGCTCCAGGGGATCCAATGCCCTCTTCTGGCCACTGCAGGCACTGCACTCACACAGTGCACATAAACTCACATAGGCATATACAAGTATACATAAATTTAAGAAAAATATCAAAGAAGATAAATGTGGAGAGGACCTTTCTCAACTTGTTGAAGAGAAGTTATAGAAATGGATGATGTCATAGCAAATGATGAGAGACTGAAGGTCTTCCCAAGACAAGAGCAAGGCAACAGTGTCCACTTCCATTGCTGTATTCAGAACAACAGAGGGGTTCTAGTCAGTCCAATCAGGGAGAAAAAGTAAGCGAAAGGCAAGCAGACAGGAAAGAAGAATGTAGCAGCCTTATTACAGATGACATACAGGCTCAACCTACAGAAGTCAGTGGACTCTATGTACCAGTTGTTAGCATTCCTTCTAGGCTCTGCCCCACAGTTACCTGGCAACAACCAGGTAATGCCTGGCTTACATATAAAAAAAATGCCTGGCTGATAGCTCCCTCCTCACTCTCTTACCCTCTTAACTCTCTTCCTTCTCTGTCCCTTCTCTTCCCTGCCTCCATATGTTCATGGCCAGCCTCTATTTCTCTCTCTCTCTCTCTCTCTCTCTCTCTCTCTCTCTCTCTCTCTCTCTCTCTCTCTCTCTCTCTCCTCCCTCCCCAACTCCCCTTCCCATGCCCTATATAGACTCCATTCTATACTATACCCATTGTTGTGTGGCTGGTACCTGGGGGAGGGGGTGAGAAGGATGCCTCAGCATGGGCCAGCAGAAGCGTCCCCTCCCCATACCATACCTTGTTCTATCAAACAAAATTGCCCCACCAAAAAGAGGCCCAGAAGTGTAAATCTAATAAGATATATTCAGAACATCTATGACAGGACATAGTGAGAAAATACGCCAATTCTTTGAAAACCTTGTGAAATAGATCCTAACTTGAGAAAATTAAATCTATAAGATTAAGCCTTCCCATGAGCACTCACTGGAAATCCTTCTGTTTTTAAAGCTATATGAGAAACAAGAGGTACAGGGGCACTGGGACAAAATAATATGAAAGAATAGTGAGAATGAAAGAAGTATTAATTTAAAAAAAAAAAACCTCTAAGAATAAAAATGTGTGCTGTGATCATAGATTAGAAGACAAAAAAAAGGAAAAAAATGTCATTTCCCCCAACAATTATAATTGTATTTCACACAATTATTGTCAAAGTCCAAGCAAGATTTTTTTCAGTTACAGACTACAATACTCTGAAATGTATCTGGAAAGGAATATGAACTAAATAATGCAAACTGCTTTAAAAGATTAAAATGAGAAAATTCACGTATCCCATTTTAAAACCCATTGTATCAGCCACCATACAAATACTGCAGCCAAGTCTGCACTATACTGAGAAGCTATACCAGCTATATCATAGTCCCTGCTATGCAGTAATCAAGACTGTGAATCCTGTACTGCATAGGACCAGACACATACATCAGCAAAACAGAACAGAGAATTCAGATGCAAACAAACACACTCAGCCTTGTGCAAGTGAGGCTGGAACAGAGAACTCAGAGGCAGATGCAAACAGACACACTCAGCCATTTGCAAGCGAGGCTGGCTTTCATTAGCTGGTGCTAGAAACCTGGTGCCGTGAAATATCTTCCCAAACCTGACTCCTTAAAACCAACAGACAGCAAATCATTGCTTAGACAGAGAACATTAAAAAGCTGAATGATTTTTTTTTTTTTTTAGTAGAAACTATTCACAGCTTAGAGACAGACAGAGATCTTAAAATCTCCAGTCCAAAGCATGACCTAGTCAATGGTGGGGATGGCCAGGTCTGGAGGGACAATAAATGGGGCTTCATCTAAAATTTTGTTTTTAAAAACCTGTCTGGGGTTTTCATTCTTGTCATTTGTTTGTTTGTTTGTTTGATGAGACAAGGTCTCACTACGTATTCCCATCTGGTCTAGAATTCACTACATAAACCGGATTATCCTGCCTTTGCTTCTAGAGTGCTGGGATTTAAGCTATGTGCTACCACACTCAACATAAATCTATACAGCAAATGAAAGGAAGGGCTGAGAGGTAGCCCGGCTGAGAGAAGGAACATGTCTGTGTAGCACCGGCCTGCCATGTGAGGCCCTAGATCTGACCCCAGTCGGGTACAGGGAAGCCACCACCTTTCTAAAGCAATACCTAATTAAGTATAGTATCTAGACTATATGAAGACCTACAATAAAACAATAACAACAGCAATACAACTGGAGCATAAGCAAGCACTGAGAGATTTCATGTGCAGGTGGTAAGAAGGAAAACATGATCAGAAAGAAACTACACACCAGCGGGCCAGCAAGCACCTCACTTACATCAGTGATGCTGACATTAAAGAACAGGACAAGCTGGCGAAGATAGTGGCCCAGGATTGTTGAGAGTAGGGGGGGGGGGGGAAGGGTGAAGAGGTGGCTCACAAAGGTGTTAGAGTGTTGAAACCGTTTTCCAGGTGATGGGTGTACTCAAAGCCTTTCTCAAATGGCCAGGGATTATGAAACACCAGATGTGAATGCCCTGAAAGGAGTGGACTCCCAGTAACTATGAGCTTGTGGCTTTGATTGTCACAAGAGACCCCTCTGCATTGAGAGATTAGTAGAGGGGATGGCCATGTGTATCTAGGAAATAGATGAGAGCTCTCTCCATCGTCCACTTAATTTTGTTACAAATCTAAAACGACTGTATAAAATGAAGTTTGTAAGCAAGGTGTGGTGAGACACGCCAATAGTCCCAGCACTTGGGAGGAAAAGGCAGGTGGATCGCAAGTTTGAGACCATCTCAGACTGCATAGTGAGACTGTCTATAGTAATAATAATAAATATTATAAACAAAAGTACATTAAAATGACAATAACTAAACATGGGCAAGGACTCAGAGAAACTCATTCATTTTTGTACTGCAGGTGGGAATGTAAACTGCACCAAACTTACTGATATTTTTTTAGATCTGCAGTGATATTCTCTGCTGATCTGATGTTGTAAAATGAAATATTTCACGATTTTTAAGCACTGCTTAAATTTTCTAAATTTCTAAATGAGTGATGTAGCATGCCACCAAGTCATACACAGTTGCAATCCATTTAAAATAGATATGGAGCCAGGCAGAGTGGCATACATCTTTAATCCCAATACTTGGGATTAAAGAGGAATGTAGATCTTGGTGAGTTTGAGGCCAGCCTTATCTACATAGTGAGTTCCAGGACAGCCAGAGCTACATAATGAGACTCTGTCTCAGAAAACAAAAGGAAGGAAGGAGGAGGGAGAGAGAGACGAGGAGGAGGGAGGGAGGGAGGGAGGGAGGAGGGAGGGAGGGAGGGAGGAGGGAGGGAGGGAGGGAGGGAGGGAGGGAGGGAGGGAGGGAGGGAGGAGGGAGGAAAGAAAGAAGAATAGGGTTAAGGGTTCGCATCTGCTCCACCACAGGTCTCTGCCGCTCAGGGAGGCAGGATGCAGGAAGTTGACAGAGCTTACCCCACGCTGCTGTCGCTGTTGCCAGGGGCGGGTGTCAGGCCTTAGAGAAGTCCTGGGGACACAGCTCTGGGGGTGGGGAAGCGCAGTCTGAGGTCCAGGGTAAAAACTAGAGCTGGCTCAGGGTCCCCGGACCTGCAGGGAGGCCTGGGCAGTCTGGTTCTCAGGCTCTTGGGCACTCAGGCAGCGCCACTAAGGAGCCACAGAAGAGCTGAGAACAAAGTGGGGGCCCACAGGCTGGATCTAGCTCAGGGCCAGGGTTGATAAAGAGGGGAGAGCTCCAGCTGGTCCTGCAGGGAAAGTCTTGTTGATGGTGGCAGGTTTGGGCTTGGGCTTGGTGGTGGCGGCGGCTGGGAGCACAGAGAGGCCTTCTATGGGAGATTAGATGTCGGCTCTTTAGGCAAAGCCTTCTCCATGGCTCCCCATGGTGGATCCCAGTGACCCATGGTTTTAAGGCATTTATTGTCATGGTGGAAAGTAGATGAGTAAAACCTTACTGCCTTTCTCAGGGCGGGCCTGAGGTTAAATACCTTTTTCAGGGAGGCTTGTCTGGGAAGGAGAGTTTATTAGCTAAATCCTCCAGGACTTTAGGTACCTCATTAAAATGGAGATCTGTCTTGAGTATACTTGACCACATGTCACTGGGGCGTTGCTCTTACATGACTGATGGCCACAAATCTATGGAGGGCTGTGGCCTCATGTCGGGAGCCTGGTGCCTGGAACAGGCGAAACACCTACTCCTTTAGGGTCTCTGGGGTTTCGAGCCTTAGCTCAACCAGGAGCAAAGCTGCCTTTCACAGTCCTACAGGAAGAAGGAAGGAAGGAAGGAGAGAGAGAGAGAGAGAGAGAGAGAGAGAGAGAGAGACAGGAAGGAGAGAGAGAAGGAGAAGGAGGAGGAGGAGAAGAAGAAAGAGAGAGAGAGAGAGAGAGAGAGAGAGAGAGAGAGAGGAGGCAAAGAGAAAAGGAGGGGAGGGGGAAAGAGCAAAGGAGAGGAGGGGACAGGAGGGGAGGAGGGGAGAATCTATGTGAAGTTTACTAACAGAATATAAACAGACAGAACCCCTCCCTCCCCCACTTTGTACTCATTTCTACAAGGTTAGTCCTTCAGGTCCTTCTGCAAGACAGCATACCCAATGGGCTGCTTGTAGAAACACAGGAAAGAAATTAGCTATCTTCTATTAAACTAGACCTCAGAGATTTACAAAAAGAAAGGTAAACTGACATCTATATTTTGACAGATGTGTTATTGTTCACATAAAAACATTATCTTACCTTATAATGGACTCATTTTTTGTATTCTGAAGCTTGAACTAGGAGCCTCACATATATATTAGGCAAACACACCCAGAAGAACTTTCTTTTTGTTTTGTGATAGGCTTTCACTATTTAGACTAAACTGGCCTGGAACTCACAGAGATCTGCCTGCCTCTGCCTCTCAATTGCTGATATTAAAGGTGTGCACTACCACAAACCACAACCACAACCACAACCACAACCACACCTGACCCTAGAACAGCTGCTGCTGCTCCTGCTCCTGCTCCTGCTCCTCCTCCTCTTCTTCCTTCTCCTCCTCCTCTTCCTCCTCCTCCTTCTTCTTCAATTTGTGTGTGTATGTGTATGGGGTGTTGTCCATGTGTTTGTTCCACATGTGTAGATACCCATGAAGTCCAGAAGAGGCATCAGATCTCCTCCTCTTCCTCCTCTCTCCTCCTCCTCCTCCTCCTTCAATTTGTGTGTGTGTGTGTGTGTGTGTTTTCCATGTGTTTGTTCCACATGTGTAGATACCCATGAAGTCCAGAAGAGGCATCAGATCTCCTAGAGTTGAAATTACAGGATCTGTGCCTCCAAATGTAGGTGCTGGGAACCTAACTCAAGTCCTTTGGCAGAACAGCAAGTGGTCAACCACTGAGCCATCTCTCCAGCATCTGTCTTTCTTAATAATTAACAAAATCGTAGTTTAAAATGGTCTCACTATGAGGTTATCCCCAAAGGGCATCCCACTGTTCTTCCCTAACTTGGGACAGGAACACTGAGACAGCTGAGACTCCAGCCCAGGCTCTCTCCAACACTGTATTTTCTGTAATGATTCTGGGTAATTGCTGTGAGGTCTAATATTTTGTCCCTAAGTGGAAGGAATGATAATTTGGAAAGCTGTCTCTGTTTTTCTCCCTTTCACTGACAGTTTTATGCATGTAGACTAGAAAGTCCTGAACTGTGGAGAGAAGCAGGAGAGGGAGAAAGATCACCAATTTGACTTTTACCAAAATAATGATTTATTACACATTCAGCTATTTACAGAGATGATCTGGTTTGGAATTCTGTGAATGTCACACAGCTTGGGTGAAATATTCTTCACGACAGAAGGTCTCTTCGTTTCACCTGCTGGTGTGAGTTAATATTCAAAACGCATGTTGCTGAAAGGAAAAAAGGACAATTGATGACATAATTCCTAAATATAAAAGATGGGTCACAATGCAACAGTCTGGTTTTCAAATGAAGTCCCCAACACAGATCCTGGCATCACTCCCAACTGACATGCAGCACCTGCTGTGTCTTGGGGAATATGTCCCAGCCCTTGTGACTTGAGTTTCTCACATGCAAAACATGGTGAGGGCTCAGAAGGGTTAACATCCAGTTCACGGTCTACGCTGGATCTGCAAGATCTGTTCTTGCTGAACACACTGAAGAAATGCAAAGATGAAGGAAAATGTAGTGGACTTCTCATACCTGACAATATATTTAATGACTCAGAGTGTCATGGAGACATTATGTTTGTGTTTTATCCACTCAGTATCCTTGTCATGTTCCCTGTGACATCATGTTGGCATATGTGTCCACTCAGAGTCCCTGCCATGTTCCTGGTATGCTGGTAGTGTCCCCTTTTGTTGACTTAGCCTTGTCTCTTTGTTTTCTTTTATTAATTCTGACTTGAGTCACCTATGTTCAGTATAGCTGCCCATGCCCAAATATGCACTTCAGGACCTATTGTCTAGGACCCATGTTGTCATTTAGAATTTCGTCTGAGGCAAAACTTTAAACCTTTCATATGAAAAAAAAAAATCACCTTGGTGATTGTTACTCCAGAAGAAGCCAGAATTCACTGGCTTAAAAAGAAACCTTTTTTTAAGGAGGCACTTCCCCAACATACTTCTACCCACCTCCTGAGCCCAGCCACCCCGAGACCTTCAGAGCAAAGACATTTATAAACCATGGTCCCTTTGCTAGGAGATGGAGGCTTGCAGAATATCAGCTGTGTGGTTCAGCTATGAGGGTCACCCCAGAGAAGCATGAACAACCAGATACAGATCCCAGAATCTAATGACTGCCCCTCTAACAAGCTTCTACAGATGCTGAGCTAAGTCTCACAGATTTATAGTGGTGATTATGGGCGTGCAAAAAGACTCAACCCAGTCTACTTAGCTTAAGATCAAAAACATTAAAAACAAAGATGTGTGTAAGAATGCCCCAGCGATGTGGGACTGCATAAGGGTATCTTGGTTCTTGGCTAGGCATGGGCCTGGAACCCTGAGACTCCAAGGGAGAAATGGCAAGTGTTCAGCCATGCTCCGAGAACCCAGGGTCCTGACATGCTGTCTAGTCTCCATGGACCTACATTGTTCAGTCACGTAGGCCATTGCAGCCCCTCCCAAAGTGCACAGGTAGAGGGTGTGACTACAGGCCTCAGGCCCTAGAGATTTACATACTAATGAAGGCCAGAGGGTGGAGACAATTAAGCATTCTTCCCCAGACTCTCCCCCTTTTCCCCCTCCCTATTTAACTCAGGTCTGCCCTGAATTTCACAGGGGTACATCCAGATCCATCTACCATCCGCCATGAAAATAAACCCTTTTGGAACTATGGACATTCTTGTGTCTTTGGGGCCCGCTAGCTGGGCTGCCAAGTCTGCTAAACTAGTACAGTAACCGAGTGTCTCCTGCAGGGTGCTGCCAGGGCCTCTTTCTTCTTTCCCCATCTCGTTTTCTCTCTGCTGTGGGCCAGCTGGTCGCACATCCACATGCCCCCAGTCTCAGTCTTTCCATGGCCTCTCAGTGGTCCAAGAGCCCAAGGGCTTGAGACCAGTTGGTCCCCAGCCACCTCCTGGCCCAGGGATCCCCAATCCTAGAGCCCTGCACCCCTGCGGAACTACCAGACTAAGTGAGAACTCCCCCACTGGGTGGGCCCCATTGCGCTCGCTCATGTTGTGCAGAGTAAACTCAGCCAAGATCCTTGCACTCCAGTCTCTTTGGAGCCATGGGAATCACAACAGCCCAACAAGATTCAAGAACCCATGCCTGCGTCCACACATGAGCTGATCATTCCCCGCACAGCTCCCCTTCATGTAATTCCATAACCAAACGGTACACTCAACTTACAATTTTCTAGATTCATGGCTGCCGCATTTGCACTAGCCTTCTTACGGTATTTCCTCCGGGTGCAGTAGACGCTGACAAGGGTGATGATGAGCATCACAGCAAACACGGTGACCGTGGAAGAGACAGCGATGACAATCGTGTCTCGGGTGGACCCTCTCGTCTCACACCTTTTGCCCATGTACCACCAGTCTTCCCCTGCAGGACACCTGCAGGAAGAGGTATGCTGCCACTTAGAGTGTCATTTATGGGTGACATCTAACTGTGAACATCATCATTTAGGGCCCCGGTCACCTCTAGTATATTTGAACACTGACAGTCACTGACATGCGTAGCTATTTGTCCCACGACCACCTGAAGATATGAGACTAACGTCAGGTGAGGCAGGGAAGAGGGGCGGGGCGTATTACAATTAATCTGACACCAGAACAGCAGCTGGGGGAGCGGGTTCACCACTGTGAGCTCCACACCTTGGCTAAGGGTCAGCACTTCAACATATTTGACTAGAAAATGGGAAACAGCAGAGTCAAGGGACAAGACTGCTGTGAGGATTAATGATAAGTAATGTAATAAGATATATAATTCAGGCAATTAGGTTGTAGTGCACTATTTCTTCATGAATCATTGTTTCGGTGCCTAGCCAAAGTCCCAAATGGAGTTCAAAAGAGTAACTGCTAGATAGTTTTATGTCAGCTTGACATAAGCTGGAGTCATTGGAGAGGAAAGAAACCTCAATTAGAAAATGCCTTTATAAGATTGAGCTGCAGGCAAGCCTGCAGGGCACCTTTTTAATTAGTTATTGATGGGAGATGGCCCAGCCCAATGTGGGTGGCACCATCCTTGAACTGGTGGTCCTGGATTCTGTAAGAAAGAAGGCTGAGCCAGCCTCAGGGAGCAAGCCAGTAAGCAGCACCCCTCCATGGCCTCTGCATCAGGTCCTGTCTCAAAGTGCTGCCCTGTTTGAGTTCCTCTCCTGACTTCCTTCAGTGATAGACTATGATGCAGAAGTGTAAGCCACGTAAACCCTTTCCGCCGAAATTGCTTTTGGTCATGGTGTTTCATTGCAGCAACAGAAGCCTGACTTGGACACTCGATCAATACCATCCATGTGAATTATCAGCATCTAATTCCCAGAAAGATAAAAGACGATCTCATGAGACAGTGAGGCAGTGGAGCCTCCCATATGAGCCCTCACTTGCACTCAGCTCTGCCATCTTGGACAGTGCAGATGCCGCCGTTCTGACATTCAACCTCAGAGCAGGCATTATGGACAGTCGAGGTGGGGACTGGGTCTGGGACAGCTGATGTAGAATTGAGGTGAGATATGTCTGCAGAGGGAAGGAGAAAGCATGGTGGAGATCAGTTTTGCACTAATTGTCATTGAACACATAACACTCAAGAGTTGAGGCCTATGCAAAAGGTATATAATCTTGATTCATGATCTAGCAAAACTTATGGTCAGTCAAATAAGGCAGGCAAAGGTGGAGAGATAACTGTTAGCTGAGGACTTGACTTCACTCTCCAGAACCTGTGGTTTGTTTTTTGAAGCCATCTGAGGTAGTACATGTTTACAGTCTGAAAAGTAAAGACAGGCAGATAATGGGCTGAGATGCCAGTCCACCTAGCATCGTCTCAAAGAGGGCTGGAGAGACAGCTCAGCTGCTCTTCCAGAGGACCTAGGTTCAATTCCCAGCACCCACAGGCAGCTCACAACTTTCTATGACTGCAGTTCCAGGGGATCTGACACCCTCACGCAGACATACATGCAGTCAAAACCAATGTACATTTAAAAAATAAAAATAAATAAATTATTAAAAATGAGACAATGGTGCCTGAGACAGGCAGAGTTGTCCACTGGTTTACACACATACACACACACACACACACACACCAGAGGAGAGAACTGGAGTGACAACCACCATGCTTATCTTGCAGACAGAGCTCTGAGAGGTACCTCATCAACCTCTTCCCAGGGTCATGTAAGATACCAGAAGTTTTCAGCCTAAAGATTTTCACTGTTATTCCAAAGTGTAGTAAACAAATGTTTGACTCTGGAACTTTTGATGGTTCAAACTAAACTGTTTCATATTTCTAATCATTCATATAAAAAAATTCCCACTCTTGCCCATTTCCTTCCACAACTTATAGCATAGCTTTAAAAAAAAAAAAAGTGCTAAAAGAATACAGCAGTCAGCCGGGCGGTGGTGGCGCACGCCTTTAATCCCAGCACTTGGGAGGCAGAGGCAGGCGGATTTCTGAGTTCGAGGCCAGCCTGGTCTACAGAGTGAGTTCCAGACAGCCAGGACTACACAGAGAAACCCTGTCTCGAAAAACCAAGAATACAGCAGTCAATTGCCACAAGAGATGAATGCACATAAAACTATTACTTCAATACCTTCAACAGTCAGTAAGATGTAAAGGTCATCTCCTTTTATGAACTCTCTGCTCTTCAGTCTCTTGTGGGTTATGAAGACATTGGTTCCATAGCCTCTGCCTATGCTATACTGAGTTCCATTAGGGAAAGAAGCCACCACTCCCACCTTGGAAGGCCTGTCCCAAAAATAGCTTCCATTATCTGAAAAAGAAATTTATATTAGTGGATTGGGCATCATCACAGCTTTCAGCAAGAATGATCAACAGGCAGCGAGACACAATGAGGATGATGTTGAAGAGACTCAAGTGATGCTATTGACCGATGGTGTATTCCCAGGCGAGTCGCTGGACCTTGCTCATTCACACTGCCCCACCGGAAGTGAGACTGCTTGCCAATGGAGCCCTACTTCTAAACAACAAGTAGAGGACATCACACATGTGTATATTGCCTATCACGAAAACCCTTCTGTCTGGTGGGATCGAGCCTCAACAGCCTTCTGAGCTGCCGTTGGGCCTTTTTAACTGAGTCATAGCAGTAAGTTGCTGAGAGTTTTTAATATTAGCAAAGAACAATTTTTCTCATAAACTAAACTAAGTGTCATCCAGAGGGACATGCTGGAAAAGAATGAAAACCTCCATTTTCTGGTTTTTTTTTTTTTTCTCTCTATCAGATTCAGTTGCTATTTTTCCTAAGTCACTTTGATTCATCCTTGTCATTTATAAAATACGTTTGGTGCCATTCTGCTTCCCATAATTCTATTTCTCCCTCTATTCAGTTTCCAGAAACAAAAGATTATTTAATTCCAAGTGTAATCATGTTTCTCTGGGTGATGGTTCTTTTTGAGACTTGGAATGCTATCACCATCATAAACCCTGTCAGAAGCATTGATGAGCCATTCCCATCCACTTCTACACTGCTGCCACCGACAACCCAACATCTCCATTCTGACTGTAAGCTCTCACCTTAATAGCTGAGTTGTTTTCCACCATGCCACCATGTGACCAAGTTAGCATGGGTGAGACACTCAACAGCAGTGGGACTCTCCCTCCCAACAGGCTCCCATATTAACCTCTCCCAATTCTCTTAATAGATCTGTGGGATTATTGTCACTGCCTTGGTTTAACAGTCAAGAACAGTGGGACTTCAAGAACGTTTTTTTCTTCAAGATCTCAAAGCTAAATGAGAAACAAATCTTGGGTTTGTACCCAAGCATCTCAGCCTCTAAAGTCAGCACTCCTAAACCAATACTTAAAAATCAGGGATAGTTAGTTCCCAAAGTCCCAGACCTTGCTCATGTTTGTAACAGTCTTCTACCTGGGGACTGCATCTTCCACTAGCAAATCCTTTCCCTGAAGCTGAAAGCCTTCACTTTGAGGCTGAATACTCTCTAAGTAACCAACAGTGCAATCTCTCACTCCCAAATCACTCATTGCTCCTTGAACAATGATCACGGCCCTAGCCATAAAGAACATAAGTCACAAACCATTGGTCATCGTTGGGTCTGTGGTTATGCTTCGCTGGTTAGACATACGCTGTCGGATGTCAGGATTTTGATCCAAGAGTGTCATTGTGGCTTGTTGCCAAGGACACGGCCACTGTAATTGATCATCGTTGGCACCAGAGATCAGGTGGAAATAAATTCCTACGTTCGTCGAGGATCTTAGATCCATGGAAATCTGAAAAGCGTAACCTTTAGGAGAATAAAATGGAGGACTGTATACACTTGTGTTCTGGCCACCAAGAAGCTGTGGGAAATTCTGTATGTGCCAGATATGGTGAGGACACCTTGTTTCTGAGAGATTGATGTCATCAATGGACAGACCACCTGATGATGCGTCAAGGCCTCCGAGTCCTTCAAACACCACTCGAAATTTTTCAGTCACTTTGAATGTTACATAGTAAAGTTGCCAGCTCCCAGTGGGTATTTCTGCAGAAAGAGTTCTTGTTTCAAGAGCAATGAAGGACTATGAGCTCTGTGCTGACATGCTCAGTGTTAAAGTTCCAATCTTCAAAATGATAGTCCCAGAGCCTCTGATCCTTTTTTTTTCGTTAATTAATTTATTTATTCAATTTACATCTCAATCGCTGCCTCCCCTCCTGGCCCCCTTTCACACAGTCCCTCCCCATCCTCCATCTCTTTCTCCTCTGAGAAGAAGGAGCTCACCCCCCATATTCTCCCATGGATTCAAAGAAAGGTTTTCTTACCTCTTTATCCCGAGATCATTTATAAGACCATTGACTAAAGGGTGCTGCTGAGCTTAGACTGTTCCTTGGGATACTTCATCTTTACATACCTGCTCCTCAGATAATTCACCCTTTCTCAGAGGGGTAATCACCCAAATCCTGAGTGCTACATGTCTGCTTACCAGTTACCTGGCATTCTGTACTGGTTAACAGTTGAGCCCAATATTGACACCTGTGATTTACTGATACTCAGACAACTACTTCTTTAATATACTTATAACTTAGCTGAAACACTCAAATGTCTGTTGAAGTTTAACAGTATTAAACAGGAATCTACCAACATAGGAATACCATATCCTGTGGCACCTAGTGACTCAAGGCTTCAAGGACTTACTTGCGAGTGGTGACCCCTCTTTCCTACCACCCTCTTCTTTCCTGTCTCGCACATCTTGGCCCACTGCATATGGGAGACTTTTCCTACTCATTTATGCAGGAAATTGAAGGACCAATCTCTTTTTTTCTGTCATCTGGTGCCTTTGGTAAGAAGAAAGCTAAATCATAAAACAGTCAAACTGCCATATACCCCTACTTCAACAAGAAACAGTACATGAAAAGTCTTTAGGAGCCCCCATGACAACAGGAGAAAAAAATCATGCCAAAATGTCAGTTAATATACACTGCCTGAAAATTTAACTATATCAGCATTTAATGAGAATTGAAATTGCCTTGAAATAAAGTATAAATATTCAGATTACAGAAAATGTTGCTCTCCATGGATAGATTACAGACAGAACAACAACTTTCCATCTACATATGAAGATTTCACTTCATTATGGTCATTCCTACCCATGAAGTCCAGAAGAGCTGATAAGCAAGTTCCTGAGAGTCTTATGTTACTGTCTTCCAGTGTCAGAGCCGCAGGTTACTAAGGGGACAGATCTCCATTCCAAACCCAGACAATGACATACGCTTACCTTAAAATTTTCATTAATATACATATTAATGCATAAATGTATGCTAACAAAAGATAGTTTTAATAGCTAATATAATTTCATATAAATATATATGCACAATGCATGCATACTCTTTGTGAGATTAAAAACCTCACTATTCATGGCTGTTCAGGGGCACAGGCAGCACCTGAATCTCAGATGCTTTCCTGAATGGAGGTGCTGTGACATACAGGGCAGTGTGGATTCACTTCATAATGTGCTTGGTTTTGTCATTAAATTAAGGGGTCAGTGTGGACAACAAGAAAAGTAGTCAGTTTCCTGTGACCGTGGTGAATCATGAGTGTCAACTTGATGGCATTTAGAATCACCATGGAGACCAGCCCCTGTGCATTCTGTGAGAGATTTTCTAGATTAGGTCAACTGAAATGAAAGACCCATCCTAAATGTGGGCAGCACCAATGCCCAGGCTAGACTAATGCCCAGGCTAGACCAATGCCCAGGCTAGACCAATGCCCAGGTTAGGGTCCTGAACAGCATCCAAAGGAGAAAAGGAGTAAGCCACCACCATTGGTCTCTATGCTTCCCGGTTACAGATACAATGTGACCAGCTGCCTCACCCCTTCCCTGCCATGGTGGACTGGTCCCACAAACTGTGGTCCCTAATAAGCCCTTCCTTCGTCATAACAAAGCGGAGAGTAACTAATACAGTCCCACATCCCTTCCTTCCCTGTCTGCTTTAATATGTGAGTAGCTGGCCTACCTTTCTGACACTGGTTGATGTAAAATGTGGACTCCCCCTCCCCACAGACATAGCTCCCACTATGATATTTATTTCATATCACAGCAGAAGCCTTTATGGATTTATCTTTTAAGCTGGAAGTTAGATAGAGTTCTTTTTCCATTGGAATGTCACTTTGATAAAACTGGGCCATAGTGAGATAAAATGAGAGATGCCAAGAGTGTTTCTTCAGGACAGACCAGGCCTCCCTGAGGCCGATCCTTCCTTCATCCACTCCATACTTTGGTTTCTTTTAGCCATCAGCCTTCTCCATGTTGCCCAGAGCTCACAGTGTGTTCTTGTTACTTGTGGAGAACTCAAGTCCACGGTTCTAGAGACCGGCTGTGTTTTCTAAGTATTGCATAAAAGACCATTTTAACTTCCTTATCAAGACAGATCAAGTTCTATTTGAAAGTCACATGTCAGCAGCCTCTGCTCTGCTACAAGCTGCCACAGTGAGTTCTGAGAACACCTCACCCTGAATCCAAACAATGGAAATGTGGGTACTGTACCTTTTATTTCTCTCTGAAGGGTTAAAACCCCATCCTGGTGGCCTGCAGTGTACTCCCGGGTGTAGATGTTCAGTTGGTCATTTCCACTTCCACTGTTGTACAGATAAAACTCCAAGCACTGAAACCCTCTTTTGGGGTACAGCATTCTGCTCTCCAGTGCCGCTTTGGCCCCCTCATTCCCAGTGCTAGTGTTGAAATGCATGAAGAAGCCAGAGTCTGCTCAGAGCACACAAGCAGAAGTAAGATATTAGGATTTCTATCTCTGAGCACGTGTCTTCCTTTAGTGTTTGCTTAATTCCTACCATACACAAATGCTATAATCTGGTCGTGGCCCCCAAAGTTCATGCAGTTGAAATAACTTTCAAATTGATATGTTGACAGTACTTGGAAGTCAGACCTTTGGAGAACATGAGGATACCATGAGGTCATGAGTGGGGTCCTCACCTAGGTTTGTGTGGCTTTATGAGTAGAAGGGACTTGAGCAAGCAGAAAGATTCCTGTCACTAGGTGGTGATGTCCCTCAACAGATGACAAGCAGACACTAGACACCCTAATCTTAAACTTCTGTTTGGTTTCAGACCCCAGGACAAGAAGCTGAGGTACATATTTTACATAACAAAAAAGACCTTGTGTGCAGGTTTTCCCAGCATCTTTCAGTCCCTACCTGGCATACCCTGTCCCCCCAACCCTGAACTTTCCCACCCAGGCTGGCTGCCCTTCCCCCAGAGATTCTTCCTTATATAATCCAGACATTTTGATCTTCTCTCTCTCTCTCCCCCTGCCCCTGTACAAGCTCTCTTTCTCTTCCCCCTCCTCTTTCTCCCTATTCATGACAATAAACCTGCCTTTATATATTTTAATATGGCTCGAATTGGCTTGTTTCAGCAACAGAGAAATAACTTATCAACTTCCAAGTGTCAGTATTCCAGTATTCAGACCCTTGAAAAAGTGATATTTAAAGAAATTAAGTGTCCAGTCTTGGATAAAAAGTTATAGCAAAAAAAAAAAAAAAAAAAAAAAACACACAAAAACCAACCCCAAGCATGGTATTGTACTGGGCATTAAGATACCGTTCTACAGTCAGGGAGTTCATGAATGAGACATAGTGAGGTATCCTTTCTCTTACTACAGAAATTAGCTTCCAAGAAGAGAGGAAAGTGAAAGCACCTAGATTGGAGCTTCCTGTCTTCATTGTAGGTACCTCGAATTCACAATTATATCCAGCTATGGGTCTAGAACAGAGTGACTCACAGCCCAGCCATGCTCACTAGACTGGGAAGTGAGAGAAAAGGCAACACAGCCCTGCAATCACCGTCCTTCCAAGGAGTTCCTTCCTGTTCTGCTTTTGGTCCTCACAGAACCAAGCCTTTGATTTATAGAAAGGAAATCATTCTGAGTGAACAAAGGCAGAGAAAGAGCAGGCACTCCTTTACAGTGCACAAGGCCCATTCCTCTGGATAAACTGGATGTGTTTCCATTAGTAGTTCTGAGAGAGGGGATAAAGGAGTTAAGAGCATCTAATGCTCTTGCAAAGAACTGGAATTCCATTCCAAGAACACAAGTCAGGCAGCTCACAACTGCTTGTAATTCCAGAGGAGATAATGCCGCTGGCTGATAAGGGCATCTGCACCCACATGTGCATATACCACTCACCCCACATGCTTACACATAATTTAAAATAATAAAAACAGATTACTTTAAAACCATATAATAAATCTGATAGAAGTGAAAGATGAAACACCAGTCATTTGGACTGAACAAGATGGCTGGAGTCACTGATCATAAAACCCGTTACCTTTGCACTGGCCCATATTGGAGTGGTCGTTCTCGGGACCACCGAGAACCTGTGAAACCCGCTGCCAGTCAGCACTATCCCTGGAACTTTGGATCAGGCCACAGATATTTTCCAATTCAAAATCACAGGAGTCCATAAAACTCAAGGAAGAAGCTGCAAAGCAAGAAAGCAAAGAGATGTGAGTGCTGACACACAGGACGACCTACGTGATAAGAGTGATCACAGCTGCAAGGAACATCTGGCTGTAGGACCTGCCGACCAATAGACACGTGTCTGTCCACATCTATTTTTAGAAACCTAAGTCAATAGTCCTCCTGTTAGTCAAATCTTTATGCCACAGCAAAGGTTATTTTGTCTCATTTATGGGACAACTGCGTGTTTCATTCTAGCTTAAAAGAGGTTTGAATATAGAAACCATTTGCATTTGATTTATTAGAACCTCAGAAATCTGCATGAGGTGCATCCTTACAAGGATTCAGGCTCTTTTACAAGGGCAAACTTTGTAGGAAGAAAAGTGTTGAAGATATCTGGTAGATTGGGACCCAAGCACTAGGTTTCAACATCTTAGAAAACCCAAATGTATATAGAACATCCCTTTTTCCCAAAAAGACAGAAGAAATAAGAGTCAATTCAAGGTACCCAGACATACTGCAGTTGTACAGCTGGTTCAGCTTCAAGAGGTCATAGTCACTGAAGTCCATTCGTTGGCCAATCACATCCTCGAAGTCTGAGATTCTTGTGACGATGGTGGACTCTGTTCCATTCTGGAAAGCGGTTTTACTATAGTGCATTACCGAGTTGTAGTCATATGGGACATTCAGGGAATCAGACACACTGTCATTGTAGATGTTGAAATTGTGTTCCCTGCCTGAATGTATTTTCAAAACTTTTGTTATTTTATGCTCTTAAAACTGAGGTGCTATTACTAAACACTGTTAACTGAAAAATACAAAATGTAATAGATCGAACTTTGTACATGCTATCTACTGCATGCCAAGGGTTCCAGATACTCTTGTCTTTGAACCTGACATCATGCACAGTTATGGTAGAGACAGTCAAACTAACAAACACACTTGCAGTTCCAGGACAGTCAAAAGTCTAAGGCTCTACCAACTGCTAATGGGAAGGATAGTTCTACAAAGCAGGGTAGAAACATTCAGTCACCAATCAGCACTGATAGAGGCTTAAAGTGCTTACAACAGACTTCTCAGGGGAGTGGCAGGACTTTAAGGAGTATGCTAAGATAGGACTCCTACACTGATAACATGATCAAGAGTCATTAGAAAAGATGAACTTAAGCTGTTTGGAGGCACAAGCCTTTAATCCCAGCACTCTGGAGGCAAGGGTAAGAGGCCTGTGAGTTTGAGGTCAGCCTGGTCTACAAAGTGAGTTCCAGGCCAGCCAGGGCTACATAGAGAAACTCTTTCTTGAAAAACAAAAACAAAACAAAGAGAGGGTGGGGGGAAGATACAAAGAAAAGATAGGTATAGTTGAGGGTTCCCAAGGTTACTATAATACTTGTATACTCATTTAAATCACAGTGACTATAGTTCATGATTGTAGCTGCTTATGATATGAATACTAATTAGGTTTCCCAAAAAACTGTTTATACAAGAGGACCTGCACATAGCTTCTGGGAACTGGCCCCTAGTTGGTTCTGATTGGCAAATAAAGATGCCAGCAGCTAATAGCTGGCAGGACAGACAAGGTGAGACTTTTAGGATTTCCCAGGCTTGGGATCGGGAGGAGGAAGGAGAAGGAGGTTCACTATGAAGGGAGAGTGTGGCGGAGAGGAGAGATGCCATGCCTGAGAATAATGCAGGAAAAAGAGGCACAACTGCCACGTAAAGGAGCCGGGAGAACACAGCCCAAGAAGACTGCCCAACTGGGTCCAGGGCAGCCAAGGTAGAGTATATAGAATTTAGTAAGTAATAAGTTGGGATTACCGCAGGAGGTTAGGCAGTAGCCCAGATGTTGTGCTGCTTAAAGCATATCAAAATATAAAGGCTGTGCATGTCTTTCATTCAAGAACAAAAACCACGGGGAGGATTTATTTATTAATTATTTAATTCAACACATGATAAGGTATATATTTTAAATTTGTAAATAAGTTAGTGTCATTTCAACAAAGTGCCTTCTCACAAAAAAATGCTGAGTAAGTGAGAGCATGATGATTGAGTTTATTTTAAATGAAGCAATAACTGTGCTAATTATTTTATTAATGTGCACATAACAAAATATCACTTTGTTACCCATAAATATATAAAATTACAATCGTAAATTTAAAATGTGATTTTGAGTTATCATGAGCTCCAAAGACAATCATTTTAAAACATTATGTTGAGTGTATTTAGAGAAGTTACCAGGCTACTTAGCTGCCTGTTATTGAACAAATGATTACAACTTGATATCAGATTAATTTGTAGACATGATGAAGTGTATCTGATCTCCAAAGTAACCCATTACCAGGCTGATGCTGATGCTTACCTGCTCAGAAACTTGAGGTGTACTTAAGGATGTAAGAGAAACATACCTGCCAGAATCTGGTCCCAAACTATAGTGACATAATCATCCCGGTCAGCACGTGACTGCTCATGCCAGAATCCCAGGGCATGGAGGAACTCATGTTGAACTGTTGCTATTCTGTCACAGTTGGTTCCGATGGACAACTCTTGCTTCCCAGCGTGAATGTTTCCCACTGAAGACCAGCACCTGATGCAGGACAGGAATGGGATGTTTGCCTCACCGTGGAGCTCACTTCTTTACCTCATACGTCCTTCCCTTTGGAGTGGGGGACACACTGGACGATATCATTGAATTGCACTCTGTAAAGGAATTTCAATCCAGCAACATGGCTATTCTGGCTATCTGGCTAGAATGCAAACATGTGCTTAGTATACACCTTCAAGGTAAAATTAGTTTGTAGAAGGAAGCAGCCATGTTTGAAAGTGATATTTATTAAGGGGAAGAACAAGGATGAGTCAGAGAAAGATTTGACAGAACAAGTCAGAGATAGGGAAGAACAGCAAGGAAAGAGAGGCTACTAAAGAGAGGCACAGGGAGAGTCAGTCAGTTGGGAGTCAGTGCCGTGAGTGCAGTGGAGATGAGTTGTTCACGAGTCCATGCAGTTCAGTGCAGGTCAGCAGAGACAGTTGAAGTCAGAGAATAAGAAGGAGCCAGATTAGAACAGATGGCCAGAGTTAGTTTGAGGACAGAGCATTTGTGAGAAACTGAGAGAAGCCAGATTTAATTAGTCAGCTTGGAGAGGAGTTTGAGCCAGAACATCTGAGTTGAACTAGCCAGCCAGAGCTCAGAAAGAACTAGAAAAAGTGAGCTTATTCAGCAGTAAGTCTCCGAGACAGCAATTACATTAAGTGAATAAAAGTTACTTTTATTTTTACAGCACTCAGCATAAAAAGACCTTGAAATCCCCTGAAATTGGAATTGCAGGTGGTTGTGAGCCACCCAATGTGGATGCTGGGAACAAAGTGTGGTTGCTCTGTAAGAACAACAATTGATTTTCTCCTCAATTAGCAAACAAAAATTTTATAGGGAGAGCAATTACTCAGAGTCATTGTGTTTCAGGTCAATGACATTTCAAGTAATAAGACTTGCTCAGTCCAACATTTCAAGTAATAAGACTTGCTCAGTCAAAATGAGCTCAACAATCTACAATGCATTTTACTTGAAGAGAGAATAAAGAGTGTTAAGTTGTAAATGAGATGAAATTCACAAGGCTATGGAGTAAATGACATGTTTATGCTTACTATATGTTGACACTGGCAGTCTAGTTGTGTGTATGAAAACATTTTCTATTTTCTTATTTATTTTAATGTATGTGTATCTGTGTATACATGTTTATGCAGGTGTACATGCATGTGCTGACCAGATCGAATGTCTTCCTCAGTTGTCTTCCACCTTACCTTTTGAGACAGAGTCTTTTACAGAGACTGAAACTCAGCAATTTGGTTAGGCTGCCTAACCAGTGAAGTCCAGGAACTTTGTCTCTATCTCCCCAGAATGAAAACCAGTTTCATACAGTTGTTTGGTTTTTTTTGTTTGTTTGTTTGTTTGTTTGTTTGTTGGGTTTTTTTTTCACATAGAGTTTGGGGTCTAAACTCAGGCAGTCTTCGTGTTTATGCAGCAAGAATTTTAGCAACTAAGACATCTCCCCAGCACCAGGTTGGCTGCTTCTTCCTCCCTCCATTTCTTCCTTCCTTCCTTCCTTCCTTCCTTCCTTCCTTCCTTCCTTCCTTCCTTCCTTCCTTTCTTCCTTCTTCTCTTTCTCCCCCTTCCCCCTCTTGCTTCTCCTCTTGGTTATCCCCTACTTTTTCCTTTTTATAGCACTGTGAACCTGCCCCAGGGGCCTACACATACTGGGCAGGTCTTCTACTATTGTAAAAACATTATTTTATGGCCAGAGAAACCAGGTTTAAAGGTCAGACTCTACATATAAATAGCAAAGGAATTTGTCACCCCACCCCAAAGTCAAGCATGACCTTGGACTGTTGCTCAGAGGAACAATAGTCTTCTCAGAACCTTCACAGGCCAACCTTCGAACTTACCCACTGCCCTTGAATACTGATATATAGTTAGCTTCTCCAGACCAAGGCTTGAAGTCGATGCACGTTTTAAGACGATAGCGCTCGAACGCGTTGAGGATAACTCCTTTAGCATTCATTTCTGACAGAAAACAAGAGTATTCTGAGAGATCTCTGTTTCTTTTATTTTAAAAAAATATTTATTTATTCATTTTTGATTTTTCAAGAGAGCCTTACATGTTCTTAAAATAGGACAGGATGCCATAGCTTCCACATGACTATCTTGGAGCAGGATATGAATGAGACCTGTTAGTAAAGCTTCCAGAGGAGAATTTCTGTCCTGTGTTGAACCATTCTGAGAACCAAGTAGAATGTGTATAAAAGTATCACAAAATGTAGAGATCTCTACCAAGTTAAGTTGTCTATTTACCTCGTGTCTTTGCTACCACAGGTTTTGGCTAACTTTGGGTCATTTGTAGAAAGTTTGACCTGGGTCATGTGAATAACCCTTGGCATCTCAAGAATAAAGAATGTTCCAGAACATCCCAGAATCTCAGGAAACAGTGATGCAATTCCTGGGACCCACATGGTGGAGAGGGCCTCTGACTCCTACACACAGTGCAATACATGTGCACACACACCGTACAGGAATAATGTGATTTAAAAGGAGACATGCAGTACACTGAGTAAAAGAAACAGGAAAAACTACATCACCATAGTTACAGTGATGTAAAAGTCTATCTGAATGGGAGGATCTATGCTGAATTCTTATGCTATCACATTTTCTAAACAGTTGTTTCCCAAGTCTGGGCTGCATCTTGGCCATCCGCTTACTTGATACCTTCTTCTTGGTCAGTCACTAAGAGTCATGTCTCTGTCTATGAAGTACTGTGATGCATGTGATGTGTGTGTGATGGCTACACACATGCCAGGTGAGCACTCTCCAGCATGAGCTACATGCCCAGCCCAGGAAATGATTTGTTCTTAAGGAGACATTATTTTTTATATTTCCCCCAAAGATATCTTTCAGATTGATGTGTGTCAGAGGCAAGAATTGCTTCCCCAGTCCACAGAGAAAATGAGCTTGCTACAGGTGAGCTGGGCTGCTTTGTGTTCTTGTTCATGTTGCCTCTATATGTCTGTCTCTCTGACAGTGTCTGTCTCTATCTCTCTCTGTGTCTCTGTATATCCTACTGTCTGTCTCTGTCTCTCTTTGTCTCTTTGTCTCTCTCTCATTCTCTCTCTCTCTCTCTCTCTCTCTCTCTCTTTATCTCTCTCTCCCCCCCCCCTCAGGCCTCAGGATCAGGATCACCCTGCCTTTCCTTCTGGAAAAGTTACAGGTGTGTTCATGCTAATTTCTACTGTACAAAAAGTTTTCTCAGTTATTGTCAGATTCTTTTTACTTCACCCTTTCCTCTGTGTGTGGGTGCACATGTGTGTACATGTATCTGTGTGTATACACCTGTGTGTGTATGCACATGTGTATAAGTGTGGTGTGTGTGTGTGCACATGTGTGTGATATCGGAACTCATCCTCCATTGCTCTTCTACCTTAGTCATTAAGGAAGGTCTCTCAAGCAAACTCAGAATTTTCCCATATGGCTAGTCTCCATAGCCAGCTTGCTCTTGGTTTCATTATCTCCAAGGAGGATGGAATTACAGCTGGCTCCCCAACACACATAGCATTTATGTGAGTTCTGAATTCACATCCTCGTGCTCGCCATCTCCCCAACCCTCTTCTGACTTTTTAATAATTTAATACTAAATTAAGAATTATTTATTTCCAGAACAAATAAAAGATAATGAGCTCTTGTTAACATCTGGACTTGGCAAAATAAAATCCTGACAACCTGCTATTTCTGTAAATGGTTATTCTGTGCTTTTTACTCCTGCTCACATCCTGTGCAGGGGCAAGGGCTGGGGAGGTGGCTCTAGTGCTATTCTTCTAGAGGACTGGAATTTAGTGCCTAGGACACACAGCAATGAGTCAACCGCTCTGGGGGATTCAGTGTCTCTTCTGGCCTCTGCAGGTACTGCATACGTGTATTTGCTTGCTACACACGTACATATATACAATAACTAAAAGCAATAAAAATCTTTTTAAAAATCCTTTCCAGTCTGGGAGTGATCAGTGTTATTCCATCTGCCTAATGTCCCAGGCCCTAAATTCTATCATTAGCTCTGTAAGAAATAAATAAATGTTTAAACATGGGGGGTTGATGTTTTGAAAAAAAAAAAAAAAAGTAGATGGCTTAGTGGTTAAGAGTGTGCATTGCTCTTCTAGAGGACCAAACTTGGGTTCCCTGTGCCATGTCAGGTGGCAGACACTGTAACTCTGGCTCTAGGGGACACATCCTCTTCTCTGAGTATCACAGACACTGTACTCATGTCCCCCCCCGACACACACATATACACATGCACACACACATACATACACACACACATACATGCACACACACATACATGCACACACACAGAGGGAGAAAAAGAGAGACCATGCACACACATACACAGAGAGGGGGAAGAAAAAGGACAAGGAGGGAGATAGAATATGAATCAAAACAGCAATAAAATCTAGAACAAACCTTATTAAAACCAAGAGTGCTTCCCTAATCTTTATGTCCTTAGCATTCAACACAAAGTAAGTTCTCCATCAGAGTTGACTGCATTGATTTTATATTGGTCAAAACCAACATATATTCAGTCATAAATGTTTAAACTCTTTTAATTCTGCATTTTGCTTATTTTTTGAAGTAAATTTATAGGGCCATACAGAGGAACAATAGCATCAATAAAAAGCCCTAAGACCACATAGGCCGTTCTGGTAAACGTTGGTCCTGCCATGTCAAGAACACGGTAACTGCAGAAACTCCAAAGTGTATACTAACCCAAGCTGTCTTCTAGAACATATGGAATGGTGTGTGGCCATCTGTAGTGGTCTCCAATGATAGAATTCCTCCCATGTGCCTGTCAAAAATAAGTGTGAAAAGAATCAGTTAAGTGAACTAGACAAAGCTAATCTATAATCAGTCTGGAAATAAGTGAAGTTTACAGCTCTTCCTGCGAACTCAAACCAATGGAGCATGTGTCTAAATCTCCACCATAATTTATTAAAATTTACAGATGGGAATAACTAATTACTATAGTTAACATAGAGTTAAAGAAGAAATGGTACTCAAAAAAGAGTTAGAAAACGTACTGTGAAGACTGGTAGATGTTTAGATATTAAAAACACATAAGAATGAGCTGTCGCCGGGCGGTGGTGGCGCACGCGCTTTAATCCCAGCACTTGGGAGGCAGAGGCAGGCGGATTTCTGAGTTCGAGGCCAGCCTGGTCTACAGAGTGAGTTCCAGGGCAGCCCGGGCTACACAGAGAAACCCTGTCTCGAAAAACCAAAAAAAAAAAAAAAAAAAAAAAAAAAAAAAAAGAATGAGCTGTCAACACCTCCACAGTTAAGACTGTTTGCTGCTCTTGACCAGCATCTAAGTCCAGTTTTCAGCCCCTCCATCAGCAGCTCACAACCACAGTACACACAGAGCATCCATAACTTCATGCAGGCTCACACACATAAACTCATGTAGGCACACACACATGGTGTACATAAACTCATTCAGGCTCATACGTGCACAATATACATGTGGTACACATAAACACTTTCAGGCTCACACACACACATGTATGTGGTACACATAAACACATGCAGACACATACACATACATGTAGTACACATAAACTCATTCAGGCTCCCACACAGACAGCATGCATTTGGTACTTTTAAGTCCTCTTAATCCACATGTACATCGGCACATGTGTTCTTCTGTGTATCATGTTGGCTAGATCAGAATCAGCACTCAACGAATTGGTTTTAGGAGAACACTTTCTTAAATTCTTTTTTTGTTTTTTGTTTTGTTTTTTTCGAGACAGGGTTTCTCTGCATAGCCCTGGCTGTCCTGGAACTCACTCTGTAGACCAGACTGGCCTTGAACTCAGAAATCTGCCTGCCTCTGCCTCCCAAGTGCTGGGATTAAAGGCATGCGCCACCACCACTGCCCGGCTGGGAGAACCCTTTCTTGATGTCATTATTTATAGCTGATTTCGGGAGGAAAGTAAAATAATTAATAATAATAATAATAATAATGCAGTAATTATATATTATACAATATATTTATATATAAATATATTTTATGTTATATGTAATAATATAGTAATATATAGTGATGGTGATTATATTACTATGTATTTATATATAATATATTCTATATTATAGAATATGTTCAATATGTAATGTATTTGATATATAATATCAAATATTATATAATATATTATTATAATTATAATAAATAATAATTAACAATAATAAAAGCCTAAATTATTGGATATATTTATAAATTCAGTTTTGGTTTACTTCAACTAGATGAAATCAGTGAAGCTCTGTTTTTAAACAAAAATTCTCCTTATTGCTGCAATAATAAAAATCATTCAAAGCACCACATACATGTTAAAAGATATTGGATCTCACCACACAGACACCTAAGCACCAGAGGATGAAGACATGAGTCCTTCCAGGGCAGTGTGTGCTCTGAATCCGTGCCACTGGGCTGCTGCACCTTCTGAAAGAGCGCCTCAGCCAGCAGTCCAAGCCCATCATCCTCAGTACTCACAGTCGGCACTCAGGATCTATCATGCAAGCATCATTGTAACTCACCTCAAGTCTGATGTCTCCCTCAAAAAGGTCCAGTCCCAAATCTAAGAGAAGAATTGAGATAAGCCATGTTATTACATTGGCTTCCTGTGCAGCATAATAAATGATGTTTTGAAAATTCCTAAGAGAGAGGGGCTCACAAGGCCCCACCCCTAAGGATTTGTACTCAGTTTAATGGTTTCTTGGAGGTGGGAGAGACATTGTCTTCAGAGCTGTAGCCACTGCTAAGCAGCGCTAAGCAGTACATGCTCTTGTAAATGACTCCTCACCCAGCTTTTGTAAGTAACCAGGATGAAGCTCTAAGTTCACAAGAGATGGGAGGGGGTGACAAGAGGATGGAGCTTGATGGAAGCTTGGGGAAACTGGAGGAATCAGAGAGGTAATGGGTGAATATGATCAAACACATTATATACTTGCATGAAAATGCCATAATGAACGCCATCACCATTTATAAGTAAAATATAATAAGAAAAAAGTTAAAGGGGGCACTGAAAGATAGATCTACCAGAAAAAGGTGCCTGTCACCAAGCCTTGACAACCTGAGTTTGATCCCTGAGAGCCCATATGGTGGGGAAAGAGAACCCACTCCCACAAGTTGTCCTCTGACTTCTACATATGTAGTGCATCTCACACGCGCAGGCACACACACAAATAATTAAAATATTTTAAATATTATAATAAAAAGAATGAAGAGCTACAAACCTTCATTGATATCAAATATGTCTTGATCAAGTCCCCCATCTATGTCTTTGACTGAAATTACAAAAAACATATTGAACATTATGTTCATGAAAAGAAAAAGAATCTGATTAATCACACAATCAGAAGGAAATGGGTTTTCTGCCTCAGACTCTCATTTAGCTTGCATTAATTAATTGATGGGGATTCTAATTGATTGACTCTCCTGTGAGCCAGATTGGGGACTGGACAGCGGGCTTTTGAATGTGTGCTGTCCACTCCTTTGAGTGTCAGATGACTTTAGGAGGAAGACACTGCTCACTCTGCATGTCAGTAAACATAGCTTGGGAGGCAGGACTAACTAGAAAATGAAAGTCTCAAACTGTCCCACCCAGCTAGCCGCTGTAGTGGCCATTCTTGTACTTCTGTTTTTCTGATGGGCAGATGGGTCCTGAACAGCCAGTGTTGGTGGTGGAGCGATGGCTTAGCGGTTAAGAGCACTGGCTGTTCTTCCAGAAGACCCCAGTTCAATTTGCATCACCCATATAGCAGTTGACAATTTTCCATAGCTTCAGGGGACCCGACTCCCTCATACAGAAATAAGGAAAGATAAATAAATCATTTTTTAAAAGCCAGTGTGTGATCAAAATTCATCACACTGTTTATTGTGTTCTGCATCTGCTGCCACGCCTTCCGCTCGGCAGAAGTACACCTTTATGGCATCTGCTCCTTTCATTAGACATGTAACTTTCTTGCACTGTCTAGAGTAAAACTCAAAATCAACTTACCAAACTTTTCTGGAGCTGGCTGGGAAACAAACACCAGAAAAAAAAAAAAAAAAAAAAAGGTATTATTACAAGGCTCATGGTATAAATGACATTTTTGGCTCCAACTTTGGATCCCTTTGATAATCATATTTAAAGATTTTTTTAAATTTATTTATGTGGTGTCTGTATGTGGTAGACAGAGGAAAACTTGCAGTAGTCAGTTCTAGTCAGTTCTCTCTCTGTACCATGTGAGTCCTGGGATTGAACTCAGATCATGAAGCTCAATGGCTAGTGCTAAGTCACCTGCTGAGCCGTCTCAGTGGCCCCAATGTTGTATTTATTTTTTTAATACTGGGCCTCTCTGTAGTTTACACTGGAACTCGCTTTGCAGTCTAGGCTAACCTTGAACTTGCTACAATCCTCCTCCTTCAGCCTCCCAAGTGCTGGGGTGACAAGCGTGAGCCACAGTGGTTCTAAGTTATACCCAGACAGTTCTTTTTATTAATAAGATATAATACTTTCTTCCATACATCCCAGACAAACGAGCTGGAGTTTACATAACATTTTGACCAGACATTATTTTTCTGTTGTAGAGAAACTGAATCTTCCTGTTAAATGGATTTAAAGATAGAGAAAAAAAATCGACTTCAAAGTTTGAAAAGAAGGCAATACACACAACTGCAGCCCTCCTGAAAGCACTCACTTTACACATGACCTCCTATGAGACTCGTGGATCAAAGCTCAGGAAAGCTATACCCTTAATCCCAGTCAATGGCAGGAGCTTTACCTAGGATCTCACTGTAATCGTGTTCACCATCGTGCCTCAACCAGGACTCCACATTTGAAAACAATGCCAAATGTCTAAGCAAAATACCAATGAGTTGATTTTGTGAGTTCTTGTTTGTTTTTTTTTTTTTGTTTTTGTTTTTTGTTTTTTGAGACAGGGTTTCTCTGTGTAGCCCTGGCTGTCCTGGAACTCACTCTGTAGACCAGGCTGGCCTTGAACTCAGAAATCCGCCTGCCTCTGCCTCCCAAGTGCTGGGATTAAAGGCGTGCACCACCACCGCCCGGCTTTGTGAGTTCTTAAAAATACATTAATCTTTTTGTTGTTTTGTTTTTCAATTGTTTGTTTTTGAGACAAGCTTTTTCTGTGTATCTCTAGCTGCCCTGTAGACCAGGCTGTCCTGGAACTCGGAGATCTACCCGCCTCTGACCTCCAAGTGCTGGGACTAAAGGCATGTACCACTACTACTTGGCTAAAATACATATATATTTTTTTTTAAGGATCGTAAACAATTACTGAGTTACATGCCCAATGAGGAGAAAAATCAAATCAACATAGGAAATTAATTTTGGGGGTGGGGTATGCACAAGGGCATATATGTGTGCAATTGCTTCAGAAATCAACAAGTGCCATTCTTCAGAAGCCTTCTGCCTATTTTTGACACAAAGTCTCTTACTGGGCCCCAGGGCTCACCAGGTAGGCCTCAAGGAGCCCTTATCTCTGCCTCCCCAGAACTGCCATTACAAGCACAGGCCTTCATATCTGGCTTTTTATATGTGTTCTGGAAATCAAACTGGAGTCCTCATGCCTGAGATGGCAAGCACTTTCCTGAAGGCAATCCCCCAGGTTCTCTGAGAAGTTTCTTAATCAATGTAATCTGGAGAGAAGTCAGCGGAACTGGTAGACAATCTGTGTGTTATGCCTTACATGACCTGTGTGATCTGTGGGACGAGGTCACACCTGATTTGGTTGAGTATCATGAATTATATGACACCACGCCAAAACATGCTGTAAAAATGTAATGCTGTTTCACACAGGTGTGAGGCACAATTGCATTTTAAAAAAAAGAAAAGAAAAAACCAAGCTAACGTCGGAGGTAAAGAAAACTAAACTGTTTAACAAGATGTGGGGCGGTGAGGTGGGAGGGGGGAGCATCCTCATAGAAGAAGGGGGAAGGGGGATAGGAGGGGGAGAGTCCAGAAGGGAAACTGGGAAAGGGATAATATTTGAAATATAAATACATAAAATATCCAATAATAATAAAAAAAAGATGTGGGGATGAAAGAACTGATCAGATGACTACCATTGTTTTGACAGCAAGCGTCCTAGTTTTCTCATATGATAACCAACAGCACACATTCACAGATGACCCTATCACCTGCAGAAAGAGATTTACAAGTAGCTGCTCTGAATCCCAGTTAAACATTTGTAAAAGGGCCACTTCGAGTCTGCAATTCTCTACACATCTGTACGCCATCAGCTCAATATAATGTATTTTAAGTTCCAACTAAAGGGTTTCTTCAGCCATTAGAAATCTCATATAAGACCTTGAGTTAGCTTAGGGTACAAACTACCTAGCTGGAAGATTAATTTAGACTGGCAAAGATGCAGAAGAGAAATTCCATATTGCTAAACTTTGTCGACGTGGACATTGCTTGCCTCTGATGTTTGTCAGTCTTCACCTGTGTCAAGTTACTCTAGTTCCCATCAGTATGTCACTCAGCAATAAAAATGGCTTTCAAGACCTGCATTTCAATGTCTTATCAAAAGAAAACCTGTCACATAACAGTGAAGCAGAAAGGAAAATGTAATTTTCTGTAACAATCTCTGGACCTCTCTGGCAGAGTGACCTTTGATAAACCAATACTCTGCCAGCCTTATCTACCAGAAAGGGATACTCATTTAAGACCAACGTTTTGAATTATGTAAAACAAAACACAAGCAAACAATTATCACCCAATGATTGATATTGATGGCCCCACCAATTTTTCTGATAATTTTCTTACCAAGCCAGAAGCCAGGAGAAATGTGGCAAAAACCAGAAACCAAGGTCGATGCCGGACATCCATACTGTGGCTTCCAGATGAAAGCTGCACGCTATGGCAGTCATGGCAGAGCTGACTTTTAAAAGCTAAACATCATAACTTCCGGCCTTTGATCTTAATGTTAATGATCCATCTCTCAAGTCATCTCACTGCTGTAGTAACTTCCAATCAAGGAGGTAAAGTCCAGGGTTGCTAACACACCTCTCCTCCCCCAACCCCCCCACCCCCTGCTCTTTACTGGGCCAGCATTGAATGGCTAAAACTTGTCACTGAGATATATTCTCTGATGTATACATATTGCTTCCCAACATTACTAACACTGCTTCAGCAAGGAGAAACATACTTGTATGCACACACACACACACACAGAGTGTGTGAATTAACCTCTCACTGTCTTCCTCAGACTCTAGTGATAGTTTATTAAATCCAGAATCAACTAACCTGTCCCTGGCTAGGGCCATGAGCTACAATACAGAGTCAAGAGGGTATTAGGAAAAAAGAGAATAATTCCAGTGAGGCCAAAAGTAATACATACATGCCAGAAAACGAACCCACCCTGAAGTGTCACACACATGGAAATAAGGATATTTCCATAGTGAAACTATCTAGGAGGATAACTGGAGGAATAATTTTCCAAGGATGCTTGAGGATAGACAACATCAGGGATCATATGTGACCCTGCCAACACCTCTGGATTTTAAACCTGGACACAGAATCATGTATCTGGTGTTGGAAATATACTTCAGTAGCAGAACCTTTGCCTTACATTTACAAGGCCCTGAGTTTGATCTCCAATAACACATACACAAAAATAGTCTACCCTTCATTGGCTGCACTGAAATTTCTACCAGCTCCATGGAAATAATAATGACTCTCAAAGAAAAATAAAGGGAGGAATGTGTGGGTCACACCTGGGGAGAAGGTGTGACCATCAAGAGCTCTGGCCTCTCTTTAAAGGGTGCTATCCTTAACACCCACACAGAAGATCACAGTTGTCTGTGATTCCAGTTCCAGAGACTCTGATGCCCTCTTCTGGTCTCTGCAGGCACCAGGTACATATATGATATATGGCCGTACACACAGACAAACAGTCTAATACCAACAAACAAACAAACCTTCTTTTAGAAGTAAAGGAAGATAAAGTTAGATCCTTTAATGAGTAGGACCGAATTATGTACATCTGGCTTTCCAGGCTGCAATGTGAGCCTGAAACACCTAACTGCACTCTATATATCAGGACAGACAGCTATCATTTGGAAGTAGAAGAAGAAAAGCAGAAAGAGCAGGAAGCATCAGTTCCTGGGACAGGAGAGTCTATTTTCCACTCTAATTACAGGGTATGAACCCAAGCCTGAGTAGGTGTCTCATAGAAAGTTACCGAGGTGTGGCTGAGTCCAACTGCAAAATCTGCATTCTGCCTGGGTTGGATGGATGACCTCTGAAACCTCTTCTGTCCTGGGATTTCAATGAAATTCTCCTACAGGAGTGCCATTGGAGGGGAAGAGTCCACCTTACCTCCAAATGCCATCATGTACACCCTGTCCCTGGGGAGTCTTCAGGAGCTTCATCCAGGTATTTGAAGCTGTGTCTGCTTCTGCTTGCTGGTCCAGCTGTGCTATTCATTTCTCCCTAGACAACATCATCAACTGGAAACCTGGTGTCAGGATTACAACATTTATAGATCACTGTTTCTCTCAGAAATGTGTTCACAGCACATCCACGGAAGAGGATGGCATTCTAGAACTGAGTTTTACAAACCATGAGGGCAAAAAGAGCTAGTGCAGAGGTACAACAGAGGTCCAAAATATCTCACAATATGATTTTCTTTACCTGAGTCCCCTTCCAAAACGTGCAAATTGTGGGGCTAGGTCTCTAGCTCAGATGGTAGAATATTTGCTTAGCATGTGTGAAGCCCTGGGTTAAATCCAAAGTACTAGGTAAGATGAGCTGTAATCCCTGAACTCAGGTAGAAGTAGAATGATCAGAAGTTCAAGATGATTCTCTACCACATAGAGAACTTAAGATCAACCTGGACTACATAATCCTGTCTCAAGTAAAACCAAAACCAGCAAGTTAAGACCTAAGGTTTTAATATCAGCTCTTCATGAAATCTTATAAGCACTCCTAACATACTGTGAGATGCTCCCTCCATCCGTCTCTATATATACATTTGTGTGTACATAAATACACTACACACACACACACAGACACACACACACACATGCACACACACACACACATATATATGCACTTAAACTACATAGTAGAGAAAAGGAAAAGAATAATTGTAGGTGAATATAGACATCTCTGCATTGAGAACACAATGCACAACCAACTAGACAGTAAAAGCACCCATAAAAGTACTGGAGAAACGGCTCAGAGGTTAAGAGCACTGACTTCACTCTCCAGAGGTCCTGAGTTCAATTCCCAGCAACCACGTGGTGGCTCACATCCATCTGTAATGGGATCCAATGCCCTCTTCTGGTATACATGCAGGCAGAATGCTGTATATATAATAAATAAATAAATGTAAAAATAAAACACAGTGGCGCACGCCTTTAATCCCAGCACTTGGGAGGCAGAGGCAGGCGGATTTCTGAGTTCGAGGCCAGCCTGGTCTACAGAGTGAGTTCCAGGACAGCCCGGGCTACACAGAGAAACCCTGTCTCAAAAAACCAAAAAAAAATAATAATAATAATAAAATAAAATAAAACACAGGCCCGGTGATCACACGGCTTGATGCTGATCAGGTTGTCACATTAGCCACAGAGATTTTTCCACGTCCCTCCCTTAGATTACCATTTTTTTACAACATTTCTCAGAATTGTGACTTATTAATAATTAGCCAGGGTGCTTCAAAAAGGGAAAATCACCAGGATGTGTAAATACCTACAGGAAGACTGTCTTAGTGAGGGTTTTATTGCTCTGAAAGATACCATAGCTTATAAAAACGATTTTTTTAGTTGGGGCTGGCTTACAGTTTCTGAGGTTCAGTCCATTGTCATCATCTTGGGAAGCACGGCATCATGTAAGTAGACATGTGCTGGAGAAGGAGCTCAGAGTTCTGTCTTGAACCGAAGGTAAAGCCATGAGGAGACTGTATTCTGCAGGCAGCCAGGGACTGAAATTCCACAAGGGAGGAGCTTGAGCATAGGAGACCTCAAAGCCCATCCCCACTTCCTCCAACAAGGCCACACCTACTGGAACAAGGCCATCCCTCCTAATAGTGCCACTCCCTTGGTACATGCATTCAAACACATGAATCTATGGGAGCCAAACCTGTTCAAACCACCACAGAGACATATCTACTTTGAGGAGTTGGCACCACATGATTGCAGAGGCTAGCTCATCCAAAATTTATAGACAGTGTCCTCAGCAGGTTGGACAGCCAGGCTGGAACTGGAGTTACAGCCACTGGACGAGGTGACCAGAGAAATTCTTCTTCCTTTAAGGACCTTTATATTTGATGCTCAGAAAACATCCAAGGACCAGGAGTAGCTCATCAAGAAGTCAGCCAACTGAAACTGAAAGGGGAAAGTCTATCCTTACACAGACTAGCCCAGTTCTGATACCTGTACTGGTGTCACATAGGGGGCCCTTCTGCTGGTAACCAGCCCATGGGGAATTTATGCCTCCATCAGACCAGGTAAAAGCTTCCTCCGACTACCACAGCAGGATTCCCAGGGGACTCTAGTCCAGATCAGCTGGTGTCTTCTTTCTGTGAACTTCCATAATCTAGAGTGAGATTGATGACACTGGAGAAAAAAGAGTAACAATGGAACTTACTTCTTAATTGGTTGTTCTACTTCAGGGGACCACTAATGTCATTTGAAGACTAGAAATCTTGTTCAGTGGTTAAAAACATTCACTGTTCTTGCAGATGACCAGAATTCAGTTCCCAGCTTAACACTGCCTGCAACTTTAGCTCCAGAGGATCTGAGCATTTGTGTAAGCAAGTACCACAGAGAAACTACAAATATGCATAGTTTTAAGTAATAGAATAGTTTTTAGATATAAGTCAGCTCCCTCAGAGCCAAGTCCAGCTGAGTGCCCCTGCAGTCCAAGCATGCAAACATCTGGAAGAAGCATCACTCTTGATTGTACATGTCTGATTGTTTTCCTACGTGTATGTCTCTGCACCACATGTGTCTCTCGAAAGAGGCAAGAAGAGGGTGCCAGGTCCCCTGGGACAGAGGTTACAGATGGTTATTAGCCACCATGTGGGTGCTGGGCTTGAACCCATGTCCTCTGGAAAAGTTGTCCACTGAACAACTCTGGAATTGTTTGTAACCACTGAGCCATCTCTGCAGCCCCATTCCTGTTTTGGTTTTTTTTTTTTTTTTTTTTTTTTGGCAAAATGTTTACTAGTTTGTTGTTTGTCTATTTATGCACATGAGAGGGAAAGAGTGTGAGTGCCTCTGTTCATAGGAGCCCAGGAGGGCATCAGGTGTCCTCCTCGTCACCTTCGGTCTATTCCTTTGAGGCAGGTGTGTGGTATTCTCCAGCCAAGACTGTTCAAACATGGGTTTAAACCAATAAAAGTCTGTATTAGCCATCTGGGCTAACACTGGGCTGAGAGTCTGGTTAGTATCCCTATGTAGTACAGGAGTCAGGTCTTAAAGCATAACCAGCAATCCTGGCTGATTTTTGGCAGGGAACGATTAACTATATCCTCAGGGTACCTACCTGTGATATAGAGTCTGATTCTCCAGGGTTTTTTCTGTTTTTCAAAGCCCAGAATGTTTTTGTTCTCTTTTTCCTTTTTCTTTTTTAATGTGTATAAGTGTCATGCATACCAGAAGAGAGCATTGGATACAGATGGTTGTGAGCCAACATGTGGTTGCTGGGAATTGAACTCAGGACTTAGGGAAGAATAGCTAAGTGCTCTTAACCACTGACCATCGCTCCAGCCCACCAGAATCTTTTAAAGGAACTTCAGAAAGCCTTAGTTTTACAACCCCAATTTTTGCAACAGAAACTCCCTTGTTTCTAGCAGTTAGGGGGTCCAGCTGCAGGGCATGCATAGAATTTTAAACTTTGTAACTCAAACAATTTTAAACTTTTATCTCAAAAGACAAATTTCTAGGTCTTTTTTTTTTCCCCTCCATACAACCAGACACTTAAAATGGGCATCAGCAAAGGTCAAAATGGAATATAGGTTTCCAGTCTGTAGTCACAGTAATAGCTAATACTTTTCCCTGTATCTGTCTTCCTCAGTTTCCAGTCCAGGCCTGAGGGCACTGGGGCTTGGCCCATGACCCTGTATTCATACCCATAGTGTAAAACACAAGAGTCGAGAGGATGTAGAAGGGCAGAGAGTGGAAGGACCAGGGCCAATGAAACCTTGTTTCAATGGATTCATAGTCTAGAAATGGTCCATTTGGCTGCAGCATCTGTGGATTCACCTGAGTGTGATGGATCCATGGTGCAATGCCAGCTGCCTTCATAGTCATAGGAAAAAAAAGAATCACTATGTAGGATCTTTTTTCCAGACTAATTTCAGCACCCCTTTGGTTATTCACTTGACCCAGACAGTATCACTGGACTTGAACAAGGGGAAACTTGTGGTGGACTCAGAGGTTGGCTGGGTCTCTTAGATAGTCCAATGAATAGCCTGTATAGAGAACTGGAGGGTCTGTAGTAACTTGAGAAAGGAAAAGTTAGAGACTTTTGCCAACTACAGGTCTTTGAGACAAGTAAGCTGAAGGTCAGGTGTGATGGTTTGTATAGGCTCAGCCCAGGGAGTGGCACTATTAGAAGGTGTGGCCCTGTTGAAGTAGGTGTGTCACTCTGGGTGTGGGCTTTAAGACCCTCATCCTAGCTTCCTAGAAGCCAATATTCTGCTAGCAGCTTTCAGATGAAGATGTAGAACTCTCAGTTCCTCCTGCACCATGCCTGCCTGGATGCTGCCATGTTCCCACCTTGATGATAATGGACTGAACCTCTAAACCTGTAAGCCAGCCCCAATTAAATGTTGTTCTTATAAGAGTTGCCTTGGTCATGGAGTCTGTTCACAGCAGTAAAATCCTAACTAAGACAGCAGGTCTTTGAAATATAGTCATATAGAGGTAAATTCCTCCCTACATGAGATACAGCACTCTAAAGCCAAGCAAAGGAAGAAGGCCTATTCATCCTTTGGTAGACTCTAATAAGAATTTTGTTAAAGGTTTATTTGTTTAATGTTTTCTTTTTTAACCTGACAAGAACTCTGAGGTCTATATGCACAACAAAGTTTTTAATCTAAGTCTAAAACTTTAGTGATTAACTGAAAGGTTTTGGCCATGAAAGCCAGGCCATTATCGGGCCCCATTGCCAAGGTGGGAAGTCAAATTGAGGGACCTGTCCCTGGAAGAACTTTTTAGCTAATGTTTGAGCAGTATTAGTCCAAATGGGGAATACTTTCACCCACCCTGAATAGGAATCTAACAAGTACTCGTATCCTCCCCCCGACAGGCTGGATCTTGAAAAGCCAATTTTCTCATAGTTTACTGGGGTGTTGGTCTCTCATCTGAACCTCTTCCTGGATAGGAGCTCTATGTTTTGAATTTGGTTGAGCTCAAAATGGGCATCTGGCTAAGATATCCTGTGCTAGGCTGTCCAGTCTAGGTATAACATACCCTGGTCTAAGCAACTCAGAAAGTTTTGTGGACCCCAGATGGGGGCCTGGTGATGTTAGTGTGTTACTTAGGGTTTTAATGCTGTGAACAGACACCATGACCAAGGCAACTCTTATAAGGACAACATTTAATTGGGGCTGGCTTACACGTTCAGAGGTTCAGTCCAGTATCATCAAGGTGGGAGCATGGCAGTATCCAGGCAGGCATGGTACAGGAGAAGCTGAGAGTTCTACATCTTGTTCCAAAGGCAAACAGAAGACTGGCTCCCAGGCAGCTAGGACAAGGGTATTAAAGCCCATGCCCATAGTGCCGTACCTACTCCAACAAGGTCAAACTGTCTAATAGTGACAGTCCTTGGGCCAAGCATATACAAACAATCACAGTTAGTTACCAACAATCCTGCCAGTTGTTTCTAGGAGACTGATCTTTCCCTCTGGTGTCCTCTATCAACCTGTGGGTTTGGGCTGTCCATTCCTTCTTTACCATGGAGTCTCAGGCAGTACCTTGTCATGGTATTGCATCAGAATATCAATAGGCTCCTCTGGTCTTAGGGTCCTCTGTATAGCAGCAACTTAGAAGCTCCACAGTGAGGAACAGCGGCTTGTAAGAGAAGCCAAATAGCTTCTGGGAGAGCCAAGATTTTTTAATGTCTTATCTTTCTCAATGATGAGAAGGCCCTCTTTCTCTATAGACATACCGTGGACATGCCCGGTATCAATTGGTACAATTGATGTTCTATGTATACAATGGTGGACTTTCCTTTCCCCCCATCTGAGATCCTGGGTCAGAACAATCAGTTATGCTGTCTAGGCTGAGTTACCTGGCTTGGGCCCAAATGGTTTTAATTACAGTAACTACTGTAGCTTCCATATACCTAGTTTTAGCTTTCATCTCATGGCAATCATATACAAGCACCTGGGTAGCCAAACTGATGGCAGTGGGTTTTTCAAACAGCACTCAAGTGTGAACTAGGTCACACAGTCATTAAACAGTGTTCTCGCGTTCCTCTGAGAAAGGCCGCAACCATCCCATGGGGTGCTATGAGTAAAAGATCTGACCCAGAATTTGTTTGTTTTCTTTTGTTAAGCCATCAGTAGCCACCACAGCTGTTAGGTAAGCCATTCTGTGTCTACCAGGTAGAATGGTTTGGACAGGTATTGGGCACCAAAGTTTGGATTAAAACCTCTTTTGTCTTTTGTTTCATTGATAAATAGATGGAAGGGTTTTAAGACATCTAGAAGTTCTAGGGATGGAGCAGAAGACAGAGATGTTTTTAAAGGCTCAAATGTCTTTTTTCAGTCTCAGTACAGATTAGGGGCTCAGTGCTCCCCACTTTATGCTGCTGTATAGAAGCCTTGCTATTTCCACAAATTCTGGTGTCCAGAGGCATCAGTATCCAGCTGCACCTAGGAATCAAAAAAAATATATATATAGCAATAGTAAAAGATTTCTGAGTATGCAAGGACCAAAACTATTGGGAAATCAAGTGTGTAATGACAGATTATCTATACTGCATGTGTCTTCACTGAAGTCTCTATTCAGAACACACAGTCCAAGGACTTCCCACTGCTCAGATTATCCCAGTGAATGCTGCAGAACACTTTGGCTCAAATTGGAAACCAGTGCTCATTACTTTTTAACTGTATGCAGAGGTCAAAGGACAACTCACAGGAGTCAGTTTTTACTCTACCGTGTTGGATCAGGGATCAAACTGAGGTCGTCAGGCTTAACAGCAAAAACCTTTGCCCACTGGCCTTTTCTGACTTTATAATGAACTTCAGTGTTTTCATTATTATACATATTAAGTTTTCTGCTCATATAGAAACAAGAAGGTTTGATTATGGAAAAAATATTTTAAATATTTTCCCACTGTTATTCCTCAAAGTATAAGTATCTTTGGTTTGGATTGTTATTCAAACAAACACATCCATCTCATTAACATGAAAATTTGTTTTAATCTCCAATAAATGGCAAAATTTTTATGTATATCAGTTTTTCAAAAACACTTTCTATGGTACCCAGGCAAGCCACCTACTACCGAGGGCACACATACACATACATACACACACACACACGCACACACACACACACACACACACACTCCACTTTTTGTTTTGAACTGAGGATCTCACTAAGTTTCCCATGCTGATCTCAGTTCACTCTGTAGTATAGACTGGCCCAGAATCTGTGATCCTCCTGCCTCAGCCTTCCAGGTAGCTGGCATTACAAACTGAGTCACTAGAATCAGCTTAAAATAATTCATCACTTAATATCAGTGAATGTTTAATTTGTATGCTTATTTCATATACCTGTCTAGCCAGGATCATGTAAGATTTTCTCAGGCACAAATAGCTTCCTAAACAAACAGTTTAAGAAGCCCTGACCTAGATATGCTGGAGAGACAAACATTCCCAAGCATGTGTAGGTGACATTATGACAGCTGTACAAAACAACTTTGTTGTGTCCTGTAGGCAGATGAACCAGGAGCTGAGATCTGTTTCCATTGGAGAGATCAGTTGTTATGGCAGCCACTCTACCAACATAAGCAAGCAAAGGAATTTGGAAGAATCATACACAATGTTCCTTAGAGTGAATCACCCAAGTCACCTTAACAACAGAAATTATTGTAAAGGAAAAAAAAACCCAAGAACAGATCATATTCTATGATCTTGTTTATATATAAATGATCTAATGTAAACATTTAGAAAAAAAAACAAGAAATGCGCTCAAGAAAATAAAAATCACACCTGTAATCCTGGCAGTAAGGAGATAGAGGCAGGAGGATCAGAAGTGTGGGAGCTTAAAGTTCTCAGCTATTTAATAAGCTTGAGATCAACTCAGGCAATGTGAGACCATGTCTGGGGGGGGGGGAAGCAATTATAAAAATACTATTCTATGTTAATATAAATAACATAGGAGGAATCACCACCCCTGACCTCAAGCTGTACTACAGAGCAATAGTGATTAAAAAAAAACCAAAACCCAGCATGGTATTAATACAGAGACAGGCAGGAAGATCAATGAAATATAATTGAAGACCTAGAAATGAACCCACACACCTATGGTCACTTGATCTTTGACAAAGGAGCTAAAACCATCCAATGGGAACAGGACATTTTCAACAAATGGTGCTGGTTCAACTGGAAGTCAGCATGCAAAAGAGTGCAAATCGATCCATACTTATCTCCTTGTACAAAGCTCAAGAATGGATAAAGGACCTTCACATAAAACCAGATACACTGAAACTAATAGAAGAGAAGGTGGAGAAGACCCTCGAATACCTGGGCACAGGGGAAAAGTTCCTGAACAGAACACCAATGGCTTATGCTCTAAGGTCAAGAATTGACAAATGGAACCTCATAAAATTGCAAAGCTTCTGTAAGGCAAAGGACACTGTCAATAGGACAAAACAGCAACCAACAGATTGGGAAAAGATCTTTACCAATCCTACATCTGATAGAGGGCTAATATCCAATATATACAAAGAACTCAAGAAGTTAGACTCTAGACAACCAAATAACCCTGTTAAAAAATGGTGTACAGAGCTAAACAAAGAATTCTCAACTGAGGAAACTCAAATGGCTGAGAGGCACCTAAAGAAATGTTCAACATCCTTAGTCATCAGGGAAATGCAAATCAAAACAACCCTGAGATTCCACCTCACACCAATCAGAATGGCTAAAATCAAAAACTCAGGTGAGAGCAGATGCTGGTGAGGATGTGGAGAAAGAGGAACACTCCTTCATTGTTGGTGGGATTGTAAGCTGGTACAACCACTCTGGAAAACACTCTGGCAGTTCCTCAGAAAACTGGATATAGCATTACCTAAGGACCCAGCTATACCACTCCTGGGCATACACCCAGAAGATGCTCCAACATATAACAAGGACATATGCTCCACTATGTTCATAGCAGCCTTATTTATAATAGTCAGAAGCTGGAAAGAACCCAGATGTCCTTCAACAGAGGAATGGATACAAAAAATGTGGTACATTTACACAATGGAGTATTACTCAGCTATTAAAAACAATGAATTGGATAAATTCTTATGTAAATGGATGGAACTAGAAAATATCATCCTGAGTGAGGTAACCCAATCACAAAAGAACACACATGGTATTCACTCACTGATAATTGGATATTAGCCCAGAAGCTCGAAATACCCAAGATACAACTCACAGACCACATGAAGCTCATGAAGAAGGAAGGCCAAAGTGTGAGTGCTTCCGTCCTTCTTAGAAGGTGTAACAAAATACTCAAGAGAGCAAATATGGAGACAAAGTATGGGACAGAAACTGAAGGAGGAGTCGTCTGGAGACCATTCGACCAGGGTATCCATCCCATGTGCAGTCACCAAAAGTAGACGTTGATGTGGATGTCAGGAAGTGCATGCTGACAGGAGCCTGATATAGCTGTCTCCTTAGAGATCTGCCAGAGCCTGACACATACAGAGGTGGATGCTCACAGCTAACCATTGAACTGATCATGGAATTCCCAATGGAGGAGTGAGAGAGAAAACTGAAGGAGCTGAAAGGGTTTGTGGCCCCATGGGGAGAGCAACAATACCAACCAACCAGAGCTCCCAAGGTCTAAACCACCAGCCTGGGAGCACATAGGGAGGGACCCATGGCTCCAGCTGTATATGTAGGGGAGGATGGCCTTGTTGGGCATAGGTGGGAGAGGAGATCCTTGGTCCAGTGAAGGCTGGAAGCCCCAGTGTGAATTCGAGGGTGGGGAGGTGGGAGTGGGGGGTGGGGGGCACATCCTCATAGAAGCAGGAGGAGGGCAGATGGGATGAGGGTTGGGGGGGGGGGGAATGGGGAAAGGGAATCACATCTGAAATGTAAATTGTTAGACTTCGGCGCTTAGAACTGACAACACCAGACCAAACGGTTCCAAGGGGGAAGGGAGTTTATTCAGGGCAGAGGGCAAAGGTGGGAGAGAAATGGAGGAGAAGATGGCGGAGAAAAGAAAGCAAGGTCAGGGAGTTCTGCCTATTTATATGGGCGGTGACATAGTCTTTTCCCAGGTAAAGGTGAGGTAGCCAGGTGGATTCTGGGAGTGTATGGCAGTTGCCTTGGCAACGATGTAGGGTCGCCTCAGTCGCCTAGATGTGATGTCACTGAGTTTGGGCCTGATACCAACATAAATAAAATATCTAATAAAAAAGGAAAAAAAATAAAAAGAAAAATACCATTCTATGTTAATATAAATAACATTTTAATGACAAAGTACATGTCCAAAAACAAAAATAATTACAGCAGCATTTTACAAACTCATTGTCAAGTTTAGTAAAATGTTGGTGGATTCTCACATCTGCTGATACATTCAACTCTTCAGTAGAAAATATACCCAAAAGATGCTCCACCATACCACAAGGACACATGCTCCACTATGTTCATAGCAGCTTTACTCGTAATAACCAGAAACTGGAAACAACCCAGATGTCCCTCAACCAAAGAATACATACAGAAAATGTGGTTCATTTCACACAATGGAATACTATTCAGCCATTAAAAAGCGAGGACATCATGAATTTTGCAGGCAAATGGAAAGAACTAGAAAATGCCATCCTGAGGTAACCCAGACCAAAAATAACATGCATGGTACATTACTCACTGATAAGTGGATAACAACCCATAAGTTCAGAATACCCATGATACATCTCACAGACTGCAGGAAGATAAACAAGAAGGAAGGCCTAAGTATGGATACTTGAAATCCACTTTGAAGGGGAACAAAATAATTAAGGGAGACAGAGGGAAGGAGGAAGGGAAAAGGAAGAGCAGAGTCAAGTATGGGGAGAGACAGGGGGGACACCCAGAGGGCCAGGGGAATGAAATGAAACATGCAGCAGTGGGGGTCAGGGGGCAAGGGGAACTCTTAGAAAGTCCCAGAGACCTGAGAAGGGAGAGGCTACCAGAACTCAGAGGGGATGACATTAGCCAAAATGCCCAACAGTGGGGAGATGGAACTGGAAGAAAACACCTCCATTGGATAGATATGGCCCCAATTGAGGCAGGGACCACTTGCCCATCTTCAAAAATTTTAACTCAGAATTGTTCCTGTCTAAAGGAAATGCAGGAACAAAAATGGATCAGAGACTGACAAACTTGGGATCCAACCATGCATACACACCAAACTCTGACACTATTACTGAGGTCATACTGTGCATGCAGTGTGGAGAGCTTTTGGGGCTGCTTGGCAGGAATCTGACATTGGCCAAGGACAAGGAAATGGGCTTTAGGCAGGAATCTGACATTGGGCCATGACAGGGAAGTAAGTTCAGGCAGGAATTTAATTTTAGGCTAAAACAGAGAAGTAATTTCAGTCAGGAATCCAAGTCTTATAGGCAAAAAGAAGTAGGCTTCAGCATGTATATGACTGTGGGCTAGGACAAGGAAGTAGGCTCAGATATTTTTGTCACCCTGATGAGCCCTTAGAAACAGTGATCACGGGAGTGATCATGGGACTTTGTTTATTGCCTTGTTTGTTCCTTGACTATTTGCAGCTATTGTATTGTTGGTTCCTCAACTTAGAACTGACCTAAATATTTGCATGTAATTAAAATGGTTTAAAAGAAAATTAAGAAAAAAAATAAACCCCTCACCCTTCAGCCTCAGAACTGGCTGAGGTCATGCTGCAATACTGTCTAATCATCTCTTTTCTTTTAATCCTCACTCCTGCACTGGAAAACCTGTTGACTGACTGAGCTGGCTTGGTCAGTGCAGATAGGAGCCTGGTATGGCTGTCCTCTGAGAGGCTCTACCAGCAACTGACTGAGATAAATGCAGATACTTTTAGCCAACCACAGGATTGAGGTTAGGGAACCATATAGAAGAGTTAAAGGAGCTGAAGGGGATGGCAACTCCATAGTAAGAACAACAGTGGCAAGAAAACCAGACCCCTCAGAGCTCCCAGAGACTAAGCCAAAAACCAAGGAGCATACATGGACTGGTCCATGGCCCCCAGCACATGTGTAGCAGAAGACTGCCTTGTATGGCCTCAGTGGGAAAGGATACACTTAATCCTGTGGAAACTTGATGCCCCAGCGAAGGGAGATGATGCCGGTAGGGGTGAGGAGGGGTGGATGGGTGGGTAGGGCAGCACCCTCTCAGGAGGGGAGCAGGAATGTCATGAAGAACATGGGGGGACAGGGAAGGGGGCAACTTTTGGAATGTAAATAAATAATTTAATAAAAAAGAAGAAAGTCATGGCTAAAGATCATGAAGAAAATATGACCTCAAAGAAAATGATACTTGGAAAAGAATTATTTTATAATATTTTAGGTGGCCTCAGGTTTTGTGGTAGTGGTAGTGGTCTGTTGCTTTTAAAGTTTTTTAGACAAGTATTCCCTATAGCCAAGGCTGGAACTTACCCTGCAGACTCCATTGGCCTGGACTTTGGACCCTCCTGTTCCAGCCTCCCAAATGCTGGATTGTGGGCATTGGACCACCAAACCCAACTTAGACTATGAATGTTCTAATGAAGCACTCAGCTTCAGTGGTCATTTGGTTGCTCGTTTGTGGGGTTGTGGAGGGAAAGGTGCTCGTGTGTGATAGATGTTTGGGGGCCCATGGAGACCAGAAGAGAGCATCCAATGTCCCAGAGTTGGAGTTACAGATGGTTGTGAGCCACTATGGAGGTGCTAGGAATAAAACTCCAGTTCTCTGCAAGAACAGCCAGTGCTCTTAAATCACTGAACCATCTCTGCAGTCCTGGCTACCTTGGCTTGGAACTCACTGATTCCACTCTGCTGGCAAACCCCAGGAATCTACCTGTCTCTGACTGTACAGGACTATGATTGCAAGCGTGTGCAAGTGTGTCTTGTGGTTCCATATTCAGCCTCACCACTAGGGTGTGTGGATGCCGCTTGGGCAGAAGAAACAGGAGGGCACACTAGGTTATATATTCCATCCACTCCTCTCCACCATCCGACTACGGGAGTGGAGAAACACAGCCTAAGATGGGGGCTCCAGCCTGGGTGAGCACAGGCTGGGGCTGAAGAGGCAGGGTTTCCAAAACTTCCAGACGTCCAGTCACTGCCGGGAACGGCGTGGAATCAGGACGATCTCGAGGCTGAGGGAGGGGAAACTCCAGCTTAGCTCAGGGGCTCAGTGTCCAAGAACACAGAGGGACCTTCTGTAGGAGGTTTAGGTGGCATGGCTCTGTATGATGAAGGCTTCCCCTAACGGTGGTTCTTGATGAGAGGAGACAGTCCTTGCTTGTTCAAGCTGTTTATTAGTTGTTCACTGTGGGAAGTGAGTGAATACCACTTCCTCAGGGTGGAACAGAGATTACCTTTTGCAGGAAGGAATGTCCGGGAAGGGAAGCTTATTGGTGAAACCCTCGGCCAGCCCATGTAGATATCTCATGAGCATGGAGAACTCCGTGCTACATGACTAGTGGCCACAGTCTTCATGTGGGTGTCATGGTTATGCCTTCTAGGACAGGAACTGAAGGAATCTCAGGTTTCACAGTCTCAGAAACAGCCTTAGAGGGTGGGGCTTAGTGTGCGTACACCCAAAGTTGACAAGTGTCCTACGAGAAAACCCCATACATGTGCGCTCCCAAGATGAGAGAAACCGGCAGCAGGCCCATCAGTGTATGTGTGTATAGGGACAGCTACTTTTTCTGTGCCACCTAAGGGTGTAAAAAAATTTGAGAAGTATATTTTGGAGAACAACCAGGGGGTAGGAAAAAGAGTTAAAGATTCAGTGGCAAGGATATAGTTTGAGTCTTGGTTTAACTCCTAACTCCCCTTAATTTACTACCTTGATTTCTACATTGTTAGAACCACTGATAGTTTTGTTCCTGCCTCTGACTTTGGACCCTTACATTTTAAATCCTTAGTTAAATTTGTCAAAGATCATGTTAATACCATACAGGTGCTTATGCTTAGACAACAAGATCACGCTGTACACCAGGATGACAACTTGTGATTCCAAGATTGGAATCAGCCACAAGAAAAGGGGGGAATGAAGGAATCTTAGGTTTCAGTTTAAACTTAAAGATTAACTGCCCCAGGACACATCCTGGGAGGAGCACATTCCAAAGACTTACACACACATTCCAGGAGAAGGGCCCAAGATAAGAGGTAATCAGGAAGCTGGGCCCTTAATGTAATAAACCTGGGCAAACAGAAGCCACTTAGCTAACACTCATTGTTATAAAGATAATGTGATAATCTGAGTTACCTAGAAACCAGGTCTGGGAATGGTTGTTGAGGTCAGCCTTTGTGGTTATTGTTTAAGAGATGATTGTAAAACTGCCCTCGTGAACTCTGTGGAAATGGTATAAGAACTGCTCTTAGCTTTGGCTCAGGGTTCTTCTAGCCTGTGTGCAGGGGAACCCCAGTGCACTGGTTATCAATAAACCTCTTGTTTTTGCTTGAATCCCCTGTCCGTGAGTGTTTCTGCGGGAGCACATTCTGCCCGATTTGGATCTTAGAGTCCAACAGAACCTGGTCAGGAGTAGATAAAACACCTACTGTTCTCAGATTTGAGAAGTACTGGGGTTTCAGAATCCGTTCAGCCTTCCCAGTTTTTGTCTGGTGACACGATTCCACTTGCCACACAGGTTCTAGAGATGAGACTCAGGTTCTCAGCCTGCAAGGCTTTGCTTACCGAGCTATCTCTTCCTCCCCAGACAGCTTCATTTTCCCAAGATGTACTGGGAGCTCCTGGGGTAAGAGGAGCCCACTGCTTAGAACCTCACACTGTGCCAATGGCAGGGAAGCAGGAACTGGAGATTCTGTCCTGAATTCTTGGTTTTTTCAGACCCCCACCCACCCATCACCACCACAATGGTACAAAGGAGCCAATGCCTCTAGGCACAGAAGGTCCCTGAGAACTCAGCAGGTCAGTCTCAGTGGAGCTACAGTTTGCTGAGTTCCAAGGTGGATGCTGGGCCTTATTGAGTACTCACAAGACAAGCGGACTGCTGGAGACAAGATGAGAGTCAATGCAGGTTCTTGATAAGAATGAAACACACCACACACACACACACACACACACACACACACACACTGCTTCCAAGTTCAAGTGTCTTCATTTAAGCCCATCTAAGCAAAAAGTTATACCAGGGTCCGGAACCCAATAGTGGATTCCCAGTCAGACACAAAGGACTCCACCTCTATTCTTTTCTAAAGAAATAGGATATACAGATCACTGCTCTATCTACATCTGAGAGGGAGAAAAGGAAAAGAGACAATTAGCAGCCATGGGAAGTGCGCCCACAGGTACACATGGGAGAAAAAACTTAATAATTAGAATTCATATTCTCCACTTGAGCAGCACAAGCCAAACACAACCTGCACCTTTCTCAAGTTAGCCCAAAACAAATCCTTCTACATAGTGAAATGACTTGATTTGCTCTAATTGAGCTAGAAATATTTGAGACTGCTGTGGTCATCGATGACCTTTTTAAAATGTATTTATTTGTTTATTTTAGTTATTCACTTTACATCTCATTCACTGCCCCGCTCCAGGTCAACCACCTCCCACAATCCTTCCCCATCTCTCCCTCCTCTTCTCCTCTGAAGGCCCACTGGATTACCCCCCACCCACCCGGGACTCTGTGGGCTAGCACTTCCTCTCCCAATGAGGCCAGACAAGACAGCCAAGCTAGACATATCCCACGTACAGGCAACAGTTTTTGTGATAGCTCCTATTCCACTTGTTCAGGACCCACATGAAGACTAACCTGCACATCTGCCACAAATACATGGGGAGGCCTGGCTCCAGCCTGTGTATGCTCTTTGGTTGCTGGTTTGGTCTCTGAGAGCCCTAAGGTTCCAGGTTGGTTGATTCTGTTGGTCTTCCTGTGGAGTTTCTATCCTCTTCGAGGCCTGCAATCCTCTTTCCTATTTTTCCATAGTCTCTAAGCTCCATCCACTGTTTGCTTGTGGGTGTCTGCATCTGTCTGAGTCAGTTGGTGGGTTGGGCCTCTCAGAGAACAGCCATGCTAGACTCCTGTCTGCAAGCATAACAGCGTATCATCTAAAGTGTCAGGGATTACTTGGGAGGCAAAGACAGGCAGATTTCTGAGTTCGAGGCCAGCCTGGTCTACAGAGTGAGTTCCAGGACAGCCAGGGCTATACAGAGAAACCCTGTCTCAAAAAACCAAAAAAAAAAAAAAAAGGGTCAGGGATGGGTTTCAAGTTGGGCCATTATTGGTTGGCCATTCCCTTAGTTTCTGCTCCATCCCCAATCCCTTGTACTTCTTGTTGACAGGATAAGTTTAGGATTGAAAGTTTTGTGGGCAGTTTGGTGTCATTATTCCACCAGGGTTCCTGCCTGGCCACAGGAGGAAGCCTATCCAGACTCTGTATTCCCAATGCTAGGAGTCACAGCTAAGGGCACCTCCATTGATTCTTGGGCACCTCTCCTATCCCAGGTCTCCGTCTCTTCCTGGAGATGCCCCCTATTCCCCCTACTGCCATCAGTTGAATATTTCCACTCATTCTCATGGTCCTTCAGCCATCCCCTGCCCCTCCCCACACCCAACCCTGACCCCTTCCCACTCACCTTCCCATCCCCCATCCCACCAACTTCCCTCCCTCCAGCAGCCTCCCATGACTGTTCCATCCCCCCTTCCAAGTGAGACTCAAGCATCCTTGCTTATGCCCTCCTTCCTGTTCAACCTCCTTGTGTCTGTGGTGTATAGCATGGGCATCATGTATTTTATGGCTAATATCCACTTATGAGTATATACCATGCATGTCCTTTTGGGAGTAGGTTATCTCACTCAGGACGATATTCTCTAGTTCCATCTATTTGCCTGCAAAAATCATGATATCTTTGTTTTTTTATAGCTGAATAGTGTTTCATTGTGTAGATGTGGTATACATTTTCTTTATCCATTCTTCAGTTGAGAGATATCTGGGTTGTTTCTAGTTTCTGGCTATTATGAATAAAGTTGCTATGAACATAGTTGAGCAAATGTCAAACTGCAAAGCTTCTATAAGGCAAAGGACACTGCCAATAAGACAAAATGGCAGCCTACATATTGGGAAAGGATCTTTACCAACCCTCCGCCTGACAGAGGACTAATATCCAAAATTTATAAAGAACTCAAGAAAGTAACCACCAACAACCCAAATAACCCAATTAAAAAATGGGGCACAAAACTAAACAGAGAGTTCTCAACAGAGGAATCTTGAATGGCTGAGAAATACTTAAAGACTGCTGAAATGGAATTCCTGATGATTTTGAGCTGCCATGTTGGTGACAGGAGCAGAACCTGAGTCCTCTGGAAGAGCAGTCAGTGCTCTTAAACATCGAGTCCTCTTTTCAGCCTTGCCAATTTGCTCTTTACTTAAGAGTTTTGTAAGAAGTCCATGCCCCAAGAATCTTGGGGAGAAAGCTGCCTCTTCCCTCTGTACTGGATGGACACTGACCTGAATTTCCACAGAGGTACAAGGAGCATTTGTTTGACAGTTCCAGGGAGCAGCCAAGGTGTCAAGTCAGAGGACTTAAGCAAGCTGTTTTATCCATTAGGTAGCATAGAAGCAGGGCCCAGGGCCAAAAAGTCAGAACAATGGTATACACAAACACATAAGATAAACGTAGGCATGAAAAATGATTAGCTTTAAACTAAAAATAAAGCTACAGTTGTGAAGTCAATAAATGTCTAATTAAATGTTCTACCAAATATCATATGCTGGGCTCATCACCAAATTTAATATTCATAAATATTTTTGTTGTATTCAATAAAAAAAAATCATAGCTCAGATTTTTATTCTCACTTTTCAGGCAATTACAAGTAAACATGCCTATGAAGAAAAGCAGAACAGTTTTTTTTTTTTTTTTAAATCACAGCCAGATAGTCTCAAAAGCAGAATTATGAAAACACATCAAATATTTTGAGGGGGAAAAAAACTACACTTACATAATGTGGAATGTCAGGATTTTAATATATGTATGCATGTATATATATATATTTGAGATGATGTGAGATAGGAATAGAAATTAACATAGATCCAGGCAGCAAAAGTGTTAAGCCCTGTTGACCAAAACTATAACTTGTGCTCTTGCCTCCCACATGCAGCAAGGCCGCCAGACAAGGATGCTAGATGTTTTGACATTATGACATGATGTCAGGGTCTATAAGTCTGTAGGGCTGCATGCATACCCACTGTGGTGATTTGAATAGGTATGGCCCCCATAGACTCATGTGTTTAAATGCTTGGCTCATGGAGAGTAGCACTATTAGGAGGTGTTGTCTTGTTAGAGAAGGTGTGTCCTTGTTGGAGGAAGTGTCACCTTAGGGGTTAATGTTAATTCAGGCTGCCTCCCAACCCCCAGTCACAATGAGATTCATCTGTCAATGGCTAACAGTCTGGTTAGTTCCTATCTCTGTGCAGTATGGGGATTCAGGTCTAAGCATATCAAGCAGTCCTGGCTGGTTTCTGGCTGGGAATGATTAACTAAGTGGTGGACCATGTCAGGAATGAAAAATAGGGATGAGGACTCCTCTGCTTCCTGGACAGTGGAAGGTAGGACTCTGGCCCTGGGTGTGTTCGGTGCCTTGGAGGGGAGAATTGGTCAGGGCCTTGGCATGGGTAGGAGATCTACGTAAGGACCAAAGGTCTGGAGACCTTGAGAGATAGTTTAAATCTATCCCTAGGATTCCCTTGCTGTAACATAAAGCCTGATTCCTACATTTCTCCCTGTTTCTCAGAGGCTAGTATCTTTCTTAAGGAAATTTCCAGGAAGCCTCAGTTTCACAACCCCAATATTTGCAGTGGAAACTCCCTTTTTCCTGGCAACTTGAGGGCCCATCCACAGGGCACACAGAATTGTAAACTCTGTTATTCCTATCTCAAAAGATAAACTCCAATGTCTTTCCTTATTTCAATACAGCCAGGCACTTAAAGTGAGCATCCGTAAGCAAAGGTCAGGATGGAGTGTAGGTTGCTGCTCTATAGTCACACTAGCTAATATCTTCCCCAGTTCCTGGTCCGGGCCTGAGGACAGTGGGGATTAGGCCTGAGGACATACCCGTAGTGCAAAAACAAGACCCAGGAGGAAGCAGAAGGGCAGAGCCTGAAACCAAAAACACTTTAATTTTTTGTGGATCCATAATCCAGAAACAGTAATTAGGCAGCAACATCTGTGGCTTCCTCTTTCTCGACCTGGTTATGCTGGGTCCGTGCTGCAATGCCAGCTACTTTCATGGTCATAGGAATGGAGAGAATCACCATGTAGGGTCCTTTTCAAGTTGATTCCTGTCCTCCTTTGGCTACCTGCTTCACCCAGACAGTATCTCCATACTCAAATAAGGGGAAACTTGTGGTAGACTCAGAGGATGGCTGGGTCTCTCGGATAGTTTAATGATCTATATCATTAGACCTGTATAGAGGACTGAAGGGTCTGTAGTGACTTGAAGAAGGAATGGTTAGAGAGTTTTATCAACTCGAGGCCTCTGAGGCAGGTAAACAGTAGGGGAAGTCTTCCAAACATAATCTCACAGAGGGGTAAATCCCTCCCTACATGAGATGCAGCAGACCAAAGTGAAACAAAGGAAGGAGGTCTATGTACCCTTCATTGGACTCTAATAAGAGTTTCGTTAGTTTGGTTTTTAACATGCCTAGGACTCTGAGATGTGTCTATACAATGAAGTTTTCAATTTGTGTCTAAAACTTTAGCTATTAATTAAGAAGGTCTTAGCCATGAAGGCTAATGAAGTCAGACTCCATTGCTAGAGGGAAGCCAAATCAGGGGACCAGTCCGTGAAGGAGCTTTTTAGCTACCGTTTGACCAGTTTCTGTCTGGAGGAACACTCCTATCCTTTTAGAAAGAGTATCTACAAAAACTAGCAAGTACTGCATCCTCCCTCAGTAGGCCAATCTCAGTGAAGTCGGTTTCCCAGAGTTCACTGGGGTGTTGGTCTCTCATTTGGATCCCTTCCTGGGTAAGGGCTCTCTGTTTTAGATTCACTTGAGCACAAACCTGGCATCTGGCTGAGACATCCCACTCCAGGCTGTCTAATCTAGGTATAACATACCTTGGTCTGAGCAACTGAGTTCATTACCAGTCCTGCCCATCGTCTCAAGGGAATGACCTTTCCCTCAAGTCTCCACCAACCTGTGGGTCTGAGCTGTCCACGTTTTCTTGTATTTCTTTATTTTTTTTTTTCTTTTTTTTCTTTTTTTTTTGGTTTTTTCGAGACAGGGTTTCTCTGTGTAGCCCGGGCTGTCCTGGAACTCACTCTGTAGACCAGGCTGGCCTCGAACTCAGAAATCCGCCTGCCTCTGCCTCCCAAGTGCTGGGATTAAAGGCGTGCGCCACCACCGCCCGGCTTTTTTTTTTTTTTTCTTTCTTTTTTTTTTTTTTTTTTTGAAGGGAATACATTTTGATGGCCATCTTTAGGAATGTAATCCAACAGTTTTTAGCAAGGGAGAGGAAAAGGGGGAGAAGGGCAAGGCCTGCTGCAGCCATGCCCACCTTGCTCCAGCTGCTCAGAGTCCCTTCAGGTAAAACACCAGGCAGGTGGGTCACAGCAAAGCAGGCAGGTGGGTCACAGCAAAGCAGGCAGGTGGGTCACAGGTGGTCTCTGTTCTCTGCCTTGATGCCATCAAGTTAAAGGTTTTCTTACATTCTAAAATGATTTATGTAAAAGTTGGGAAGGTGTTATCAAAAACGCAGAAGTAGACAATGAATGACTTTTTAGCCAGGGCTCTGACTCCACAGCCATGGAAGTTCTTAATAGTCACTCAGCTCTGTAGACTCTATACACAAGTGTGTACCCCAGCCCCTTCCCCAGGCCTGGAATTTCACATCTGAGAAACTACTCAGCTGAGCTGAAGACCGAGAGGACTGGGTGAAACACTGAGATGTCCCAGAAGTGAGGACACATAGATAGCCCCAAAGAAGAAGCCCACTCCATTACAGAGCTGAGCGTGCCCCGGCCCAGGCTGCCGACACACTATGGGAGAGGTCGGCTACAGTTGTGTGTTCAGCCAATGCCAAACAACAAGCAGGCGATCCAAAAGGTGAGAAGTGAGCCCGCAGGTAAATCACGACACACACTGCCACATCACCGTGTTCTGCCCTGTTTGGGTCTTCTGTGTGAAAAACAGTAATACTCCCTTGATAGACTTTTTCTCTCCCTCAGTGACACAGACACAGGCCAGATTAGAACAGATTAAAAGTAGATGAAGGCGGGTTTACCAGGCGCTGCTCCCACGAGGGTTCATCAGTCCCAAAGAACCGGGATGAGGAAGTCACACAACCAGGCTAGAGTGAAGTTTTATAAACTATAGGTGAAGGATGATGATGTGTAAGCCATAAAGTAGGTTGTTTGTGCTCAAGTTTGGTCAAGAGCTGAGCACTTAGGCAGGGACTTGGGTAGCCGGCAGCATCAGGGAAGGAGGTAGCAACAGCTGCTAAGAATGCGGAACTGGGCTCTTGGCATCTTTCCTTTGTTCAGAGGCTTCCCCAGTGTGGGCACGGTTGAGTGGAAAAGAGGGCAAACGGGTTTCCCAGCTTGTGGGTAAGGGTTGCAGCAGAACACCCCTCTCTTCTGCCTTCCATGATTTAGCAGTAGCCTCTGTGCCTGTGTGACCTTGGAACTCTGGAGGGAAGAGGATCTGGCAAATATAACTGCAGCTAAGCTCAGCTAACACAATACAGATCCACCATGGTTAAGGAGGGATAAGGAATGCCTGGGGCATGCAATTAATTTTCAACGCGATGATCAAGGAAACATTTACTACTAAGGTGACATTTTAGCCAGGCACAGTAGCCCACACCGGGAACCCCAGACTCAGGGAGGCAGCAGCAGGATGATCAAAAGTTCAAGGTTATACTTGGCTACAGAGTGTACTCAAAGCCAAACTGGACTCCAGGAAATGGAGCCTTGTCTTGACTGGTGGCTACCCTGCCAGTGCCACTCAAGCACCCCCAATTTACCTCAGTGGTGACAGTTCAGTCCTCAGTTGTGGCTGAATCCAGTTGGCAGTTTCTCTGAGGCTTGCCAATGTCCCTGCAGAGACACAAGCATCAACTACACCTTCCCCAACCCCCGTTAAAATTTGCTTTAGTTTTAAGGACTCTAGCCTCTCCTTTTTGCTCCCACGGGCCCAGAAATGATTACTGCTTCTGTTAATTGCTTCCTCTGAGGTAACTTCCACCTGATACGTAGTTAGAAAATTATTTTTTTAAACTCTGTCCCTGTAAACATCAACAACAAAGATGACTTTTGAATATTGGAAAGGAAGTTGGGGTGCAAACACTGGAGACTTTACAGCCAGAGTTCTGAATAAGGGATGGCTCTGTGGATAGCTACTCAAAGAATCGTAAAGATGGTAGGTGGGTCCTGTAGAGTTTGAACAAGGCAGCAGCAGGAGGAGCCAAGCATAGGGTTGAAGAGAGGACATGGCCAAGACTTTGGCTTCTATTCAATGGGATAAACACCCACTGAATGATTTTGAACAGGGAACAACAAGCAAGTTTCATCAGGACTATTCTGGAAACTATACTGAAAGATCCACAAATGAAGATAACTCGATTATTGCAAAAATCTCCAGGAGAGCTGGATCACACCAAGGGAGCAACCATGGGGATGGTGCAAAGAGGATCCTGGGAATATTGTTTTTTAAGATTTATTTATTTTATGTAAATGAGTATACTGTAGCTGTCCTCAGACATACCAGAAGAGGGCACTGAATCCCATTACAGATGGTTGTGAGCTGGAAATTGACCTCGGGACCTCTGGAAGAGCACTCAGTCAGTGCTCTTAAGCGCTGAGCTACCTCTCCAGCCCCCTGGGAATATTTTATAAGTGGAGTCAATGGAGCTTGGACAGGACATGAAATATGAGAGAAAAGAAATCAAAGGTGAGGACTGATTTTGGAGCATTGAATTATTATTAGTTAAAATTTGAAAAAACTGAAGGACACATGGTTTGAGTGGGATGGAAGGAAATAGGGGTTCAATTAAGACAAGAGTAAGGTTATGTTATTATGTTGATGCTGTGCTAGTTCATCTTCACTGTAAATGTAACTTGAAATCACCTAGGAAATACACCTTTGCTTCACAGAGGACTGAGCAGGGAAGACTCACCCTGAATGCAGGTGTCATCTCGCTGGCTGGGATTCCAGACTAAATAGAATAGGAATGAAGAAGAAAGCACGCTGAGCAATCAGTTCTCTGCATCTTGATTGTAGACACGATGTACATACACCTACATTGCCATGCATTCTTTCTTTTCTGCGATTGACTGTATCCCCTCAAAGCATGAAACAAAAGAAATCTTTCCCTTATTAAGTTGATTTTGTCAGAGGTGTTGCAGACTCCCTTAACTACAGAGATTCCACCTTGTATATAGTCCCCATTCTCTTCTAAGCTAAATCCCCAGAAACAGCTTCTGGCTCAAATGTCCCAGGTGCTCCATGTGGCAATATCTCACTCTATGCTTCAATGGTAAGCACCCAGCTGGGATGGAAACCAAAAGTGTCAGAAAGAGCTTTGATTGGCTGGCCTCAATCCAGGCCAAGCTATCAAGGAAGCCACCTAAGATACAATGAAACGTAGGAAGCCATTTAAAATACCAGGCAGGAAATACCTGATGTGTATATGAACCTGATGGGATACCCCCACCCCACCTAATCTGTGTGGTTTTTTTTTTGTTTTGTTTTGTTTTTGTTTTTGTTTTTGTTTTTTTTCTTAAAAAGTTGTTCCATTCTGCCCTTAGGTGACAGAGATTTGTCACAGTAATGAGAAAAGTAGCTAACAAAGCACCATTGAAGCAGTGAGGTTCTGTGTGTACATTGCATCTCTGAGGCCTCCTTGCAAAACTGTCCCTCAGTCGTTTTAATACCACCATGCCACCTCTACAGCCTTCATCTCTTGGCTTAAGCCACCTCCTCCAACGAACACACCTGATTACCATTCTGAGCCTTTACCCAGGGCTGCCAACATATCTCGGTACTCAGCCTGTGGAAATGCTTAACAACTTGGTTGATATTAGTTAGATGAACTATATCTGATTAAACTATATTTGATGATATCTTGAAGTCCTTTCTAGTACTGTGATACCCATGACAGGTGAAGGTTTTTTCCTGATAACTCTGACATTAAGATATAATTATGACAGGGTGGTGGTAGCACACACATTACTCCCAGCATTTGGGAGGCAGAGACAGGTGGATCTCTATGAGTTTGAAGCTAGCCTGGTCTACAGAGTGAGTTCTAGGACAGCCAAGACTATACAGAGAAACCCTGCCACAAAAAAAAAAAAAAAAAAAAAAAAAAATTAATTTATATAACATATAATTCACTCTAAATGTGCAATGTACAATAACTCAGTATACTCACAAATTTGTAGCCATAACCCAAGACCCAAGATACATTTTAGAATTTTCATTACCCACCCCCAAAAAACCCTACACCATTTAGCATCAACACTCCTTTTCATTGCCATGGCCCCAGACCTATGCCTATGTGTCCCAAATCTCTTGTCTCTTTCTGTGGAGCCCCTACTATGACCATTTTGTATAAATCATGTGATATGTGCTATGTTGTATCTGGATTATTTCCATTATTGTGTTTTCTTTTTTTTTTTTTTTTTTTTGGTTTTTTCGAGGTTTTCAGTGTATCCCTGGCTGCCCTGGAACTCACTCTGTAGACCAGACTGGCCTTGAACTCAGAAATCCGCCTGCCTCTGCCTCCCAAGTGCTGGAATCAAAGGTGTGCACCACCACTGCCCGGCTCATTTTTGTGTTTTCAACACCCATCCATGCTGTTGGATATACCAATACTGTTAGTATTTGTCTAAACTCCACCTCCACAGTTACCTGGCAACAGCCAGGTAGGCATGCCCACTATAAAAGGGGCTGTCTGCCCCCTCCTCTTCCTCTTGCTCTCGTAAGCTCTTCCCTCTAGCTTCTCTCTGCCCCTTCCCCTTCCCTTCCCCTTCTATCCATGTGGTCATGGCTGGCCTCTACCTCTCTGTGCTCTCTCTCTCTCTCTCTCTCTCTCTCTCTCTCTCTCTCTGCCTCTACTACCCTCTTGGCTCCCCTCCCCATGCCCTGAATAAACTCTATTCTATGCTATACCATCGTGTGGCTGGTCCCTCAGGGGGGAGAGATGCCTCGGCATGGACCTGCTGAGACATCCCCTTCCATCGTTGGTCCCCTTCCATTATTTCATTGGTGCCGTGACTCGGAGTTGAGGCCTTCCAAATTGATAAACCTTTGCAATAAGGTCTGGGTTCTATACCCTCTAGATAATGGACTAAAGTAGCCACTTTATGGCACCCTAGACCCAATTATTTTAAAGAGTCTTAACACATACTGCCAGCAGTCTGGAAGACGGAAAGAAATTCCTTATGTTCGTGCATTTATCTACCTTCATTACACTCCTTCCATGTGTTCTGTCTGTTTCCACCCCAGGTTCTCTTAGCCATGAAACCTGCTCAACCCCACACCTCTTTCTAATTTTTCTTTTTTAATTAAACCAAAATGGGGGAATGTTAGTATTCTGTCTAAACTCCACCTCCACAGTTACCTGGCAACAGCCAGGTATGCTCCTTCCCACAGTTACCTGACAACAGCCAGGTAGGCCTGCCCACTATAAAAGGGGCTGTTTGCCCCCTCCCTTCTCTCTTGCTCTCTTGAGCTATTCCCTCTAGCTTCTCTCTGTCCCCTCCCCCTCCCCTTTCCCTTCCCCCTCTCTCCACGTGGTCATGGCCAGCCTCTACTTCTCTCTCTCCTCTCTCTCTCCTCTCCGCCATTCCTCCCGTTTCTCTCCCCGACCCTCCGTCCTAAATAAACCCCACTTTCTGTGGAACCATCTGGTCTGGTGTGGTCTGTCCTAAGCTGCACGCCGAAATCTTTCAAATACTTCATTTCGTTTTATTGCCAAATAACATTACACAATGTTTTCTGAAGCACTTCATCAGTTAATAGCATTTGAATAATAGGCTATGAGATTTTGGGTTGTTTGTTGGTTTTGTTTTGTTCTGGTGTTTTGGTTGGTTGGTTGGTTGGGGCTGGGTTTGTTTTTGTTTTTGTTTTTTGAGACAGAGGCTATATAGCCCATACTGACCTTGAATGTACAATCATCCTCCTCAGCCTCCTGAATGCTGAAGTTAAAGGCACGTACCACCATACCTAGTCTATGGATTTCTTTCGTACAAATTTTTATCTGGATATTTGTTTTCATTTCCCAGAATCTACCTTGACATATAATGCTGGGTTACATGGTAGCCTTGCAGTTAACCTTATGAACAGACTGACTACAGCAGGTATATATTTCCATTACCTTGGTAAACCTGTTTCCCAGTGTGGAAGACTGAACCCAGGGCCTTGAATACACGAAACAAATACTCCACCACTAAACCTTTCTCCAACCCCCATCCTATAGAAGGCCTCTACTTTTGTCTTTATGATGCAGTGGTGGGATGGAGATCCTTTTTTTTTTTTTTTTTTTTTTTTGGTTTTTCGAGACAGGGTTTCTCTATGTAGCCCGGGCTGTCCTGGAACTCACTCTGTAGACCAGGCTGGCCTCGAACTCAGAAATCCGCCTGTCTCTGCCTCCCAAGTGCTGGGATTAAAGGCGTGCGCCACCACCGCCCGGCTGGATGGAGATCCTAACAAAAGAATTTTATATTCAAGTTAGCTGACCCTTTGAAGGTTCAGGTTTTACAGCAAACATTGCCCAGCTAACACGCAAAGGGCTATAACAGCAACACTCCAGCCAGCAAGATGGCATAGCAGGTAAAGGCACTTGCCACCAAGTTTTGATCCCTGAGCCTCATGCAGAGGAAGGAGAGAACTTACTCCCTGCAAAGCAGCACTCTACACTGGGTACTTAAGGTGGGTTTGGAATCTGACTTCTACATGACATCATTAGCATTTTCAACTTCTCTCCCAATCTTCTCCAACTTCTACAACTTAATTTTTAAAACTGTGCATTTAAAAAATGATTACAGAGAAACCCTGTCTCAAAAAAACAAACAAAAAAAATTTAATATAATTTTCAAACATTTAGCCCTTCAGTCTTAAGTATTTGATCAATTTACTGTCTATATTTGAATATTTATATATACATGGTAGCTGCAGAAAGTATTTTATGGTATTCAGATCATTTGTAAAATAATTTTTATGTATTTATTTATTTAGAATGTATATATGGAGGAACACTTGTGCCATAGCATAAATGTGGTGGTGGGGGGGGGGGGTGGTTCAGAAGAAAACTTGTACTATCAGTTTTCTCCTTCTATCAAGTGTGCCCAGAGATCTAAACTCAGATTGTCAGGCTATTTTTTTCCTTCCTTCCTTCCTCTTCCTTCCTTCCTTCCTTCCTTCCTTTCTCTTCTTCTTTCTTCTTTCTTTCTTTCTTTCTTTCTTTCTTTCTTTCTTCTCCTCTTCATCCTCCTCCACCTCCTCTTTCTCCTCCTGTCTCATGTAACCTGAAGCTGATCTCAAACTCTGTAGCTGAGAATTACCTTGAATTTCTGATCCTCCTGCCTCTACCTCTTGAGTGCTAGGACTACAAGCTTGTAACACTATCCCCAGTTTGAGTGACACTTGGGATCAAACCTAGGGCTTTGCACATAATAGGCAAACTACCAACTTAGCTATATCCCTCATAAATGTTAACTGTCAACTTGACAGAATATAGAATTATTTGGAAGAGGGGCCTGCAGTCATGCCTTTGGGGGATTATCTCGATTACACTAATTGAGGTGGGAAGACCTGCCCACTATGGGTAGCATCATTCCCTAGCTAGGATCCAGAACTATACAGATGGAGAAAGAAACTGAATGATAGCATGCCTATCCCTTTCTGTTTCCTGATTGTGGGTATGATACAGCTACTTCATTCTCGTGCTGCTTGAAGTCCCTATCATAATAGACTCTATCCTTCAACTGTGAGCCAGAATAAATCCCTTCTCCCTTAAGTTGCTTTTGTCAGAGTGTCTTATCACAGCAACAGAGACTAAAATACCCTAGATGATTTTTTTTTCTACATATTTTTATTGATTCTTTGGGAATTTCACACTATGCACCCTGATCACAATTCCCAGTCCTTCCATGTCACCCCCAATCCCACTTTTTACCTCCCTTCCCCCCAAAAAATAAAAATAAAAACAAATTTTTTTAAAAAAATAGAAAAACAAAACAAAACCAGGTTCGTGTTGCATATACTCACTAAATCATGGTCAAACTCTCAGTGGCCTTGACCTTTAAATAGAACTGAGTCCTTCCCCTCCTGCATCCCTGCCAGAAGCCATCAATTGTAGAAAGCTAATTTCTGCATCCTTAGCACATTTCTAAAGTGTTCTCTTCCATAGTTTCCTGTCTAGGCTGTTACTTTTGGGGGGTGGGGTGGGGATGAGATGGGGTTGTCACAGAAGCCCTCCGTGTCCCTCGTTATCAACTGTGTGTCTGTAGTCATCATTGCAGAAGTAGCCTCCCTGACCTTTACCGTCAGCAGGAGCATGGGTCAGGTGCTTCCACTGCCTGTCTCTTGGATGACTTTTGAAGTAAAACTTATATATTTATTTAATGTATGTGAGTACACTGTAGCTGTCTTCAGACACACCAGAAGAGGGCATCAGATCCCATTACAGATGGTTGTGAGCCACCATGGGTTGCTGGGAATTGAACTCAGGACCTCTGGAAGACCAGGCAGTGCTCTTAACCACTGAGCTATCTCTCCAACCACTTTTAGATTTTTTTTTTTTTAACAAAATATTGTTTCTAATCTTATTTGTACCACTATACCCTGAATATCTCTAAAGTTTATACTTCCCAGCTCACTGCCTCAATTAAAGACCTTTTCTACTAAGGTAAATGACATACACTCTTTGGGCTTGCCTCCTAGGAATCTTCAGATTGCACCATCTGTATCTCCAAATCTCCCTCCACAACCCCCATGAACATCTGCTTTGCCATCCTCTTCCTGAATCTGTCTCCTGTCCCCAGATACCAGGCATTCTTCTCCCCTCTGTTTTCATCTGGATAAGATTCTCCTGCCAGCGTCCAGACCAGTGCCAAGCCAGTCTACGAAGGCTTTGTTCCTGAGATTCCATAGCATTGATCGTTGCCATTCAGCTGGATGTGTAGCTGTGTATCTCCTGACTAATGTACAAATCTGGAAGTACAGACCTGTAATCCCAGTACTGGGGAAGTAGAGGCAGGAGGATTCCATCAAGAGCTCTAGATCATTCTTGGATACATAGAGAAGTTGTTGCCAGCCGTTATAAGACCATCATCTTATACAGATAAATGAATACTAAGAAAAAGCTGGCAAAAGGACCATGAGTTTGTGTAGCAGGTTTGCTCTGAGACGGAGGCAGGATGCTGGTGTGTTCTTCTCCTTCCCTCTCCCCTTTTTGTGACCCTCCATATGGTGCTGAATTTTCACTCTGGTACCAGCTCCACATCTCCCATTTTCAGTTCCCTTTTCTCCATTTCCCTTCAGTCCAATGCACTAACATCTGTTGAGCACCTGATGGAAGTCATGATGGAAAGCACTGGTTCCCTGACTTCTCTCAGTGGAGGGTGTGTACTGTTAGGAATTACAGATAAATCTCCAAAACTGCACGGCTCTGAAATTTGATAGGAAGTATCTTAGGTAAAAACTGGAAGGTTAACTAGCCTGTAAATCAGACAGGTTTGCATAGAGTGAGGCTGAGTGTAGTGTGTATGATAACATATTGTTTGTTCTACAGGGAAAACAAAATGAGAGATGCTGTAGCAAGTATACAAACTGTGGTCTTTTCTCCCTTCTCCACTGACCAGATTCCGAAACTGCTGTTGTCTTTAAATGCCCTGTCATGTCGTAGTTCTAAGCTGCCATCTAGTGGCTCCTACATGTTTGTTCTAACCAGTCTGTGATGGGAAGCTCAATTTCAGTCTGATGTCACATTCCTTTTGCCCTCCACTGCTCCTTCTACACTCTCTAAAATCTAGGAGCACACATCTCAAATACAACAGCAGAAATAGCTGCTTCCTTCTGCAGCATCGCTAGATTTCCTGGAAGAATCATGAAAATGGGTTATGATACTTCATATCTTTCAAAAACAAAAAACAAAAACAAATTTCCCAAGACTTCCAAAGCCAAGGTCGAGGTGCACATACTTACAACTTCCCAATTACCACTGAATTTGCATTTTAACGGCTCATCACTCCACAAGCAATTCCATGTGCAGTTACTGAGCAGCTAGCTGTGAGCCAACCTCATCATAAGACCATGTGACAATTATGATCATAAAAACATCCAGGCTGAGGTTCAAACCAGAAAGCCAACAGGCCAATGATGGGAGTAGGGTAGATCTTCAGGGAGAGGGGAAAGTTAGACTATTTTGGTGAAAAACAGATTCTCCTCTCTCTCTCTCTCTCTCTCTCTCTCTCTCTCTCTCTCTCTCTCTCTCTCTCTCTTTCTCTCTCTCTCTCCCCTACCCCCACCCCTTACCCCGAACTCTGTCCCAAGCTCCACAAATCCATGCTATTTCAAGAATGCATTTAAATGTTCTTAGGGGAACCACCTTCACTCTTATTTTCTTCAAAACAAGATCCTGTACTGGGTCTGGGGAGATGGTTCAGTGGTTAACTTGCTGCTCTTTCAGAGGATCCAAGTTTGGGTCCTGGTATCCACATCACCTGGCTCACATCCATCTGTAACTCCAACTCTAGTGACATCTAATGACATTTTTCTGGCTTCTCCAGGCACTGGCACTCATGTGGACATTACGACTTTCCCCACATACACACAAATTTAAAACATCTTTTAAAGAAGCATATATATATTTTAAATCTTGGGGCTAGAGAGGTAGCTTGGTGGTTAAGAGCACTGCTACTTCTGCAGAGGTTCCAGGTTCAATTCCCAGCCACCACATAGCAGTTCACAATCAACTATTAACTCCAGCTCCAAGAGATTCAATGCATTTGGCCTCCTCCAAATCTGTACTCATGTTCACATACCCATATGCATACACACAAAGCCTTCCAAAACTAAAAATAATAAAAATAAAACTTAAAAAAAAAAAACCTATATTAACCCACAAAGGATTTCTGGGATAATGCTTGACCGATGGCAGACATGCCCAATATTGGTTCTCTGTAATACAGTTCTTCCATACCAAAATTATTAATTCTTTTCATTATTAAGTTTTGGTTGTTTTTGAAAAAGGAATGTCTCCTGGGCCAGTCTCACTTTATATTCAGGATAACCTTGAGTTCTTCCCTTACACTCACATGCCCACCTGACTCAGCTGTATTCTGGGATGAACATCAACCCAGGGGCTCTAGTGAGCTGAGCCAAGAGCCAATCAACTGAGGCATACCCCAGCCCTCAAAATCACTAATTCTAAAGTAAAACATTTTTTATAGCTCACCTGTCCCTGAAACTGAAATGAACATAGCTACAGTGGTATCTCCAAGGAACTCTTGGAATACATGTTTAGTGCTTCACAGGGAAGGCAAAAAGAGAGAAAGAAAGGGTCCTATTTTCTCCCATTCTGATTACATGCCCACAACCTAGCTCAGAGAGGGATCACTCCTGGAGAAATGGAGAAGCCCAAGAGAACATGATGTTGACCATATCATGGCAGGTATTATCTCTGTAGTAATTAATAAATAATGCTCCATAGAAACAATGTTTTTGATGCATCTAAATTGTAGATTTGGATGTACTGTAAATCAATTCAGTCTTGTCTGATTTACAAATCTTATATTTGTCAATCCTTAAAAATGGTCTACACAGTCGTGCGTGGGAGTATAGTTGAGTGGTAGAGTAGCCTAGTGCGCAAGTACACTGCTCAGTGGTACAGCACATGCTTTGCATGCATAAGCTCCTGGGCTTAATCCCAGGGTCAAAAATTAAAATACAGGCTGGAGAGATGGCTCAGCGGTTAAGAGCACTAAAGGCTCTTCCAGAGGTCCTGAGTTCAATTCCTAACAATCACATGGTGACTCACAACCATCTATAATGGGATCCGATGCCCTCTTCTGATGTATCTGAAGACAGCAACAGTGTACTCATATAAATAAATAAATCTTTTTTTAAAAACAATTACAAATAAAATAGTTCTAGGCTGGGGAGACAGCTCAGTGAGTAAATAAGCATTTGTCATGCAAGGATGAGGATCTGTTTGGATCTCCAGAACTCATAGAAAAGCCACATGCAGTGGAGGCACATTTGTAATTCCAATGACCCTACAATGAGATGGGAGGTGGAAGCAGAATCCCCAGAAGCTTGAGGGTTAGCTATCCTGACATTGGCAGTGCAGTGGTGTTGTGTAACATTTTCCTCTGAAATTAAAATATTCCATCCTTCAGTGAAAGCTTTTTAAGGTCAACAAACCAAAAGTAGCTCCAGGAAATCCCTGAAACTGACCAGATTGACTATGCCACTCCCTGCCAGAGTAAGCAATAAAAAGCCGCAAGTCCCTGAGACCAGTAGGACATAGAAACAAACATTCTCAGGAGAAAAGCTGCAAAGAGACTCTGAGCTCAGACCAGCTATCTAGAAGAAGCAAAACCAGTCAAGGTGCCTAGAAGCAGTTAGAGTCGCTTAGAAAGGATACTCTCCAACCTCTTGAACTGTAGGCTGTGCAGTGTGCTCTAGGTTCCCAGCTTTGTGAGAAAGCAGTGAGTATCGCTGGGGCAGACCTTGGTAATGCAGCTGTGCTTGAGCCATTTGTGCTCCTGTTTAAGTAAACCCAATAAAACTTACTGGTTCACCAAGTTGGGCTTTGGTAGTATCCATACTTTGGTTTGTTGTGGGTTCCCTATCTGGGGTGAGCAGACATGTGTTGTCTACCCAGGAAAATTTTGTCACACAAGAGGTGAACAATGAAGAGAGAGATGAGAACCAATACCTGAGGTTTTTCTCTGATCTCTATGTGCATGCCATGGGACTCAGGCACATTCACACACAAAATGACAAAATGAAAACTAGCTTATAGCTGAAGGTATGGCTCAGTAGTAGAATGCTTGCCTGGCATTTATAAGAACCTGAATATAATTTCCATGAAGCCCAAAAGTAAACACAAAATTGGAAATCGGCTACTCAATGTGACATCAGAAAATCACTTATCTCACACATACTTGAGAGAACACAGCAAAGAACTAATACATCTTAACCAGAGTGCCTGAGACAGTGCACTGGAGACTAGCAACGCTATGTGAGATTCTTGTGGCATGCAGAAAACAAGACAGGAAAGTAAGGAAACATGCCTCTCCCATTTCTCCTCAGCCTGGCTGGGTCCAGACTTCTGACAGAAAAAAAAAGCTGGAGACCCAATTAGTCCTAATACAGTAGCAAACAATTTGCACGGATTTCTGTAACTCTAACAAACCTCTCAGTTAGAGGGACTTCATGTGGCTGTATCACCAAAGTGGGAATCATGGCTATACAGCTGCTATGACACAAGCTTCTGAGACTCAATGCCATCTCAAAACACCAAATGCCAGAAAGCATCCAACTTTGGGTGTTAGGGTTCAAGAATCCCTGAAGGAAGAACCCAGACTCAAATAGTATACAAAGGCAGAGCATATTCTGCAGAAATTGCCAGCATGTGGAGTCAACCATTCTTCAAAATGGCAACAGATCAAGGAGCTCATAGGCCCCCTTTTATGTGGGCTAGGGGAGTTTTACAGGATTAGGTAACCTTTAATATGATTGATAGGGGACAAAGCAGTGACATTAGTATAATTCTGATTGGATGCTATGTTAGTTCTATTTGGTGAGACCTTGAAGAATTCTGGAAACCAACTCAGTTCTGGCCTTGTTATATCTCCTTTGGCCAGGTGTTTCAGAAGCTGACTCAGCCCTGGAGCTACCCTCCCTAGTTCAAGATCATCATTGACTAAAGACCCACTGTCAGTGGCTCCCTCTGAGAAGGGAACTTCCTTCCCTGGAGAATTGAAAATTTATTCCCAAGATTTCCTTATCTCTTGTAGAGCTAAAAAAGCCACAATTCAGGCTGGAGAGGTGGCCCAGTAGTTAAGAGCACTGATTGTACATCTAGAGGTCGAGTTCAATTCCCAACAACCACATAGTGGCTCACAACCATCTGTAATAGGGTTTGAAACCCTCTTCTGGTGTATCTGAAGAGAGCAACAGGGTACTCACATAAAATTAAGAGAGCCACAATGCAGTCCTATTCTTAAGACTCTAAGGCAGTACCTTATCCCCAGCTACTCAAAACACAGCATGTTTCATTTCCATACACGGAACTTAGCTTCTAGTTTGTGTGGAAGTGAATGTAAATACCAAGGAACCAGAAAGGGGTGTAGAGGGAGGAAAGGGTAAAGAGGCTTTAAGTAAAACACACATCAAAGGGGGAATACTGGTGGTGGAAGAGTTTAAGTGTGGGCTGGGGTGGAGGAGGGGAGAGGTTTGTCTAAGAAGTATGTGTGAAAATGCCAAATAGAGCCAGGCAGCGGTGGCGTACACCTTTCATCCCAGCACTTGGGAGGCAGAGGCAGACGGATTTCTGAGTTCGAGGCCAGCCTGATCTACAGAGTGAGTTCCAGGACAGCCAGGGATACACAGAGAAACCCTTTCTCAAAAAAACAAAAAACAAAAAAGAAAAAAAAAAAAAAAAAAGAAAGAAAATGCCAAATAGCTGAAAGACCTTTTGTTCCCATTGAGGTTGGTTGGGTGACATCAATAGTTTGTACTACAACTTTTTTGTCTAAATATTTATACAGCTTTATTAAATATGTAAAACAAAACAAAACCAGGAAACAAGAGGATTCAAGCCATTCCTACCCAAATGGTGTGAGGACTTCAGACTTGTCACCAAGATGTCTCAGCTGGTAGAAAGCAACCACTTGTCCTGCAAGCCTGATGCCCTGAATTTGATCCCTGGAACACAGAGGAAGGACAGACTCCTCAAAGTTGTCCTCTACCCTCCAGATCCACAGCACACACATTTCCAGTCTCTTTCTCTCTCCTCTTCTCTCTCTCTCTAACACACACACACACACACACACACACACACACACACCCCTAGACATCTTTTGTTGAAAAGACATATAAACAAAGTTATAAAGCCAGGTACACCAGAATAAACACCAGAGCATTGTCAAGCCATTTGCAGCTTTCTTCAACTAGCTTTTTGTTTTTCATTATAAACAGCATCTCCAAAGCTAGGAGACTGCCTGTGCACTAAAATGTCCACAAACACCTAACACTTTTTAGTTAAGTGTTATGGAATGTGCTTGCAATCCCAGTATTCAAAAGGCTGAAACAGGATTCAAGTTCTAGGTAGCATGGGCTACAGAGGAAAATCTTGTGAAGAAAGTGAAACTTGTGACTCCACATTTTTTTTTTTTTTTTTTTTTTTACCCCCCAGTGACTCCACATTTCTAATCTGAGCAAAAGACAAGTTATTACGGGGTGATACATGAACGCGCGTGCATGCACGCGCGCGCGCGCGCGTACACACACACACACACACCACACTACTGCAAAACAAACAAAAAAGCCAAAAAACTTACTGTGAATATGTCACTTATGCTTTTGTTCCCTTTGTGGATACTCATCATGTCCATCAATGCCCATGGATGGACCTGTAATTTCCTTGCTCACATTCAGTGTTTCTTGCTCCACCCCCTTCAATAGTAACTCAACTAATCATGAGTCTTGAATCCCCACACACTCCCTTGCCTTGTACTTTAGTCATCTTCAACTACACAGTATCTTTTCTCTGCCTCATATAGATGGGGAAGGCCTCGATTCTCCTGTCTCCATCTCTCAAACTGCTACCATGACCATTCTTTTTTAAAGATTTTTTTTTACTTTATGTGCATGGAGAACCATATTCATGCCTGATAATTGCTGAGGTGAGCAGGGACATCAGATGCCCTGAAACTAGTTACAGGTGACTGTTAGCTGACATGTAGGTGCTGGGAATTGAACCCTGATCCTCTGGGAAAGCAACCATCTGTCCACTCACAAGCATGCATAGTTTTTAAAAACTAGACTGGCTTCAAAGTCCTAATCCTCCTGCCTCTGTCTTACAAGTGCTGACACCTTTTTAAAGACAGGGTCTTGAGAACAGGATAGTCTCCACCTCCCCAGCAATGGGTTTAGACACGAGCCACTATGCTCAGAAAATATAGTCTAATACACTTAGGAATAGGTTAAGATAGGATCTAGCTCTGGCTGTTCTTGACATTGCAGCAACCTGAGCTTCCCCAGAACTCATTCCCACACTCTTAAGGATCCCTTATACAGGAGTTGAAAGTGTACCCTTGCCAGCCAGTGGTGGCGCACGCCTTTAATCCCAGCACTTGGGAGGCAGAGACAGGTGGATTTCTGAGTTCGAGGCCAGCCTGGTCTACAGAGTGAGTTCCAGGACAGCCAGGGCTATACAGAGAAACCCTGTCTCAAAAAAGAAAACCAAAAAAAAAAAAGAAAAAAGAAAGTGTACCCTAGCTGTAGAGCAGGTGCTTCAGTGTCCAGAACAAAAAAGATCAGAAATATACACTGGTTTGTACCTTAGTTGGATTGGAATACACACAATTATCTTTTACAAGTGCTGTTGGGTATGGGGAAGGCTATTCATTGCCTTTTCACAAGGCCCTTGTATCTGTCGTTAAAATACAATAATGGGGTGTTTGTTTGCCACACTACTGTGGAGGTCAAGGAACAACTTTGTAGAAGTTAATTCTTTCCTTCTAGCATATGGTTCCAGGGATCAAACTCTAGTTACAAAGATTTATCAGCAAGTACTTTGTAACTACCCACTGAGTCACATCCCTAACCCTCTATCCCCCTATTACTAATATATGACCTTTTAAAATTTTGTGTTTTGCCTGCCATGTATGTAACATCTATAGATGCCCTGGAACTGGAGTTATGGAGGCTTATGAATCACCTTGAGTCCTGGGAACCAAACCCAAGACCCCTACAAGAGCAAGTGCTCCTAACTACTGAGCCATCTCTACAGTTCTCAATATACAACCTATTATGTTGTTTCCATTCTCCTTTCCCCAATCATGTACTTTAGAACTTAAACTACAAAACAGGTATAGTCATGCAATATATCCACCTCCACTATAAACTGTACATGGATCTTTGGGTGTTTTCAAGGACACATCTTTATATAAGCTACAATAGTTAGTGTTCCTTTGATGGGAATCTATTTGAATATAAGATCTATAATTCCTATAGAAGGAATGGTTCACTGAAGACAGCGATACTTAACAAAAGCAACCCAACACAGAGATGCTATGTATGCAAAATATTCTTAGAGCCCTATCTTGACTACAGCTGATTTCTCCACATTAAAGGTGTCAACAACTAGCTGACTTTTTGCTTCAATGCTAACAGGACTTGAAATATCTTGCTGAATGGACACTTTTTGAAATGGTTTTATGTAGATGTTTAGCACTGGAAATAAAAAAAAAAAAATCTTATACCCAATGTATATAAAACCTCAACCCAATGTACAGTAGTAATATCAGCACGTAACAGCCTGACAATTTTTTCAAGTGAAAATAATGGAAAATCTCCTACATGTTTGGCAGTGTCTTATAAGACCTAAAAATGTTTGTCTAAGGACAAATTTTAATTAAGACACACGAGTAGGAGAAAACCATTTTTAATTGAAAAATAAAGCAATACATCTCAATTAACACCATATTTCTGGACATAAACTAAACTAAGTTGAAGGAGAGAAGTGGCTTTCCTAACTGTACTGTGAAACTGGTGCATCAGCATATTGCCACAGCTCCTCTCCTTCAGCCTGATAGCTACTAAACAAGACTGCTAAGGGTTTCCCCACATGAATTAAATTGTAAAGTCAATCTTTGTTCTTTATCCATTGACAAAAGAATTTACAAGTCTTTTTCATATTCAAGAAGTTACTAATGCAAAAAAAAAAAGGTAATTCTCATGAAAAAGCTATTAATAAACTAACATTTAATTCATCCACAAGACTTCAAAAGCAGGACTCCCAAATGATCTCTAGTACAAGTATCCCTGTAAGTTTGTACAGCCCAGGATAATTTAGAAACACACTGGCTAAATAAAATTTTAAAAGTACCCAAGTTATTGCTTTAAACTGGAGAACTGTGGATAGAAGTCTCCTTTTGAAGAGTTCCTAGAATTACACTCTTGTATGTCAACAGTGCTAGGGAACACAGTAAACGTCACGCTCAAGAAACAGAAAAAAGGCATTAAGATGTATGGCTTCATCTGAGTCTATATTACTGAACATAAATAAAGTCATTACTGTTTAACTGAAAAAGGTTTTTTACAAAACTGCACATCCAAAATTAACATTTTTATTAAATCAAGTTAAAAAATGTTCATTGTAGAAAAGTCAACAAGGGTATTAAGAAAATCAAAATATACCTTTTTTACAACATGTATATATTAGCAGCAAACTACTTCAGAGATTTTCTTTTGCGTTTATTTTAAAGAAAGCGTAACAGTGCTGTTAGCCTGGAATGTCAGAATTTCCCCTTCACCCTTTACTCAGTGACTTGGCCTTCTCTACAATATTTTATACCAAAGATTATGAACAAACTTTGACTAAAATGTAGTGAAACAGTAGCTGGTAAAATCTCTCACAACACATGAGCTATGCATCATTTTCAAACACAACAAGTGAGCACCATTTTAGCACATTTTTCAGGTGTTAATAACAGCCAACTGTACCACGTAGTATTTGGCTTACTGTTTTAAAAACTTGGTAACATACAAAATTTTAAACAAATGAGATAAATACTTCAATCCTATATTGCTTGTCCATTATTAAAACTCTTTAATAGAAATTCTATACATAACCTGACAAACTCTAGGCAAAGATATATATGTGTATATATACATGCAAAAGTCTATGTACATATCCACATACATCTGCAACTTTGGATTTTTAAAAAAACTAATTGAATGTATCATTCACTGGCTGAAAAGTTTCATCAGCTAGTGAGAAACACTGACTACAAAGAACTGTTGTATAACATATTTAGACTTACAAATTACTCAACCTAGATTGAAATAACAAACTAACCACCAAAGAAAACTTTCTCTCTTTTCTTGATAGGTTCCTCTAATAGCAAAAGAAGAAACATTTGTACAATACGCTTTCAAAGTAAAAACTATTAAAGAAAGCTCACTAGTCTTCAAAAATACTAAACATTATATAAATACAATTTTCTTATTGTTGAATTCCTCAGTTAGAATCTATATACTTTTTAAAAAAATCCCTTTGGATTATCCCACTTAGCACTTCAAGTTTCCATTCCGCAGTTCTGACAAATGGCTCAGGTTTATTAGTTTTATAGGAATCACACCGTTCAGAATTTGCTGTTATCTCTGTACTAAAGAAGGAACTCTATCAAATATCAAAAACAATGAAACATTCAGAATATATAATACAAGGAACAAAAAGACAAAAGAGATTCCCTTTTGGCCACACAAGTGAAATACAATCCTTTCCATGCTGTTAAAGTAATTGTCTAGATAATGGAATTAGGGTGGCCCACCTTTATTTTCAATTAAAAACCTAATACAGTAGACTGAATTATTATTTTTATTAATATGCACAGCAAATTACTGAAAACGGTGACTTCATGTCTTCTCCTTAAAGATGGCACTTGTAGGTTGCAAGGAGGCAGAGATGTCTCTACACATCACATGTTTACTTGAAAAGACTCTTCCACAGCAGTTTGATATTGGGTTTCCTCATCTAGCTGAAGATTCTTTAAAAAAAAAAAAAAGGAAAAAGAAAAGTAACATTTCAGTAAGAAAATCATCAACTATTCAATTTTATCTAATGTATTATACATCTTCATATACATTTGCATACAAGGGAGTTATATACAGTATGCTTTAAAATGGAAGACTGAACACCATGGTATGTGCCATATTCTCAGCCACTCAGGAACCTGAGGCAGGAGGATACCTTGAGCCCAGCAATTTGAAACCAGCATGGACATATGGACATAATGGGACCTCATCTCAAAAATTAATGTAACAAAATATAAGGTTTCAATACATGAATTTTAAAAATTGTAGGTTCAGCTATAATTATTTAGTAATAACTAATAACTGTTCTGCTCAGCAGAGGATACTTGATACTAACCAAAATTATGCTTAATTAAAAATAATAATATGGTAAATATGTATCACTTCTACAAAACATTTCTATTTGAAGGCAAAGTAATTTTAAGAAAAATAAACATTTAATGAATTAACAGTTGAATAACAGCTTCTTAACCACAGCATGAAACTAAGCATGGAACACAGCTTTAAATTACAAAGTGACTCTTTAGGACTTGGTGCTTAGTACCAAGTACTCAGTGTAGAATGGCTCTTTAGAATGAGTCCCCGAGTCTAATCCTCAACACCAAAACAAACCCACCAGGTAAAACAACAGCAACAACAAAAACCTTATCTTTAAAAAACATTATTTTGCTGTCAATTTTATGTCACATGGGTTAGCTTTAAAAGATATCAAGACTTTGACTTGACAACTGAAATACCGTTTTCTACAGCAAGGTAAAACAAAAAATTAGATTAAAATATGGTTGAAAAAACTATTTTGCTCTTCTAAATATAGCCCTCCAGACACAATAACTGCTCTTAAAATGGAAACTTAGTAATAGTAAAATACAATTACTTCCTAAAATCACTAACGCGGCACATGTAAATTTTACGAACATTTAAATTATTCCAAAGTAGTAGACTAAAACTGCAAATTCCATAAAAATAAAAATTATGCATGCCTGTGTTTACCTGAACAGGAAAACAAGCATCAGTTATCTTTTATTGGAATTAATCATGTATTAAAATAAGACCTTAACTACACATAAGCCAAATAAAGTACAATTTTACAATTAATAACAGGAAAATTATCATGAATATAAAAAGAGAAACTGGCCCATTTTGGTCTGAGGGCCCTTGTTACCCTTCCTAAGTGGACAACCTGGGTCTTGATGGGTTTCTTTGGTTTGGTTTGTAATTGTGCCTCATGTGCTTACTCTATTTTACTCTATATTTGAAACACATCTTCCCACACAGGTTGTACTGATTTTATTTTTCAAGGAGGTATAATTTCTCATAATTCTAAATAATTTTTACTCAAACCTTCATTTTGCATTAAGGGGTTTATTTTTCCAGTAATTATCTCTCTAGTAGAAACAATTAATTCAATTCTCAGAACTTGCACAAAGCTTAACAATGTTACTACTAAAAATATAGCAACTTGCTCTTTATCCAAGTAGTCTGATTCCACAACTTGCCTGAAAATTCAAATCCAGATTGAAAAAGTTAAATTAACTTTCTTAATCTTGAAGAACTCACTTACCACAAATTCTCCATAATCAAACTGATGTCTTTGATTTAGATGACTAACGAAATTTCTAGTAATCTGGCTAGGATCTCCCCAAGGAAGAGACACACAAATAGGACATGTCTATGAGAAACAGATTGTTTTAAATAACAAAAATAATGAAACATTATATAATTATTGAGAGCATTAAATACAAGCTCATGTTACTGAAAACATCAGCTATACTTTATTGTGCTTCAGTCTGCTGTATTTTGCAGCTATTACATTTCTTTAAAAATTGAAAATTTGTATCTACCCAGTGTGTCTATTTGACACCATTGTTCCAATAGCTCAAATAACCATTAACACTAGTTAGCAATGAAGCATTTGATTCAGATACTATATGTACTTTAAACATAATACTACTGCATACTTAACAAACACAGTATATACAGTCTAATTGTAACATTTATATTCACTAAAAACTCAAAAAAAGGTATAGTTAAATTCACATCAATTCTTTATTTTTTGGCTTTTTGAGACAGGGTCTTTCATGTAGTTCCAGCTATCCTGGAGCTTGCTATCTAGACCAAGTGGCTCAAACTCACTGAGATCCTTCTGCCTCTGCCTTCCACGTGCTGAGATTAAAGGCATTCACCACCACGTCTGGCCCTCATCAATAATTACTTTAATGCTGTGATCTGTACTCAAATCTACAATGTCTCTAAGGTATGACTGAAATAAAAAGCACTGGATGGTATACAGAGATTGATACAGGGTCTCAACACACAATATATCCCCACCCCCCCACCCAGGCTGGCCTTGGACTTGTGATTCCAAGCCCTGAGAGTTCAGACATGTGCCACCCTGTGCCTCTTAAAATCATTTCTAAAAGCCAAATCCCATGATTATATCATTTCCCAAGCAAAATACCATAGATAAATAACACTAATAAGAGAGACCACTTAAATCTCTATAGTTATATGACTAAGAAACATCATATGCAGTCTATACTAACATCAATGTAATGAGTTTTTATTAACTACCTACCTACCTAATGTATAACATATATTATTTGATCTAATTAGTAACCACTACAGAATTATAACTAGCTTAATTTCATTTATATGTAAAAAATGTAGCAAACTATAAAGTTTAAACTGTATACTCAAAGTTTTAATAAAGTACATTTTAAAAGTGACTAGATGACAGACTTAAAATGACATAAAAAGAAACTTTAATAATTGGATTCTAACCAAAGCTGACAATACACAGAATGTTAGGCAGAAAAAATATATACAGAATGTATATTGCCAATTACATAATTCAATATAAAACTAAGCATGATGTCTTAAATATGAAGACTTCCCACATACTTCTTGATAATATACTTATTTAACCCCTTCCAGCCCAATGAATGGTTGCAGTGACTGAAAAAAATCCAATAGTTATCTGGATATTTTTTTCATACATTTTTCTAGTACATTCACTAAAAAGAGAAGTGGCTTGTAATGTTATTAATACATTTTACTCCTTATTTTTGAAGAAGTTGGTTGTTGTTGCACAAACCTGTAGCTCCTAGCCCTATTATGTGAGGTAATAAAAATTTAATGTCTCATTTTGTCATCAATCATTAACAAAAATATACTGTATGAATAACTTAAATCCAAATTTTAATCAACAACTTTTCTCTGTATACATGTTGAGAAATATATAGAACCACTTCCTCCTGAGGCTTAGGCAGGAAGATTAACTTCAAGGTCTGCTTGAGCAATTAAGTTAGACTTCATCACAAATATTTATCAGAAAAAAATTTAAAGGGTTGGAGAAGGGGCACTGGAGAGTTGGTCAGAGGTTAAGAGCACCGACTGCAAGGTGAGGAGATACCCTCTCAGAGGAGAAGGGGAGGGGTAGATGGGGGAAGGATTGGGAAGAGGTAACACCAGGGAGAGGAGGGCAGTAAGTGGGATGTAAAGTGAAAAAATAAAGTAAGATTATTAACCAGAAAAAAGAAAAAGAAGAAAAAAAAGAATGCTGGCTGCTCCTTCAGAGGGCCTGAGTTCAACTCCCAGCAACCATGTGGTGGCTTATAACCAAGTATCTCTGGTGCCTCCTTCTGGCCTGCAGGCATCTATGCATACTGTATACATAATAAATAAATCTTTAGGCCGGGCGGTGGTGGCGCATGCCTTTAATCCCAGCACTTGGGAGGCAGAGGCAGGTGGATTTCTGAGTTCGAGGTCAGCCTGGTCTACAGAGTGAGTTCCAGAACAGCCAGGACTACACAGAGAAACCCTGTCTCGAAAAACCAAAAAATAAATAAATAAATAAATAAATAAATAAATAAATAAATAAATCTTTAAAGGGGGTGAGGCTGAAGATGTATTTTAGTAATAGGATGCTTCTGGGGCAAGTGCAAGGGAAAAGAAATAAAAGAAAATTTTGCAGCTTAATTTCTCCTCTTCCATTGTCTAGAGTTAAAAATCACTTATCTATAAAATACATACTCAAAATGAGTTCTTCACGGACCATAATGTTATAACCCTGCAATCTACATAAATCTACCCTAAAAATGACATAAAAAAGACAAGTATGCATCAAAATAAAAACTCTGACTTCTTGCTTTACACATTCATATAAAATTTTCTTCAAAGATACAATTAAAACTAGCTACTGGTTTTAATCTGTACTTTGATTTTTGAGACAAAGTCTCAATGTGTAGCTCTGGCTGACCTGGAACTATCTGGAGATCAGGCTGGTGTCAACTACCTTGCCCCAGTGTTGGGATTAAATGCATGTGCTACCCTGCCCATCCCAGCTTTTTTATATTTATACATACATACATTGTCTTCTGCAGCAGATTCACATGAATGGATCCAGTCCTCTGCATCCAGCAGAATAAAGTACCCAACAGAATTGGTTCTGCCATAACATAGCAATGACTATCACTTTTCATTCTTTCCTAGACTAGTCTACATTACCTTACAATAATTATCTTGATTACATGAGGCAATCAAATTCTGAATCGCATTCTTGCATTACAATCAATTATTAGCAAAAATCTACCATGTTCATCATTTAAATAGAAATTTATATAAAGAACCTTCCCCTCTGTATACATAAAGAGAAATACATGGAACCACATGCTTTAAACACAGGAGTCTTTTGAATACTCACCACAGGAACTATCTGAAATAGGTGGTTACTATTACAGTGATCCAATAAACGTTGTCTGGTGAAATTTGACTCTTGACATAAGGGACACTTAAAGGTGGGATGTCCAGAAGAACTAAAAAGCAATTCAAATGAGATATATTGAAATTCAAAACCTTAAAACCTTAAAAAAAAAAAAAAAAAGAAAAGAAAATAGGTGTTTCTGTTTTTTGACCCATTGTTGCTTAAAACTCATTGTTGTGTTTTTAAAGTCATATTTACAAATTATTCAACAAGTGATTCAGAGTAGAATCTCTCTTACAGTCTCACTTTATACAGTACTAGTATTTTTCATTTCAGTCCATTTCTCCCCCTAGCACGAAGGGAGGAAAAAAGCTAGGTATGATAGTCTATGCCTATAATTCTCAGTATTCAGAGGCTGAAGCTATTGACATAACCCAGACATTGCATCAACAGGCTAAGACAGTGTATCCCTGTGTTCTCAATTGTTAATTGTTGGGTGGGTGGTACAGGAAATGTAAATATTTGTTGCTTCTTCAACTGAGCAAAAAGAAAGGCAAGCTGCCCTAGGGAAGGTCACCTCCAAAGCTACCTGGAGAGTAAGAGTGTGGTTTTTGCATAATAAAGAACTGGTGGCTGGTGCTGGGAAGGAAAGACCAAGCTAAGAGACCGACAGGGAGCAGGAAGGTAGAGCAAAGAGACCAGGCTCCTGGCAGAGTAACAGTGGCAAGCCAGATTAAGTTTAGACAGGCTAGCTGAAGAACTACCCCAGCAAAGTAGTCAACAGGCTTACTTCTACTATACAGATGTCTCCATGTCTTTATTGAGGGCCCCCAAAAGTCCCTGCAATATGGAAGCAGCATGATCATGAGTTCAAGATCAGCCTCACCTACCTAAAGAAACCTATCTCCAAACAAACAATTAAAAACAAAATATAGGACCATGTTTAAGAAGTTAAATCCAAATTTAATTATAGTCATTCCTATGACGCCAAGTCACTGACTGGTGCCCATTCAAGTTTCTAATTGTCCTATAACATTTTAGAAAGCTCCTATGTAAAGTTTACAGGGGCTGGAGAGATGATGGTTAAGAGTACTGGCTGCTCTTCCAAAGGTACTAAGTTCAACTTCTAGCACCCACATGGTGGTTCACAATCATCTGTAATGAGATCTGATGCCCTCTTCTGTGTGCAGGCATTAACACTGAACACACAGAAAGACATCTAGATAGATATCTAGATAGACAGATAGATCTTTTAAAAAATAATTCTTTAAAAAAAACAACTTTACAGACTCCATGGACCACTGAGAAGGCTGAATAAGTAAAGGGACAAGTAGTTACCTGACCTGACCAAATGCATAGTGGAATGTGTTTTACTCCCCTCCCCAAAGCACACAAAATAATATAGTTTAAAAAGGATTTCCATCAAATTCTAACTTTGATCTACTTCAGATTAACAGCCTAAAACAAAATTAACCAAAAAACCAAAAGCAAAAAAAGCAAAGACACTGATAGCAAGAATATAGTGGTTTAAATAACAACTGCTCCCAAAGGCTCACATGTTTGAATACTTGGTCCCCATTTGTTAGTACTGTTTGGAAAGGATTTGTAAGTGTTGCCTTGTTGAGAGTGTGTCATTGGGCAGAGTTTGAGTTTCAAAAGATTGACACTTTCTTTCTGCTTCCTCCTGTTTATGAAGATGAGAGCTGCTCCAGCTGCCAATAGCCAGGCCTCATTACACCACCTCCCGGCTCTAATCCTCTAGAAATAAAAGCCCCAGATAAACTCTATCTTCTTTAAATTGCTTTTGTCATAGTGTTTTATCGTAACAATAGAAACCCTAAGACAAGAGTACTTCAAAACAATCTAAGAATCAAGCACCAGTGGATTTAATACTTCTAAATGTCAAGCAAAGGAGAGTTCAATATTGACACCTTTGCCTGAATCACACATGGAAGAAATCTGACCAAGAAAATAGATAAGTTCTTATATGTTCTTGAAAGCAACAACTATTTAAGTTCTGTTTATTTCTGAAGCATTAACTTTTAGCACTACAGTTAGTGTTTTAACTGAATAAATGCTTGTTTTAAAAATACAGTATCTGGGTTACAGAAGTAGATCAGCAGCTGAAGACATTTGCCACCTTCTGAATTCAGTCACCAGGACCAACATAGTGGAAAAAAGAAAACCAATTCCTGCAAGCTATCTTCTAGATCTCTGTATGTGTTTATTACACACACACACACACACACACACACACATACATTTTTTAAAATGTTTAAATAAAAATCTAATAACTAATCTATTGTTACAACCTACAGGCCTGAAACTCTAAGCACTCTGAAGACTGAGGCAAGAGTATCATGAATTTAAGGCCAGCCTAAGAGGTACAGCAAAACCCTGTCTCAGAGAAATCTATTATGAGGATTCAGGGTTATAGCTCAATGGCATAGTAAATGCTCAATGTATAATGCATGCTCAATCCTGAGTTAAATTCTTAGCCACCACAAATAATAATCATCTTCTATATTTTTCAACAATATTACTTCTGAAGTAGAATTTTTTTAAATTTTACCTTGTATCCTCTTGATAAGTTTCTGTGTTATCAGATGCAGATGTTTCACTCCTATTACTTAAGAAGCACAGGGGGAAATAATTAATACCCCACATAATAAAGCACATCAAGGTCATCAATGTGAGCTACTTAATAAAAATGACCAGCCAGAACTTCAAGGGTTGAAAATAGCTCAACACTTAAGAACATTTGCTGCTCTTGCAGAAGACCCAGGTTCAGTTACCAGCACACAACCATATTTACCTCCAGTTTGAGGATCTGACACCTTTTGGTCTCTAAAGACATCAGGCACACATCTGGGTACACATGCAGGAAAAACATCCATACTTTAAAAAAAGTCTAAACTTCAAGTAATCATAAAATGCTCAAAATAAAATATTCATGGCACTGCTTTCCAAATCAAGTAAGACTGTTTAAATTCCTATTCATTCGTGTTTTTTTAAAATAGATTACAGCAGGCCAGGAGGCTGAGGCAGGAAAGTCATAGGTTTGAGGCCAGCCTAGACTACAGAGAATTCCAGGCCAGCCACTACCTCATAGTGAGACCTTAACTCAAAAACAACAAAAACCCCACAAAAACACAAACTTCTACAATATTCAGGTACAAAAGTGTAAACTAGAAAACAGAATTTTATGTAATCGTTTTCCTGAGTGATGTTCTTTTGGGGGTGATAAGGGGAAATGAGGGCTAAGATAGGGTCTAGAAATATAGTGCTCCTGACTCTGCTTTATCCTTCTAAGTGCTAGCATTATAGATATATGCTATCATGCTTGGTCCTTGCTAATTTTTAAAAAAAATGTGTGTGGGTGTTTTGCCTGCATATAAGTTTATGCAGTGCAGGCATGTAGTGTGGAGGCCAAGAAAGGGTGTGGTGTCCACTGTTTCTGAAGTTACAAATGGTTGTGATCGCTTTTGTAGGTATTGAGATTCAAACCTAGGTCCTGTGGAAGCACACCCAGTGTTCTTAACTACTAAGCCATCTCTCCAGCAATCCTTGTTAAATTCTTAAACCCTGGCCTTGAAGTAAAATATTTGTGAACTTCTGTCATGTACCTAGGATATGGCAGAAGACTGTGGCTTCCAAAGTTGAGGTTTCACAAAACATATGAACTTTTTAAATGCTGATTATTTATTCCTTAAAAAGAAGAGAGACTAGGTTTCATTAGCACACTTCTCTAATACAGACTATTCTGACATATTTACTTACAAGATATGCCAGAAAGCCAGAAGCATATGAAATATTAGAAGGGGCACTGCATACAGAAACTGTAACTAACATGCTACAGAATTTGATACTGTCAATATTATAAAAACACTTTGCAGGTTTTGGGACTTCTTTTCCAGTTCACTAGCCTACTTCTACCATGGGAGAACATCTTTCTTTTTTTTTTTTTAAGATATCATTGTATGATGTGTGTCAGAGTGCAGGTGATCTCAGAGGCCAGAGCCATCCTCTCCCCTCCCCATCGATCCAAGCTGGAGTTTTGGATGGTTATGAGTCCCACCTAGTGTGGGTGCTAAGAGCAGATCCTCTGAAGAGCAAAACATGCCTTCTCAACCCTTGAAGCAACACCAACAAAAATAAAAAACCTTTTTCTTGCCAGGCACCATGATTCCTATAATCTCATATTCAGAAGCCAGCTCACTAGTTCGAAGCTTGTTCAACCTAAACCTACCTAAAAAAAAAAAAACAAAAAAAAACCCTCTAAGTTCTGAGGATGTAGCTAGGTAAAGCTATGGGTCTCCATCTGACCCCTAAACACAATAAAACAAATTGAACAAAAAAAAACCCACCTTTTTTATGGGAATGATGGCACACACCTTTGATCCCAGCACACAGGAGGCAGAGGCAGACAGATCTTTCTGAATTTGAGACCAGCCTGGTATACAAAGCAAGTCCAGGACAGCCAGGGCTCTGTTATACAGAGAAACCCAGTCTCAAAAAAAAAACAAAACAAACCATCTAAAACTTGGCCCAAGACCATACTGAAAATTCATTAAGCCTTCTATAGTAATTCCTAAATGCATAGGATATATATTTAAAAAAAAAAAAAAAAAAAACAACTTGATTCCAGATAAATAAATACAACAAGTTTGAAAGGGTCTAACTGGAATATAAACTACAGTTCTATCAATAGGAGAAATTCTAGATGAGGAAATCTTTCACAGGGTAGATAACAGTCTAAAAAACAAAAAAGCTAGAAAAATAACAAAGGGGTTAGGAGCTTTCCACACAGGCCAGAAACTTGAGTTTGATCTTCAGATTTCACAAGGAGGGATGGATAAATGAATAGAAGGAGAGGGGGAAAAAAAATGGATAGACAGATGGATAAGAGGACAGCTCTCAGCCGGGCGGTGGTGGCGCACGCCTTTAATCCCAGCACTTGGGAGGCAGAGGCAGGCGGATTTCTGAGTTCGAGGCCAGCCTGGTCTACAGAGTGAGTTCCAGGACAGCCCGGACTACGCAGAGAAACCCTGCCTCGAAAAAACCAAAAAAAAAAAAAAAAAAAAAGAGGACAGCTCTCATGAATTGGTTCTCTGATAAATAAAAGGTCTACCAGCTGAGGTGGTTAAGAGTACTGACTGCTTTTCTAGAGGATCTAGGTTCAATTCCCAGCACACACATGGCAGCTCACACCTGCCTATAATTCTAATTCCAGGGGGATCTGACACCCTCACACAGACACATATGCAGGCAAACACCAATCCACATAACCAAAGATACATCAAAATTTTGCTGGTCAGGAGTGGGGAAGCCTGGGGGTCAGAGAGGGGAGACGAGGAATAGGATGAGGAACTGTGGGAGGGACAACCAGGAAGGGGTTAACAACTGGACTGTAAAAAAATAAAATTAAAATGTTTTTGTTGTTGTTGTTGGTCATGGTGGTGATGTACACATTATTCCCAGCATGAGGGAGGCAGAGGCAAGTGGATCTCTGAGTTCAAGGACAACCTGGTATACAAAGCAAATTCCAGGACAGTCAGGGCTAAACAGAGAAACCTTGTCTTGAGGAATTAAAAAATTCTACATCTGAGCTGGCAAAGTATGGTCTGGGTGCTAAGGAAAAACAGTTACCACTTATAAAGGATGAAGGTGAAGGTGTGAACACCAGGCAGACATTATTCAGCTTAACTTTACCTACACTAACACACTTCAACCCCAGTTTTAAAGGAGAGAAAACCAAGGCACAGTTTGACAAAGTCAAACAATTATGAAATAACAGCTTCAATCTGAGCCAAGACACTCTCAAATCTAGTATGCATGCAAGCAGTGTATCTTCATTTGTTCATTCATTCATCTTTAAGGTACTGGAGATCTAATCTAGAGCATCACACTATAGTCCAGCCTTATCCCACAGCACTTGGGTAAACATCTTGTTAAAGTTGACTTGTCTAGTTGTGAAAGCCCAGGCAGGTCTTGAATTTGTGAATCTCCTTCAACCTTCTGAGTAGCCAGGATTACAGCCCTGTACCAGCAGGCCTCTCTCTATAGTTTTTATTTTATTGTATTCATTCACTTACTTTTAAGTAAAGTACTCATGGTGCTGGGTGGGGGGTTGGGGGTGGGGCAGGTGGGGGAGAGACACAGAAAAACAGATCCCTGGCTCCTCGGGATATGAGTAATCTCCAGGTTCATTGAAAGACTATCTCAAAAGCTAAGGTAAAAAAGCTACTGAAGATGGAATCCAATACTGGCCTTTGCTCCTGTCACCACTGCCACCACCACCACTGGAACACATATGCACATATACAAATAAGAAAGGAGTCCTTGTGCTATCATCCAGTTATTAGAGTTTGGAGACTTAACATCCTTTTTCCTAAACACTCAAAAAATATGACAAGACTGGAAGACAATACAGTAGTTAATCATCTAAGAAAAAAAAAAAAAACCTGAATTTGGCTGCAGCAACCACAATGAGCTCCTAACTACCTGTAACTCCAATTCTAAGGGAATCTGATACCTTCTTCTAGCCTCTGCACTCAGCACTCACATATACATATGCACAAAGAGATATACAGATTAGAGTACCGTCAGGCAGATTCAAGAGCTACCAACTCAATTCTAATACAATTAAGAAAATATGAGGGACTCAGGGAAGTAACAACAGGAAAGAAAAAAAAAAAAAGATAAGGAATATTATTATTAGGACTAAACACTGTCTGACCAAATAAATCTAAGGAACCAAATGAGAAAGGTCTGTCTCCTAGAGATGGGGTAGGGAATTGTCATTTAACAGGAAGTACAGGGTATGAGGGTGTATATCTGTAATCCCAGTAGTTCAGCAGCAGAGGCATCACAAAGTTTGAGGTCAGGATAGTCTACATATCAAGGCCACATCAGCCAGGGCTACGAGGTGAAACTGAGTATCAAAAAGTCAAAACAATATAAAATTGCCCAATAAGCAGTGACTGTATATGGAATATACTCTAGGAACTTTGCTGAGAGCTTGAGATAAACTGTTGAATAACGCTAACAAAACACTATCCCACCTTTCCCACATTAAGAAAAATTGGGCAAAAAAACACTAAATTGATGTATACAGCAGAAATACACTAAGTAAAAGCACAGGGATCCACAGGAATTTGGTTTAAAAAAAAAAATCACTAAATGGAAATGACAATTTCATCTACTGATAGTAAATCAAATAAAATGAGAACCTGATGAGTTCTGCAGAGTAGTGAAAACATTCCTGAATAATTTACTGGAGATTTCAACTAAGTAGTTAGCAAAACAGCCAAATACAATAAGACAACTAAATGGCTAGCCAGTGTGCTTAAGGGTGGTGGTTAAAGTATAAATATTAGCAACATGGATCAAGTACTGAAATTAAAATTTTATTTGTTCATCTTAGCACACTAATTTCCACAAACTACTATAAAATTGAAGGAACTGTGTTTGCTCACACTTGTACACAAGCTTGTTAATTTTCTAAACCAAGCAAACATTTAGTAATACATGTGATGATGACAAAATATAAAGAAAGACAAGAGATTCGCCATCCAAATGAAAGAACAGTGGCTATAGGAATATGGAAGTTCATATGGGACATAGCTCACAGAAAACTGCTCTATTTCTTGATCTGGATTAATGGCTATACATCTTATTACTATTATTTCCTTGAACAGTATTTACTGAGCTTCTGTTTCTATTCAATATTGTACCTGGGTGTGGAGAATAAGAAGAACAAATTACCAAAGTACTTCTACTTCATATTAACTAACATGTCACTGATCTGCTGATATAACTTAGGTATCTAAATTGAATTTTAAAGGATGCTCACAGAAGAGCCCGGAGATTGCTCAGCAAGTATTAGCACTTGTTACTAAGCCTGATGGCTACTGGAGTGATGGTACATCCCAGCAGAAACAGGTTGACTCGAGTCCCAGCTCTCTAAGGCCAGGCTGGTCTGAGTTCCAGCCCAGCATGATATAGTCCAGCCCAGCACCTTGTTTTATTTATAAAAAAGGGCCTGATGACCTGAATTTAATCACTAGGACCCATATGGAAGAAGAAAACTAACTCCTCCATGTTATCCTCTGACCTTTAAACGTACACAACAGTGCACAAACACACACACACACACACAAATAAATGTAATAAATGTTTTTAAATGGTGTAACCATTAAAAAAAAAAAATTCACTTAAAAAACAAAAAAAAAAGCCACACACAGGCCGGGCGGTGGTGGCGCACGCCTTTAATCCCAGCACTTGGGAGGCAGAGGCAGGCGGATTTCTGAGTTCGAGGCCAGCCTGGTCTACAGAGTGAGTTCCAGGACAGCCAGGGCTACACAGAGAAACCCTGTCTCGAAAAACCAAAAAAAAAAAAAAAAAAAAAAAAAAAAGCCACACACTGGTGCCAGATTTGAGATTGCCCATTTGTAAGTCAAGTGCCCAAGAGAATCAGGAGTTTCAAAACCATCATGGGCTATGTAATAAGTTCAAGACCACCTTTGGATACATTATACCCAGTCTCAAAATAATAGTAAGAAGAAAAAGTAGCAGCAGCAGTAATAGAATATATGAGAAAAGACACAAAAATCTTTAAAAAATTGTAGCTAAAAAAAGAACTAAGCCAGGCGGTGGTGGCACACGCCTTTAATCCAGCACTTGGGTGGCAGAGGCAGGCGGATTTCTGAGTTCAAGGCCAGCCTGGTCTACAGAGTGAGTTCCAGGATAGCCAGGACTACACAGAGAAACCCTGTCTCGAAAAACCAAAAAAAAAAAAAAAAAAAAAAAAGAACTAAAATGTTATTAACAGAATTACCTTCAAATACTAAGCCTATTTCTTAGAGATCAATAAAAAAAATCCCAGTATTTAAATATATTATTAAAACTGATTTTTTTCTAATTTCCAAATTCTTTCATCAGAAAAATCAGTTAAGTCTTCAACTCCCAGTTATAATTTTTGTTCCAAGAAAGGCTCTTGGTAAGATAAGCTTAGGTATATCATGAAGATGGTCTCCAAGATACAATATTATATATACCTAATAAATTTTGAAGACAAATTCTAGTTAGGATACTAAGTATAATTTATTAAACATACACACACCATACAATTCCCCAAGCAATTCTCATTTCAATTATTAAAATTTTGCTTTTAGAATAATCGCTGCTTACCTGCTCCTTACTGAATCTTGAGAAATCTTAAAGTTTGGAATGACAGAAGAAACACCATATTCATCCTGATACTTCTTACAAGATTTGTAATGATGTCTCATGCGATAGAATTTAATCTGTAAATTATTGGTTAAAATAAAATCTTTAAAACAGAGTACCAAAAATTTGAGATACTGTCAATAATTGGAAAAAAGATAAAGATAGATAACTAAATATTTAAGTCCAAAAGTTTCCTATAAAAAATGAGTATCAGGCAGGGTGGCACACACCTTTAACCCCAGCACTTGGAAAGCAGTTCTCTTAGAGGTCAAGACCAACCTGGTCTACACAATTTTAATTTTAAAGTAACTTTACTTTTGAAATGATAATACAAAGGAGAAAAAGGCAGGCAACAGAGGTGCATGTTTATAGTCTCAGAATTTGGGAAGTAGAAACTAAACACAGTCAGTTGTTCAAGGTCATCCTCAGTTATATTATGAGGTCAACACCTTATATGGGCTACCTGACGCCCTCTCTCAGAAAACCAAATACAAAAGAATAAGTATTAAGAGGCTGTCTCATGCCAGGCAGTGGTGGCGAATGGCTTTAATCCCAGCACTTGGGGGGCAGAGGCAGGTGGATTTCTGAGTTCGAGGCCAGCCTGGTCTACAGAGTGAGTTCCAGGACAGCCAGGTCTATACAGAGAAACCCTGTCTTGAAAAACAAAACAAAACAAAGAAGAAGAAGAAAAAAAAAAAGGAAAAAAAAAAAGGGGGGGGGCTGCCTCATGGTGCTAGGCATATCTTTAACTATTACAAACAGAAAAAAAAAATGATGTCCCCATGTCAATGTTGGGAATATTTTTTTCCTCTGGGAAGTAAAACCAGAATCCCACTATCTTTTCAGCTTCATTTCACTTCCTTTTCAGTTAAACACCTTCTTCAAAGAGATAGAAAGCAGATCTGATTTGGGTAAATGCTTAATAGACAAAATGATATAGTCAAGGTCTAACCACTATTCACCTACTTAATCTTCTTCAAGTAGAATAAAATCCAAATTAGACAATGTTATCAACACCTGATTATCCCATGTGTGTAAAACTTAAACCAGTCTTCTGTGAAGTATTTCATAATTTCTTAAATACATAAATGGGCAGCCAGAGACTTTCAGTACATAAATCTATTTGATTCAATTATTAATATTTGAGAGTTAGGTAGAACTTTTTTAAAAAAGCTTTGTATATAGATCTGTGTGAGCTTATTGAAAAAATAAAATTTTAATCTTAAAGATAAAACAAAACTCTAAATTCAACAAGGTTTTTGATATATAAAACTTTCTGGTCTTCTCTACATAATTCTCAACCGAAATAACATCTTATTTTGTTTTTTGAGGCTCTCAATTTGTAGCCCAAGCTAGCTGTAAACTTGCAACCCTCCTGAGAAAAGATTATAGGTGTATAACATAATGCCCTGGAAATGTCTTTCTTTTCAAAGCCATGTTCACCAGGAAAATTAAAACAATTATATAATATAACCCTACCTTTTTTGAACAGCATCTGCAGCTACCAGAAAACCTCCTCATGATATTTTCAAGATCTAAGGCCCGTTCTGGACATGCTCTTTCTCTTCTAGTCACACTTCCACGACATAAGGGACAATGTATTCCACTTTCTCTCATTGCAGTCAGGAAACATTTTCTACAGAAACTAAGCCAAACATTTGTGACATGTTAATTACAGGAAAAAAAATTATGAAACACAAACAAGCTATTCGAAATGTACAGCTCAGTTTTAAAAGTTATGTATATTTTCTCTGGCAATAAGACTAATAACTGGATTAGAAGTAACAAAATGAAACTACATGTGTCCATTTTACAGTTTTGTTTTGTTTTTAAGAAGGGGTCTTTGGGGGGAGGGGAGAAGGAGTCTTTCACTGAGGCTCAAGCTTAGGCTCAAACATAGCAATCCAACTTTAACTTCCTGAATGCGGAGAACCAAAGGTATGTGTCACCACACCCAGCTATATTTGTGTTTGAAAACTATAAAACAAAGACAGGTGGAGCACACACCTTTAATCCAAGCCTTCAGAAGGGTGAGGCAGAAGGGTATCTGTGAGCTCATGGACAGCCAGAATACCACCCCACCTCCACCATCCCATCCCCCTCCACCCACAAACACACGGATCCTGATTCAAACAGGATCCTGATTCAAACAAACGGAAAACATTTATTTCCAATCTTACTGTTACTTCTTTTTTTTTAGGTTTTTTTTTCGAGACAGAGTTTCTCTGTGTAGCCCTGACTGTCCTGGAACTCACTCTGTACACCAGGCTGGCCTCGAACTCAGAAATCTGCCTGCCTCTGCCTCCCAAGTGCGCCACCACTGTCCGGCCTTGCTGTTACTTCTAAACCATAATCATACATCTGCAGATATAAACTTGTTATCTCCCTTTTACTAGATTAGATAAATCTGCTAAGCAGAACTTATTTCAAAAGAAAGCCTGATAGGAAGAGAAGGAAAAGGTGAACACCAAAAAATTACTAAATTATTTCAACATATCAAAGGAACCTACAACTTCAGAACAGTACATATAGAAGGGGAACTTGTTGGTAAGAGATTTGGAGAGACTCAGAGGGAAATGAGAGAAGGTAACTGAAGATGAAAATGAACAAAATTATTGTATTATTGAACTGTCAACAAATAAATTTTTAAAAAATCATAGTGTAAGCTAGAGCTACATAGCTCAAACTTCATCTCAAAAATAGAAAAGCCTGGTGTCTTGGTACATGTGCTTATCATCTCAGAACAGGAAAATCAGAATTCACGGCCTTAGTCATATAAGGAGTTCAAGGCCAGCCTTGGCTATATAAAACTGGGTCTCAAAGGAAGGAAACTAATGTTTCCCAGAATTGTTACTAAATGTAAATTTTCATTTGGATTAGAACTTACTTCTAGCAGTATACAAATACTACTTGATATTTTACAAACCACCTGTCACAACACAAAATCACCTGGGTAGAAAAAGTCAATTGAGGTATTGCCTAGATTAAGTTAGTTGGATCTGTAGATATATTTTAGGATTGTCTTGATAGTTATTGATGTAGCAAGACCCAGACCATTTCAGATAGCAACATTCCCTGGTTTGTAGCCCTGAACTAAACAACTGGCAAGCAAATTTATATATAATCAGCTAGCAGAGGAGAAAGGTTTCGTGCATTTATTATGTATCTGGTCTTGACTGTGGATGCAATGCTTTGAGTTCCTGCTTTGATGTCTCCAAAATAAAAGACTGTAGTTGTAAATCAAATAAACCCTTCTTCCCTGTTGCTTTTTGTCAAAATATTATCAAAACAACAAAAATTTAAAAAGACTAAGGTTTTTAAGATTACAAAGTAAAGTAGGAGAAATAACCTTATCAATACCCACTCTATTTTTCTCCTGAAATGTTTTTTGGATACTTGCTTCATATATAGAAACAGTATTGCTATGTAGCCCATGCTGGCTTCAAATTCATTGCAGTTCTCCTACCTAACCTTCCAAGTGCTGTTTTTATAGATGTACCACTATGCCTGATTGAACTTTAATAATCTTAGGGGAGATAACATAGGCTAGATAACTATGTTAAATACTAGGCTATATCCCCAGTTTATTTGGGTATTTTGAGGCAGATCTTAGTTGCAATAGCCTAGCCTTAAAATTTCTACTATCCTTTCTCTGTCTTCCCAGATGCAGGCCTGTTCCACCCAAGGCCTACTTTGTTTTTCAGTGCTGGGGACTGAACCCAGACCCCTGTGCATGCTAGGCAAACACTTTAGCACCAATACTCTCATCCCTCACTTTGTTTTTACTTATTTTTAAAAGCATTATATTTGATTACTCTTAAGGTCACTGCTGTGGTTTGGATTTTTTTATTGTTGCTTTGCTTGTTTTTGTCTTGCCTGGTTTTCTTCCTATCCAGTCTACTACTCAGGGTACAGGTCTCTCTACTTCTAGTTATGTAAGTATTTGCCAGCACTTGGGTCTAAGACCTCTTCTCTTCTTGCTTTCAGTTCATGAAAACATATTTTCCTTAATGAATACCCACACAAAACAACTTACCTCCATTTATTCCAAATCTATATGCAGTATATACATGTAACTACTGGATATGCAGTCATCAAATCTTATACAAAATCCTTAAACTGTCAGAGGTCTCTTCTCTGCATCACCACTATTAGTTTAAGGTTCTAATCATTTTCTTCCTTGACACATCAACATTACTAATCTCAACTGACAACCTGAAACTTGACACTAATATAAACTTTCTAAAAGTGAAAGAAACCTCACCATGATGCTCCCCTGCCAAAATAGATAGGTGTCTGATTTCTAGGAAAACATTCAGTATCTTTGCCTTGTAAGCTCCTACCAATATATGTAAATTCCAGTTCCACTACACATATTCTTTGGCTTCTACACTCCTCCTTACCACTTATGAAGGTATGTATATCACCATGCCCAAAATACAAATTCAGATCAGTGATTTCATCAAGAAAATCAGCATTTTATGTTTATATTCCTAAACTGATTTTAGACACTTGCTTGTACTAATACCAACATAAAATTTTCTACCCAAAATCTTGTAAATATCAGTTAATACTCATTTATAGGTTTTCTCCACTAGACATCAATCATCACCCAAGAAAGTGCACTGAGTACTCCAAGTGCCAAATAGAAAGCCTTAGACAATTCCTATTTGAAGAAATAAATGGCGATTCAAGGGACATTTATATTTTTGGTCAAGTAATTGCAATGATGATTTTGCTCCTTCTAACATTGAAATGGCCATGAGAACTTATTTTTAGTGTCTACAAGATACCAGCGACCCAATCCTTAATGCTCTCTATGAATCAGAAAGTAATTGATACTCTTTTTTTTTTTTTTTTTGAGACAGGGTTTCTCTGTGTAGCCTTGGCTGTCCTGGAACTTACTCTGTAAACCAGGCTGGCCTCATACCAGAGATCCTCCTGCTTTTGCCTCCTTCCTGAGTGCTGGATTACAGGTGTGTGCCACCACTGCCCAGCATAAATTGGTATCTTTTCCTTCTAGATGTTTGCTTTGTCCAATTCTGATGTTAGTTTTGTTTTATTATTTATTACTTTTCTTTATTATCCTTAGAAGCCTGTTTCTTCGTTTTGTTTTTTTTAAGACAGCTTTCCTGTATAGTCCTGGCTATCCTTGGAACTCACTCTGTATATCAGGCAGCCCTTAACTCACTATCACATGTCTCTGATTCCTTAGTGCTCCACCATGACCAGCACTGTTTTCTAGTGAGAAAAAAAGAAATGGATCTGATGGTAGGGAGGTAAAGGAATGAGTATTAGAGAAAGAGAGAACTATAATTAGGATATATTACTGAGGTGGGAAAATCCGTTTTCAATAAAGAGAAAAAAGTAATTTGGCAGACTGGAGTATGTCCATACATTAAGGCACTAAGCTCAATTGTAAGCCCTAACTCAAACTCACAACCTGGTATTACAGAAAAATATAAACTTGTTTACAATTCTATGAGAAAAAAAAAAGATGTAGTAAACTAATAGAGTACTTTAAATTCTAGTTATAAAAACAAATCACACTCCTACACCCCATTCAATCCAGTCAATCTAGACCACATTCCTACATTACCTACCTTCCCATATACATAAAACTTTTCCTCACTCTTTTTTTCAAATTCACTGTTCAGCAAGAACTACAAAGCAACTGTAGGAAAAGTGAACGTAGAGAGCTATTCTGTTCATATCAAAGTCCATTAAGTTAATCTGAAGAAAATCCACACTAAGTTAAAAGATCATCACTTGAAGTCAAGCCAAATTATAGTCCATCTTAAATATACAAGAGAAATATAATAGAATTTTGTGCACAGAATTTTGAGGGAGCTAAAAATGACAATGGGGTTAATGAGATCAGTGACCTCAGAGTATCTGAACTGATTCTGTACATAAAACAATTTACCATGTATACAAATAGCAGCTATTGTAGCTTCTGCTCACCTGATCAGCACCAAATAAAGGAATGTCAGACTGCCATTAATCTTTTCTGTAGAGAATTTTTTTTTTTTTTTTTTTACAATTTTAAATGTGTATGTATGGATACGGATATGAGTCCAAGTACCTGCAGAGGGCAAAGATGTTGGATTCCCTGAAACTACAGTTAATAGTTGTCTGTCTGATCTGGGTGGTAGAAACTGAACTCAGGTCGTGGGGAAGAACAGTTAATTGCTCTTAACCTCAGAGTCATTTCCTCAGTCTTCTTTAATCTATTCTGATAAGTAAAACCAATTTATCTATTTCATCATTAAAAGCTAATTCACTTGAGAACCATAGAATAGAATTAGTGAAGATTGAAGAACAGTAAAAAGTTAACTCATGCCCAGAAGTAGATGGTCAACACAGAAGAGTTCAATGGTACTCCTATAGATTTTTTTGAATGATATTGTTTTGGGCACTTTTTATCCATTCCCTTACATTATATTTTCTGATTTTTGTGGTTTTGTTTCTTATGTTTATTTTTTATTCTGGTTTGCCTAATGTTTTTTTGTTTGCTAAATACTGAGATAAAGAAGTGGCAGGTGGCAGTCTAGACAGAAAGCTAGTCAAAAAAAATTGTTAAGTGTGATACGGACACTGAAAACTAGCTCACCACAACTGAAGGCTTCTGGTGGCAGTGGGGGGGGGGGGGGGAGGGAAGACAGGACTCACTCAGTTCTATTTAAGAGGCAGGCCATTTAACAGTTTAACCATGTTCCAGTGAGCATATGAATAACTTAAATTGGACTTGATTTTCTTTTCTGTTTTTTACTTTTACTTTTTACAGGGGGAGGAGGCCCCACAAGGGTTGGGGACTGACATGGAAGATCTGGGCAGTGAGTATGATTTGGGGTGCATGATGTGAAACTCCCAAAGAATCGATGAAAATGCTATGGTTTAAAAAAAAGGGGGCGGGGCAGGTGGGAGGGTAACTATTGTCAGAATATATTGTACAAAGTTTTTTTAATTAAGATTGTCAAAAAAGCCGGGCAGTGGTGGCACACGCCTTTCATCCCAGCACTTGGGAGGCAGAGGCAGGTGGATTTCTGAGTTCGAGGCCAGCCTGGTCTACAGAGTGAGTTCCAGGACAGCCAGAACTACATAGAGAAACCCTGTCTCGAAAAACTTAAATAAATAATAAAAAATAAAGATTGTCAAAAAAATTACACTTTTGATTAAGGCACCAAAATTCTACAAATTCTATCCACCGCTCCTTTTCCTTTTTTTTTTTTGGAAGGGAGATTGTGGGAATACTGGTCCTGATGGTTGGTTGTGTTTTGAGGTCTTGCTTGGTGTGTAGTCCAGAGTGGACTGGAAGTCACTAGCTAACCAGGCTAGCCTCAAAGTCGAAATCTGTCTGAGGCTCCCAAGCACCACCTCACCTGGCTTCTACCTATGCCTTGAAAAACTAGAGCCCCATCACTTAAAAAAATATATATGTCAGGGGCCGGTGGGAGGGGCGGTAGTGCAGGCCTTTACTCCCAAGCCAGCCTGGTCTAAAGAGCTAGTTCTAGGATACCCAAGGCACACAAAGAAACGCTGTCTTGAAAAAACAAAACCACACACAAAAAAAAAAAAAAAAAAAAAAAAAGATCACTTGAATTCTTCTCAGCTGCTCTAAAACACAGAACGTTTTCAGGCCCCACCTGCCAAAAATTCATTTCTAAGTTTCTAAGTTTGGAATGGAGCTTAGGAACTGGTTATGTTTATAAAAAGTTCCTCAGGGGACCCTAGCTTGATAGCCCATGCCTTCAATCCCAGAGGCAGGTGGATCACTGTGAGTTGAAACCAGTCAGAGGAGACCTTGTGACACACATAAAAAAAAAAAAAAAAGTTCCTCATTAACCAGGTTTGCCAGACGCTTAGTATACCTTCTCAAGGTCTGTGTTCAACTGCACTGACACTGGTTGTCTAGAACACGACTGAAATTCTTCCTATGCCAAAAAAAAAACCTAGCTCAAGTCACCTTGCCCAGCCCAGCGCCTTTGTGTTCTATCTACCTCATCCCTGAGCAGAACACCTCCTCTAACGGTATCTTGCCCCCGTTCTGGTCAAAACCCAGCAATAATAAACATAATGATAGTACAAAGGGAGCTATCTCAAGCCCCGGAAATCCTGCCAGTTCCGAGTGGGAGAGGAAGCTACCTCATTTTAGACCGTTTTATCACTGAATTTTTAAGTATGCTCCAGGATGGGGTTGAGGGAACGTTCACGGGCTAGGTGGGGGCGGGGAGCGTGGCTCTCGCATAGCCCGGGCTAGGGTCTAAAAGGCCAAGAAAAGCCGGGAAAACACGGCAGGTAGCCAAGCGGGCCCACAACCCTCTGCCGGGCCCAGGCCGGGCGCTCAACGCCCGGCCTCCACAAGGGTTGCTAGGAAACAAAAAAGGCTCCACGTTCTCTGTGATTCCTCTCAGGCCTGGCGAGGACGACGAGGGACGCCACCGAGAGGCCCGAACACCGCCGCCGGGCGCGGAAGGCAGGCGGCCCGGAGAAGTGCGGGCGCTGGGGGGCACGGGCTCCGGCGGTCCACGGGCCGGTGAGCCGCACGAGGGAGGGAAGGGGCGTCTACTCACACGTGCTGACAGGCCGCGGTCCGCACCGGCGTCTTGAGCACCTCCTGACAGACAGGGCAGTAGAAGTCGTCTTCCGTGTAGGACGTGGCCGCCGACAGCTCCTCGGACATGGCGAGGGGTGGGCGGGAGAGGCGACGGCGCCGGCAGGAGCCGAGGTGGCGGTGGCGGTGGCGGTGGCGGTGGCGGTGGCGGCCCACAGCCCGACGCCGGGAGAGAGCCCTGAGGGGGGAGGGAATCGTGTCAGGAAGCGGCTCGCTCAGGAAGCGGCCTGCGTCAGGAAGGGGGCGGGACTCGGGGGCGGGGCGGAACCCAGAGACAAGGCGGCAGCACGAGGAGGTCCCGCCCATTCTCCGCGGGGTACACAGCGTGAAGGCGGGGCTTAGCGAGAGGTGAGGTAGAAGACGCGGTCATTGGTTACGCCGCAGCTTCTATCAAAGGTGCGCGCCGAAGCCCCTCCCCTCCCGGCCGCCATGGAGCCGCTGGCCCCGCCCCCCAGCGTCCAGGCTCCACCGCTAAGCGGTCCGGCCAGGGCGAGCCAGTCCTCCACCGCTCTCACCGGCGCTTCCGGGCTTCCCACGCCCTCCCTGGCCCACCCCTCTGTCTCTTCCACTCAGTCCGCCGGCCTCACCTCAGATACCTTGAGCCCCGCCGCGCCCGCCTCAGGCTCTGTCTCCGTCACGGGCCGGCAAAGCGGTGCTCCTGCGCCGTCTCCTGGTTTCAGTCCCGGGGTGCGCAGGCGTCATGGGACTAGGCCCGAGGGAGGCTCGTGGAGGACCGTGAAGCCCCCACCCCCGGAGCCGCAGTCCCGCGGCATTGCGCGGCTCACAGCCAGCCCGCGGGTCACTGCCCACGGCAGGGAGGGGGCGGTGGTGGCCAGCTCGGCCCCTATAGCAACCCGGGCCGGCGCGGCGGCGGATTGTGACGAAAGCAATGGGCGGTGGTCTCCGGTAGCCTCCACAGCTGCCCGGCAGTATGGACTCCGTTTCTTCGTCTTTTCACAGAGATTTTTCTTCCGTACAATTTTTTTCTTTTCTTTTTTTCTTTGTGTGTTTGTGTGTGTGTGCGCGCGCGCGCATTTGGTTTTGGAGGTTTTGGTTTTTGTTTTGTTTTTTGTTTTTGTTTTTCTGTAGCCTTGGCTGTCCCGAAACTAGCTCTAGAATTAGACCAGGCTGGCCTTGAACTCTGAGATCCGCTTGCCTGCCGCACAATCTCAATCTGTAATGTATGTACTCGGGAGACCGAGGCAGGAGGATCTCATGTTCAAAGGTCAGCCTGAGCTGCTGTGGAGTTTGAATTTTCATTTTAAACAAAGTGACAGGCGCAGTCTTCTGTAATACCTTTTTGTTTAAGGAAAGTGAGAATGCTTTGAAAGAAGTGAGAAAGATTTGAAGAAGATTAATGTAGAAGCATGTACCTGTGCATTTGATCTAAGCCACTAACTTGATATTTTTGCACTCATTGCGGAAACAAAAAATGTATTTTTTTTCAAGACTTATTTAATTTTATGTATATATCTATCTGTATGCCAGAAAAACGCATCAGATCACCTGGATTGTGGGAAAAGGGGCCGTAGTGGAGGAGTCCCTGAGGCTTCCACAGGGCAGGTCCCACATACAGGAGAAAGTATAAGGTTCCAGAGGCTGGAGGATTTGGCGACAGCAGGCCTCAATGATATGAGGAAGTCCTTGTTTCCAAAGGGGTTTATTTTCATGGCCGGTGGTGGATGGATCTGGATGTACCCCCCCCCTCCCACCCCCAAACTCAGGGCAGACCTGAGTTAAATAGGGAGGGAGAAGTGGGAAGGGTCTGGGAAGAATGCTTAATTGGCTCCGCCCTCTTCATTAGTATGTAAATATCTAGGGCCTGAGGCCTGTATTCTCACCCTCTATCTGTGCACTTTGGGAGGAGCTGTAATGGCCTATGTGACTGAACAATGTAGGTCCATGGAGACTAGACTGCTCGTCAGGACCCTGGATTCTGGGGACATGGCTGAACACCTGCCGTTTCTCTCTTGGAGTCTCAGGGTTCCAGGCCCATGCCCAGCCAAGAACCAAGATACCCTTACGTAGTCCCACACTGGATGGTGATCTAATGGTTGGAAGCCACCATGTGGTTGCTGGGAGTTGAACTCAGGACCTATGGAAGAGCAGCCAGTGCCCTTAACCACTAAGCCATCTCTCCAGCCCCATAAATGTGTATTCTTGAATGGGCCCTTAATTCCTAGATAAACCCACATGAAATAGGAATGAAAGTTTGTGGAAAAGAGAAGGTAAGGAAAATCCAGCGTATATTAGGGTATCTTCAATTAACTTTGAGAAAAAAATTCCAATCTGTTAAAACCCTTAAATACAGTCTAATTATAAACATGGCATTTAAGACACTAGTTAGGGGACTTGGAGATGGCCTGGTGGTTATGAGCACTAGCTGCTGTTCCAGAGGACCCAGATTCAGTTCTTAGCACCCACTTCTTGAGGATCTAACTTCCTCTTCTGGCTTCCTTGAGCACTAAACATACGTGATTCACAGGCATCCATGTAGGCAAAACATGCACAAAAGAAAAATAAAATTGCAAAAAAAGAATTATTTAAAAGGAAGACTCTAGCCAGGCAGTGGTGGCACACATATACCAGTACTCCAGTGGCAGAGGCAGGTGGGTCTCTTGAATACCTGACCAGTCTGGTCTACAGAGTTCTTGAACAGCCAGAAATACACAGTGAAACCTTGTCTTGAAAAACCAAAACCATGCCGGGCGGTGGTGGCGCACGCCTTTAATCCCAGCACTTGGGAGGCAGAGGCAGGCGGATTTCTGAGTTCGAGGCCAGCCTGGTCTACAGAGTGTTCCAGGACAGCCCGGGCTACACAGAGAAACCCTGTCTCGAAAAACCAAAAAAAAAAAAAAAAGAAAAAAGAAAAAGAAAAGAAAAACCAAAACCAAACCAAACAAAAAAGCCACTAGTTGGGTTTCTTCTGCAGTTCATCATCTTCATGTCCTTGGCAATGTTAAGTAGAAACATTGCTTGCTACTTGGCACACCAGGCTAGACTAACATGGAGACCTCCAAAGTCCTATGCCACCAAACTTGAAATTAAGTTACCTGTTCTTAGTGAAAATCAGGAGGAAGCCGGGCGGTGGTGGCGCACGCCTTTAATCCCAGCACTTGGGAGGCAGAGGCAGGTGGATTTCTGAGTTTGAGGACAGCCTGGGCTACAGAGTGAGTTCCAGGACAGCCTGGGCTACACAGAGAAACCCTGTCTAGAAAAACCAAAAAAAAAAAAAAAAAAAAAAAAAGAAATGTAGAAAATCAGGAGGAAAAGTGAGAAATAGCCAAATTCTCTTATAACCCAGTTTTTAGCCAGTCTCTTATGACCCACTTTTAAGGAAGTCTCCTGCACTTTAACCTTAACAGGGAAAATGTCTCAGCCGACTGATATCCTCCTTGTTTTAATTCTGCTCTTTCAACCCCTTCTGTGTATGACGTCAAACGCTTGTACTCACAACATGGGTTTACTTTATGGAATGAGATGTTGCAGATTTCACAAATTTCAAGTAAAAGTCAATTGAGATTTTAAAATTTATGATTTTTCTAGTAGGTTAGGTATTTTGCATATGTCAAGAGTTTTATTGTCAACTAATTTCACTCAAATAGCTATCAAAATGATGATTCAAAAAGAAACTGGAGCCAGGCTGTGGTGGCACATGCCTTTAATCCCAGCACTTGGGAGGCAGAGGCAGGTGGATTTCTGAGTTCGAGGCCAGCCTGGTCTACAGAGTGAGTTCCAGGACAGCCAGGGCTATACAGAGAAACCCTGTCTCGGAAAAAAAAAAAAAAAAAAAAAAAAAAGAAAAGGAAAAAAAAAAGAAAGTGGAGGAGCACAGCATGGTGTATGATGAAGTGTTAGACTTCACCTTACTAGTGGCTGTGAGGGTAGGAGATGAGATGATGAGAATCCATAGGTTTGGAGAAAAGCTTGAGGAGAGGACTCTCCATGTGCATGATCATGCAGGGAGGATCTCTTCCTGCCAGCATGTGAGGCTGAGGGAGAATGGAGAGTCCAAGGCCAACCCGGACTACAGGCAAGACCTGTCTTAGGGGGAGGGTTTCTAGAATACTTGATTCCTCTACCAAGTTATAAGCATTTATATTCCTATTCTCTTTACTCCTTAACATGGAGTACAGTGGAAGTGGAAACAGGGCAGGAAAATGAATATTAGCTTTAGATTTCCTGGGAGGGGAAAGCACGTGTAATAGAATGGAGCATGCTAGCATCTCAAATTCCCAATGTCACTGTTTTGATAGTATTTTAACCCATTCCTATGTACTGTATATACTATATAGGAAATATCTTGTCTATATGGTACTGTTTTCTATTTAAAATTCATACAATATAATCTGATCACATTTTCCCTCCCAGATCATCCCTACCTCCCCACCTATCCAACTCCAAACCTCTCTCTGTACAAAACAAACTGGTAGGAAAAGGAGGAGGAGAGCAGTAAGTAATGGGCTGGAGATGAAGTGCTCAGTGGTTAGGTGCACTTGCTGCTTTTACAGAGGGCTCAGGTTCAATTCCAGCATCCACATGGTGGCTGACAACCATCTGTACCTGCAATTTCAGAGATGCAATGACATCTTCTTGCTTCTGAGAGCATCAGGCACACTTGCTGTACTCAGACATACATGCAGGCAAAACATAAAGTAGCAAGGTTGTCTTTTGGTTTTTTGTTTTGTTGAGTCAGGGTCTATCTGTGTAGCCCTGGCTGTTCTGGAATTTGGTCTATAGATCAAACTGGTTTCAAACTTAGAAATCTGTCTGCTTCTGCCTCCTGAGTTTTTGGACTAAAGACCTGCTACCATTGTTTTGTTTTGTTTAAAAACAAACAAATACAGTGGAAAAAAAGCACAAGAAACTCACACACAAGAATGAAAAAAAAAAGAATGAAAGGAGAAAGACATGACTGCTCCTTTATATATGGTGGAGGGGCAGACACATCTGGGAGATTCTAGAGTGTTCATGACTCTGAAACCATGTAGGGAGAGGGTTTGGAGAAATAGAGAAGGGAACCAAGTGCAGCAACCAGGAGGTACAAAAGGACAAAGGTACAAAAGGAGCAAAACAGAAGCAGAGAGGCAGGTAACCAAAATGTCTGGATTAAATAGGGACGATGAGCCTCTTGGGGAAATGGGAGCCCAGCCCCTAGGCTGTAAAGTTCAGGATAGAGAGGGGGAGGGGTATGCCAGACATACCTTGTAACAGTAGGGACTGAGGGATGCTGGGAGAACTATATACAGGTCCCTAAAGAAAATCCCCATGATTCCTTTGTAAAAAGAGGGCATTATGGTGGAGGCAACACACACACACACACACACCCTGCTCCCAGCTCAAGCATCCTGCTGCAGAGGTAAGACACCTGCTCCCTCTGTTACTTCTTGGCTGTGGGTAAAAATGGCGGGCAGCGCAGCGGCAGGCCCCGGGCCCAGGCGGCAGCGCCCCGGGACCTGCGAGGTGGAGGCTGCCTGGAGGCTTCCAGGCAGCCTGTCTCACGTACCGGAGGAAGGTCCCAGGTTCCAGTGGCTGGAGGCTTCGGTGGCGGCAGGCCCAGAAGGCCCCAATGACACGAGGAAGTCCTTGGTTCCAAAAGGGTTTATTGTCATGGCGGATGGTAGATGGATCTGGATGTACCCGCCCCCCCCCCCCCAAACTCAGGGCAGACCTGGGTTAAGTAGGGAGGGAGGAAGGAGGAGGTTCTGGGGAGGAATGGTTAATTGCTCCGCCCTCTGACCTTCATTAGTATGTAAATCTCTAGGGCCTGAGGCCTGTAGTTACACCCTCTACCTATGCACTTTGGGAGGGGCTGTAATGGCCTTCGTGACTGAACAATGTAGGTCTATGGAGACTAGACTGCTTTTCAGGACCCTGAGTTCTGGGGACGTAGCTGAACTCCTGCCGTTTCTCCCTTGGAGTCTCGGGGTTCTAGGCCATGCCCAGCCAAGAACCAGGATACCCTTACACAGTCCCACATCTCCTCCCCTTTACTTTTTTAAAAAAGGGGGGTCACTGTGTCATCTGTGGTAAAAATTTTGCATGAGGAAGTTAAAAGAAAGCACTATTTAGGCCAGAGGGGTTAGCACAATTAAGTCACAGGGTAAGGGGAGTTGAGGGTGGGGATTGGGAAGGAAGGGAGTTGAGGGGGGGTTGAGAAGGCAAATGGCCGTGCTTATTTTGCTTTTGCAATTACCCTGAAGTGAACTGCCAGTTTCATCTTAGGGAAACTTAAAAAATGCAAACACTAAAAACTTTGTCAAGCCAGCAAGACTGCTGGATTGAAGAGCCCTAGGGCTGAAGCTGGGAAGGTGGCCTGGTCGTAGAGCACTTTGCAGGCATGGGTAAGGTCCTGAGACTCCCAGGGAGGCAGATGGATAGGGAGATGGACCATGACTAGGTAATAATGATGACCAACTTCCAAGGTGGCCTCACTGCTTCCTCTGCCTCTCCGGCTAAGACAAAAACTCTGAAAACAAAGGCTTTGTAGAGCTTTGTCTCCAGCCAGCCAGCCCATGCTAATGGACTGGCTCAACAAGTTCATATAGGGCGTGTTTACACAACAGTTTCGGGCCAATCAGCGACCCTTCTTTCTTTAAACTGATCAACTCTAAATTGGGGAAGGAAAATTACTTAGAGACTGTAAAATGTCCAGCCCTCCAGAAAATACTGGGTTTCTTGCATTCCCAAGTGGACCCTCATACAGGAAAAGTATCAGCTCAGGACCCTAGACCAAGTTCTCAGCACAAAGATTTGCCCCAGAAGGACAGAGGACAGGGAATAAAAGACAGGAAACAGAGGACTAGGGAGAAGGAGAAGGGAACAAGGAAGAGAGGACCAGGATATTTGTCCCTGAGGGACAAAAGACTGCCTCTAGATAGAAAGGAGACAGACATGGAACATAGGGAAATGGCAGTTTTTAGACATAAAATGGGATGGTTGGGATGAGGTGTTTAACTTTAATTGGGCATGTTACTTAGGTAAGCTTAAGGGGGCTTTTGACTGCTGGACTTCAGTACTTTGACAGCAGCACCTTGGTAGTCAGTCTCAGGAGGAGGAAGTGGTCAAATAAGGGCATACACCTTGGAAACTAGCTTTAGAAATGTAATCCAACAGTTTTTAGCAAGGCTTGTCTAACATATGCAAGGTCCTGGCCTCCATCCCCACTGCAAAACAAAATGTTAAAATGGGGTAGAGGGGCAATCAAGGTGGTTCACTTAAATCCCAGGCCCCTCGGAGGCTATCTGTGAGTCCAGGCTAGCCCAGTCTACAAAGTGAGTTTAAGGCCAGTGAAAGCTATGTAACACGACTCTGTCTTAAAAATAGGGTTAAGACGTGTGGTACCAATTAGCAGTCAATCTGAGAAGACCTACACCAACACATGAAAGGTGAAAACGCAAATGTGGCTGTGTACTTTGGGCTTTGTCAAAAATCTAATCAGAATATGTGGAGGGAAACAAGGAGTTTCTCAGTCTATTGTTTAATCTTAATTTTACATCCTGGCTGCAGTCCCCCCTACTCCCAGTACCCCCAAACCACCCGCCAACATTTAAATGCTTTAGCTTTGAAACTTCAAGGGCATTGCCAGTGTGATGACTTCTTTTCTTCCAAATTTCACTGCCAACTATATACAAAACTCATTAAAACACACACACACACACACACATACATATGTATATTGATGCTGGGCTTAAAGTGTGCCTGTGTGCCTGTGTGCATGTATGTTGGAAACACAACACTAATATAACCTCTTATAAGATAAAGAGAAGACTCAGTGTCTGGCCGGTTGTGGCACATGCCTTTAATCCCAACACTCAGAAGGCAGAGGCAGGGGAATCTCTGTGAGTATGAAGCTGGTCTACAAAGCAAGTTCCAGGACAACCAAGGCTACACAGCAAAATCTTTCTCACCCCCTCCACCCCTCCTCAAAAAGCCGAGTGTGACAGTTCACACCTGTAATCCCAATGCAGGCAAGGCAGCGACGTAAGGACCCTCAGGGCTGACTGTCCAGCCAGTCTAGCCAAATCAGCAAAAATCCAAGTGTAGTAAGGATCTCGTCTTGAAAATAAGGAGGCGCTGAGTATGGTGGTACACATCTTTTGAGACATCGGCAGGCCAATCCCTTTGAGTTTGACGCCAGTCTGGTCTAAATAGCAAGTTCCGGGGCTAGCCAGAGCCACACAGTGAGACCCTTGCCTCAAAAATAAAAATAACGTCGAGAATGATTCTAGCCTCCACGAAATCCTCACATACACACAAGTACACTCACACAAACACATCTAGATCTAGGGGTAGGAGGGGGATGGGATTAGAGAGCTGGCTCTGTACTTAGAAAGAGGACTTGTAACAGCTACAAGTCCAGGGCTTCTGATTCCTACTCCTGAACTCAGTGGACAACAGCATGGACCTGGTACAATACATTCATGCAAGCAAAATACTTATGATGAAATCTAATACAAATATAAGATTTCTCTAATTTCTCTGAGTATTTTTGCCAGTGTGTATGTCTGTGTACCCTTTACTTGTACTACTTGCAAAAGCCAGAAGAGGGCTGCCAGCTAGGTGCTGGGAATTCAACCTAGCACAGCCAGTGCTCTTAACCACTGAAACCACTCCCAATTTTGATTTTTAATTAAATTTTTGAATGTACAGTATCAAAGGATACTTTTTTTTAAAGACACCCGCACAGGTTGCTTGTTTTCTTTCCTTTTATTTTGTTAAGATTTTTTTTTTTTTTTTTTTTTTTTTTTTTTTTTTTGTTTTTTCGAGACAGGGTTTCTCTGTGTAGCCCGGGCTGTCCTGGAACTCGCTCGGTAGACCAGACTGGCCTCGAACTCAGAAATCTGCCTGCCTCTGCCTCCCAAGTGCTGGGATTAAAGGCGTGCGCCACCACTGCCCAGCTTATTTTGTTAAGATTTATTTGTTTATTTCATGTATGTGGATATACTGTCGCTGTCTTCAGATACTTCAGAAGACATTACAGATGGTTGTGAGCCACCATGTGGTTGCTGGAATTGAACTCAGGACCTCTGGAAGAACAGTCAGTCCTCTTAACCGCTGAGCCATCTCTCCAGGCCCCAAAGGATACTTTTTAAAGAAAAATTAAAAGTACAACTTTTAAATGTACAGTATAGAAGGATACTTTTAAAAGTATACTTAAATTAGGGGGCTGGAGAAATGGCTCAGCACTGACTGCTCTTCCAGAGGTCCTGAGCTCAATCCCCAGCAACCACAAGGAAAACATTTAATTGGGGCTGCCTTACAGGTTCCGAGGTTGAGGTTCCGTCCATTATTGTCATGGTGTGAAGCATGTCAGAGCGCAGGCAGACATGGCACTGGAGAAGATGCTTCAAGTTCTACATCTGGATCTACTAGCAGTGAAAGTAAAGGCTACAATAGGTGCGGGTTGAGCATCTGAAACCTCAAAGACTGAGACCCCAGTGACCACTTTCTCTAACAAGGCCACACCTCCTATAGTGCCATTCTCTAAGGGCCTAGGAGGTTCTATTTTTTTTTTCAAAGCACCACAGGCTTATATACATATAATATGGCATATATGGGTATGTATGTATGTATATATATAATTTAAAATGTTTCAGGTGCTGCTGAAGACCCAGTTTAGTGATGGAGAACACTTCCTGTTCTTGCAGAGGTCGCAGATTGTATTCCCAGCACCCTCTTCTGGCCTCCAGGGCCACCAAGCACATACACAGCACACATACACATGCAGAAAAAAACATTCATATATGTAAGATAAAAATAATAATCTTTAAAATATTATTCATAAGGACAAAATGAAATAGTCTTGAAGTACATCAAGCAGGACCAGTGAATAAAGGTGCTTGTCACCAAGCTTGGTGACAAGCTAGGAGAGCACTGACTCCCAAAAGTTGTCCTCTAGCCTCCACACATGTCCTGTCTCTCTGGGCCCCCTCTCTCTCTCAGGGGTTTACCTTGGCTCAGTGTGAGAGGACAGGCTAGCATGAGACACAGCCTAGCATGGTGGCCGGAGCATGAGGCAGCATTCTCATTACCTCTGCAGCCAGGACCTAGGAACGAATGCCGCTCTCCACTTTCTCCTTCTCTTCAGTCTAAGCCAATTATTACAGATTGGTGCCACCCACACTTAGGGAAGTCTTCCCACCTCAATGTAGTCTAGAAACTATCACAGATTAGGCTCAGGTTTGTCTCCTAGGGGACTAGATCCTGTCAAATTGATAGTTATCTTTGTTATCCCGAAGGTTAATATAACAAAGATTAGTCGCCTGAATTTTTTTTGTTTTTTGTTCTGTTTTGGGGTCTTGTTGCTTAATTAATTATTTTATGTATGAGTACATTGTCATTGCCTTTAGACACACCAGAAGAGGATATTTGATCCTGTTACAGATGGTTGTGAGCCACCATGTGAATGCTGGGAATTGAACTTAGGACCCTTGGAAGAGCAGTCAGTGCTCTTAATCTCCAAGCCATCTCTCCAGCCTGTTTTGGTTTTTTAGTTGATGTTTTACTGCTGTTAACACTATGACCAATGCAAGTCTTATAAAGGCATGATGCAGATAGAGCTGAGAGTTCTACATCTTCATCTAAAGGCTGCTAGCAGAATATTGACTTCCAGGAAGCTAGGATGAGGGTCTTAAAGCCCACACCCACAGTGATACACCTAGTCCAGCAAGGCCACACCTGCTCTAACAGGGCCACATCTTCTAATAGTGCCACCCCCTGGGCTGAGCATATACAAACCATAACATACTTGTAGGGGGGTTGTTTTGTTGGTTGTGGTTTTGTGTGTAAATGAAATGGTTTTGTGGGTGCTTCTATGCACATGTGAAGGTCAGAGGACAACTTTGTGGAGCTGGCTCTCTCCTTTCACCTTTGTGTGGATTCTGGGATTGAACTCAGGTCCATCACTTGCACCAATGCTTGGCCCTACAATGCTTGACCAGCATGTGTGAGGTCTTAGGTTCGATACCCGCTACCACAAAAACAAATTAGACACAGTGGACATTTTAATGAAAGCCATGGTCCCGCCATTCTTTATTTCTCAGAATAATAGTTTTCAAAAGAAAAAGAATTATACACTTTAAACTCTGATCAGAAGTTCTTTTTACATTTCAACAACAAAAGAATGAATCTCTTAGTGCTTAAAAAAAATACCTTCTATGTGTAAGTATACAAATTATCATACGACAAACATTCAAAAGCTGGAGTAGGCTCACTTTGAAATGAAACACACCTAATACCCCGTAACAGCAGGAACCGACTATACCAATGTATAAGGGGTTCTCAGGAGCCGAACTCCTTACCACTCATCCACAATCAACCCGTTTTTCCACCGACACTTTAGGAGAACTTAGTTTTAAAATAACACAGCATCATTTTCCCCCCTGGTCCAGTTGTTTCATTAGGCAGTATTTACAAAAAGCACATGAAAGTTTTTTTTACTGATGAACAACTTTGAATACTGGTTTTTACTTTTTAAAGCAATGAGTTAAACACCTTTTTATAAAAAGATAAACACACAGTAAAATTATATCTTAGTCTCTTTCCAAAACACAGAAATTCAGAATATAAAATAACCCAGGTGGCCAGCACCTATACGCAGCAAAATTAAAAAACAAACAAAAAAAGCCTGTCTGTCCGTGCACTTGAACTTAGTACTCGGAACATGGGTCTTGGTGTTTTGAGACAGAGTCCCATGTAACCCCAGGCCAGCCCTAAACTTGCTATGTAGCTGAGGCTGGCCTTAAGCTCCTCCTGCTCATTGTACCTCTACCTCCCAAGTGTTCGAACTACAGGCTTTAGTCGCCACTGTTGATTTAGGATGCAGTTGTTGGGTTTCCTATTTTTTAAAAAATTTGTGTGCATCACTTGTGTTCCCAAGTACCAGTGGAGGCCAGAAGAGAGCTGCAGGAGTAAGCTATCCTACATGCGGGCTGAGACCTTGGTCTGTCAGTAGCAAGGACCCTAACTTCTGACTCATCTCTCCAGCCCTGCCCCAACCCCACCTTACTGTGTGCTGATGTGAGTTCAGACACCGGCATGCCATAGTGCGTTTGCACATGTTTAAGGACAACCTTTAGGAGTCACTTCTCCTTAAAGTTTGTTGGGGGTCAAACATACTTGGGTGCCAGCCTTGCTCAGAGTGCATCTAGCTATTAAGCCATCCCATTTAACCAGAATATGCTTTTTTTTTTTTTTTTTAGTTTTGTCAATTTTTGTTTTGTGTACTGGTGTGTTTTGCCTGCATATGTCTGAGTGTGGGTGTTAGATCCCCTGGAACCGTAGTTACTGGCAGGTGTGAGCTGCCATGTGGGTGCTGGGAATTGAACCTGGGTCCTCTGGAAGAACAGCCAGTACTCTTAAGCACTGAGCCATCGCTCCAGCCCCAAGAATAAGTTTTAAAATTTAACTCACAACTTTCATCTTGCTCTAAATTAACCTAGATTGACTGGCAGTAGTCACCAGTCTGTGCTGTGTTTTCAGACCTGATGATTGGTTCTAAAAACAACTTTCTTTTAGTGTATCATTCATCCAGACTGGAGGGAGAGGTTGCAAAGTCTGTTACCGGTTAGCAGCTGTGAGAGCAAGTTTTAAGTCAGTCTGGAAAGCAACAATGTGACTGTGCTCCAGGACTGGCCTTAGGCACAACAGTTTCCTGAGTTTGACACCTAAAGATAAGTGAGGGAAGGCAAGGGCTGCCCTGAGGCTTTATCTTCCAAGTAACCTTGTCAGGAGAAGAAAACAGTAAGTAGCAATATCAAAGCAGTTATGGAAAATTCATTAGGGGAATTTTAGAAGCCAGTGCCCACATCTAAGTCCCAGTACTAGGAGGTAGAAGCAGGAAGATCACCTGAAGTTCAAGGCCAGTCTGCTTACACAGTGAGTTCCAGACCAGCCAGGCATACGTATGAGAACCTGTCTCAAAAAGGGGGGAAGAAATCATGGCACCATGACTATGACAATGTTTATGTGCAACAAATGATGCTTATAAATTATTACAATATAAACTATTATGCTTATCTGTGGGGGTGGGGGCATCGTGTTTGTGGGAGTTCTCCTTCACAACTGGTCATAAGGATCAAACTCTGACTCTCAGGCTCAGCAGTGAGTGCCTTTACCTACCGAGCCATATCGCCGGTATGTTTAAGTCAAATAAGAATTCACCCTCAGGAATTGATGTCTACAGTCTGTTACTTTTTCTTAATTCCAAGATGGAAGTCCAGTAATGTCCTGAATGTAACACTGAAGAATCACATGTGAAAAATGACAATAAGAAGAAATGCACATTACTTGAAGAACTGGTGGATAAAGGGGAGAGGTTAGACCATATCAAAATGATGACACCATCCAACTGTTTTTTAAAAAGGGAATTGCAGGCATGGCAACAATACCTATATCCTTACACACAGGGGGCTGAAGCAAGAGGGTCCAGCCCTCTGGACAAACTCGGCCACTAAGCCTGGCCATTTTTTATGTTACAGCAGACAGCTGTTTCCTGGCTCTCTCCTTGAAACAATGGCCGCATCAATAGCAGTCACTGTCCTGAGAGCTTTTTGTCTGGAACGAAAGAACAGTGGAGACAGGTCTGTGTAGCCTAGGCTGTCCTTGACCTTGCATTTTAGCTGAGGAGGATCCTGAACAGATCCTCCTTACAGGCATGAGCTACCACCCCAGCTTCCGACTATGGGTTGACATAGAAAGTAATAAAGTGTTAAGAAAACTCAGCCAGCCATCAGGAATGGCAAAGGAATTGAAGTTGAATCTTAACAAAGTGACATTCGCAATGGATGGAAGTCCATTCATAGATGTCTAAATATACTGAGTTCATAGTGCTTTTGTTTCTTTGGTTTTGAGACAGGGTCTTACACTATAGGCCAGGCGAGCCTGCAACTAACTATGTAGTTTAGGCTGGCTTTGAAACTATAATCCTGCTCAGTCCCTTGGGCATTACACCAAATACCATCCAGGAGCAATGTTTCTATAACATGTTAAGCTATGCATCCTTATCTTGCTTTAGTGTGTGTCTTTTATTTTAATATTTAAGATATTAAAATGAAAACCAAAGCTCAGGAGTTTTCCCTCAAAATCACAATGTGAAAGTTTACACGTAACACCCACAGATGGTCTTAGAAATCCCTACATTATAAAATACTTCAAATAAGTTACAAGTATTTGAAAGATATTCTATCTTCAAATATTTATATGTGCCAATATAGTGTGTCAATAGTTAAGTTCACATAGTTTTTTCCTTTTTAAGTTTTAAATGTTTTTTTTTTTTTTAAATCTATGGTCTCATTAGCCAACTCATTTAGCAAGGCTGGCCTTGCACTCAGAAATCCGCCTGCCTCTGCCTCCCAAGTGCTGGGATTAAAGGCGTGCGCCACCACCGCCCGGCTCAAATTCTTTCTTTACCTTCTTTCTTATAAGATTATTCATGTTCTTTATTGGAGATTAGAGCATGAGAATTTTAATAAATTTCAGATTTCCTTTAATGTCCATATTTTGTTCCTTTCTCCATCTCTTTACATAGAACAGAGATTGGTTTTCTCTTAACCATGGTAGTTGGGAATATGTAGCATTATACACAGCAGTACTAATGGACACATGAAGCTCCTCCTTCACATAGCCAGTGTTGTGTCTCTTCCATCTGGTAATGGCTGATGGAGGCTGTTTCTTGTGGTTAAATGTCTAATAAACTCAAGAATGTAAAGCCAGATTCTAAACCAGAATGAAAACGGTTTTTGGATATAATATAACAAAGACAAGCCTATAACATTGTAGTACATGTTTCTCCATCAAACATTGATAGTTCTCCTCCAGTCCTTCAAGCAGCATCTTAAATGGTACAAGTGAATGGTCGCCTTCCTATTCATAAAATTATGTGGTGTTTGACTGATTCACATATTCAAGAAGTGATCGGTCTAACACTCTGCGCATAATGGCTTCCTCAATTATACCAAAACCCTGCAATACAGAAAAATGATTAGAAAGTCAGTAGTGTTTTAGAACTAGGAGGAACGGCACAAAAGCTTGTCATAGATCCAGAATGTGCTTTCAGGTTACTGTTTCCTGTTTGACTTCACTGGCCTTTCAACTATTGCTAACAGGTCTTAAAGAATAATTTATCATGAATTAGACACCTGGGTTGGAAATATGGCTCAGTGGTTAAGATCACATATTGCTCTTCCAGGAGACCCTACCTCATTTCCTAGTACCCACTGTAATGGCTAAAAAACTCCATTTTGTGCTAGGCATCCATGTCGATACCTAATAGCTGCTTATTTCTTTTTTGTTTGTTTGTTTGTTTGTTTTGAGACAGGGAACTGCTTATTTCTTAAGTTCCTGAAAGATAAGTTCCTGGCAACTCTGCTCCTTGATCCCCACCCAGAAATGTACAGTCCTGACCACCTGCTTGTTATGCTATGACTAACATCTGATTCTGGCTTCTGTAATCTGCTTGTGCAGACATTCAAGGTCTCCTTGACCATATAATCTTGGCAAAGCAGAACAGCCCTTGTGGTTTACACCTTTAAAAGTGCTTTCTGCATTTGCTTCTGCACGGTCAGATTGGAGACTGTAGGCCTTGCTTATAGCCTTAATAAATTTGCTTAATTATAATCTGAATTGAGTCTGGGGGTCTTTTCCCAGTGGTCATGAACTCTACAATAGCACATAAAAACCAGGGAATCATTTCTGCCTGCCCCCCAACATACACATCTAAGTAAAAAGTACATTAAAACCCAAAGATTTAGAAAGTAAAAAAGGGCTGGAGAGATGGCTCAGTGGTTATGAGCACTGACTGCTCTTCCAAAGGTCCTGAGCTCAATTCCCAGCAGTCACATGGTAGCCCACAACCATCTGCATTGAGTATCTGATGCCACCTTCTGCTATATCTGAAGACAGCAACATGAAATAAATAAATGAATGAATCTTTAAAAAAATTCTGGTCAGAATGTTCTGTATTTCACACATACAGGAATAAAGTTTACACATTCCTACTAGTTTTCTGGAGGCAAAGTCTAATAACTAGCATTTTCCTAGAGTGGGCAAGACCTCAGGGTCAATCTTTAGCATTGGGGGAAAAATAAGGCCACCTCTAGGATTCAGAATGCTAACAGTACGCTGGAGAGCTGGTGCAGTGGTTAAGACTTCCAGAGCTCCTGAGTTCAATTCCCAGCAACCACAAGGTGGCTCACAATGACCTGTAATGGAATCTGCTGCTCTCTTCTGGTGTGTCAGAAGATAGCAACAGTGTACTCATAAAAAGAATGCTAACAGTTATATTTATTTTTGATTTATGGAGAGAATATGTAAGCAATGCTTCACTTAATTTTCAAAGTGAAATATAGGCTTCATATCAGCCCTTCTATAAGTAAAACACAAAGTAGCTGCTCTCACTTCCATGAAAACAAAAGGTGAAATCTCTATTGGAAGTCCATCTTATTATTTGTCTGTTGAGACAGTGTCTTATCATGAGATCCTGGCTGGCCTGGAACTCACTATGTAGACCAGGCTGGCCTTGAACTCACAAAGCTCTACCTGCCTCTGCTGGGATCAAAAGTGTGTACCCTGGCAGCTACTTCAATAAATAGTCACTTTTACAAAGCACTTGACTGTCCTGACTCTCTCCTTAGTGCTAATACTTAACACTACCTACATGCTTAATTTCTTTTGTATAATCTTACTCATGGGGATCATAAAAAGTAAGCTTAATACAGAAAGCACAAAAAATATAATGTAAAAGGTAGAAATATACTTACTATGAAATCATGATAAAAGAAAGTGTGATTGACTTGCAGATGTCTAATCAAACCGCCATTGAAGGTACTTGGGCTTTCATTAGGTTGTGAATGGCAAATCGGACAGAACTGGGAAGACAAATAGTTCAAGAACAAGTTGTAAATAACTATTAATACCATATTTTTAAAAAGTGATGTCACCATAGAATGTGAATCTTAACTATGGATACACATCAACATTGTTGGTTTAGTTTCATGGTGTGTGTGATGTGTTTGTGTTTTTGTGTTTGTGTGTCTATGTCAGGGTCATGTCTATGCATGTTCCTGTGAAGGCCAGAGGTCAACTGTCAGGTGCTCTCCTCAACTGTTCTCCACCTTGTGTTTTTAATTTTTATTTTTCAATTCCATTTCATGTATTTAAGTTGCCATACTTTTATAAAGGATTTTATTTAGATTTACTGACTTTTACTGTCATGTGTATGAGTATTTGCCTCCATGTATGAAGTGTGTGCCACATCCATGCCTGGGTCCCATGGACCCCAGAAGAGACCATCAGATACCCCAAAACTAGAGATAGATAGATTGCTGCAGGCTACCACATAGGTACTGGGCCTGAACTCTGGTCCTCTGTAAGGTGTTTTTTTTTGGGGGGGGGGGTTGCGGGGGGGGGGTTTCGAGACAGGGTTTCTCTGTGTAGCCCTGGCTGTCCTGGAACTCACTCTGTAGACCAGGCTGGCCTCGAACTCAGAAATCCGCCTGCCTCTGCCTCCCAAGTGCTGGGATTAAAGGCTTGCGTCACCTCTGCCCGGCTAGTGTTCTGACCCAGCTCTTCATCCCCCCTTCTCATTTATTTTTTGAGCCAGAGCTTCTCATTGAGCCTGAAGCTAAGCATTTAATCTAGGTTAGCTAGCTGGCCAGCAAGTTCCAGGAATCCCTCTCTGTCCTCCTGGTCCTGGGGCTACAGATGGATCACATGAAGGTTTTAAGGGAGCACTGGTGATCAGAACTCAAGTCTTCCTGCTTGTGTGCAGACATTCTAGTGACTAAGACATTTCCCCAGCACTATTTTGTTTTGTTTCTCATGTAGCTCAGGCTAGCTTTGAATTCTGTGTCTAAGGCTGGCCTTAAACACCTGTCCACTACTATGCTTGGCTTCATATCTCAAAATTAAAATGTATAGCCAGGAAGATCTGAGTTCAAGGCCAGTCTGGTCTACAAAGAAAGTTTGAGGTCACTAGGGCCAGGTAGATCCTATGCATCTCTTATCTTCATCTGAGTATCATTTTCCTCTCTTCCCCACCTCTGGTTTATCAAGACAGGGTTTTTCTGTGTAGCCCTCACTGTCCTGGAACTCTCTCTGTAGATCAGGTTAGCCTCAAACTCAGAGATTCACCTGCCTCTGCCTCCCAAGTGCTGGGATTAATAGCATGTGTCACCATTGCCTGGCCCTATCTTTTTCTTAAGGATTAAAAGAAATAAAAAGGTATAAGGTCTCACTGTTGTAGAACTACTTGGCCTGAAAATCACCATGTAGTCCAGGCTAGTCTTACACTCACAAGGGTCCACATGCTTCTCCCTTCCAAAGGCATGTAGCATCATGCTCTGACACACAATATTAAAGAGACTCTCAAGGAGTGAGTGGTGAAAAGCTCAGAGGGATGCCAGTTGTGCCAAAATATCCCCACACGTAAACTGTGTGATAAATAAATGTAGTAGCTTTAAAAGCTAGAAAATAAGTAAGCAGAGTTTCTTTGGGGGAAGAGCAGATACAATTCTAATTCTGTAGCCCAAGCAGGCATAGAACTCTGTTTAGCCCAGATTGGCCTCAAAACCTACTGCTTCTGTCCTTCATCACCTCTCAAGCACTGAGACTACAGGAATGAGCCATGATGCTGTTTCTAATGTATCTTAAATTCAGATGCTGTAGATAGACGGACAGACAGTAGATGAGAATCATTACCACGGGCCTCCTTTCGGATCTGTGATGGATGATACAATGATCCAGCAAGCAGTCTTCATCCAGTTCCCTCTGACAAAATGGACATACACATCTGGAAATAGCACAGAATTACAATCACTTAAATCATGGTCAGCTAGAGTGTCCATCTAATTAGAAATTTCAAAAACATTTGTATAGACCATAGCTAGGCTAGTTCCTTTTTTTGTGAGGGGACAGAGTCTCACTACATAGTCCAGGCTTGCCTTGGTCCTCCTGCTTCTAGCTCCTAAGTGGCAGGATTATGGTTGTGCACCATCATACCTGGCTTGCTTTTCTGACTGTTTTAAAACAAGACTCTTGCTATGTAGCTCAGGTTTTCCCCGAGCTCTCAGCAATCATCATCTTCAGCATCCTAGAATGTTGTGATTATAGGCATGTAACCATACTGGGATGGGGTTTTTGTTTGTCTTAATCTCCTTGTGTAGTTCAAACTGTCCTCAAAGTTACTACGTAGCATAATCTAGCCTTGTATTGGCAATTCTGCCTTGGTTTCCTGCATACTAGGATTATAGTCATGTGCCACTAAGCTTAGCTTTCAAATTCTGTTATAATTTTAACTAGCAAAAGAAATTAGAATATAAGTTAGTTTCTATGTATTTTAAATTTTTCATAAACTCCATCAACTTGCAGTCAAAGCCATATTTTCAACCTTTTTTTTTTTTTTTTGCCTTCCTTCCTCCCTACTGGTTAATCTAGCAGACTTCTACTCTGTTTACAGAAAAAGTACTCAATTTAAAATTTATGGCACCATTTGCAACAGGGCAATTTCAAGTAAAGGAAGAAGAACAGAGCGATCCTTTGAATTTTTAGGTTTAAGATGCATACATTTAGCCGGGCGGTGGTGGCGCACGCCTTTAATCCCAGCACTTGGGAGGCAGAGGCAGGCGGATTTCTGAGTTCGAGGCCAGCCTGGTCTACAGAGTGAGTTCCAGGACAGCCAGGGTGCACAGAGAAACCCTGTCTCGAAAAAACAAACAAACAAAAAAAAAGATGTATACATTTGAGGCTGGAGAGGTGGCTCGGTGGTTAAAAGCACTTGCTGTTCTTGCAGAATACTCAGGTTCTGTTCCCAGCACCCACATGAGGACTCACAACTGTTTGTAACTCCAGTTCCAGGGCATTCAACAACCTCTGACCTCCACAGGATCCTACACCACCATGCAGACACACATTCAAGTACAGCTACACACACACAAATACTTAAAAAACATAAAGATAAGAGTTGGGTACTGAAATCTCCCACTATTCAAAGAGATGTCCAATTGAGTGGGCTTCACATGGGAGTACCTCACTCTGTAGCCCAGGATGGCCTTAGAGTCACCATTCCTGCACCACCCTCCAAGTACTGCTTAAATTCTTCATAAACACACTGAATTTAGCATGGCAGTCTACTGTATTCAAACAAACCTTGCTGTGATCTCTCCGAGTTCTTGCAGTGGGCCATATTTATCGATGTACTTCTCACATGTCCTTATATGTGCCCGCATGTCACTGAGGCAAACCTACACAAAGTAAATTCAAGAGAAAACTCCTGTTGGCAGGGCCTTCATGTAACCTAGCTTCATAACTTTCAAATCAGGCTACAGTGAGACAGTTATAAATTGAATTTTTTTCACAAAGTAGTCACAAAGTACAGGCCTTATTATTAAAGAATAATGCCTGTACTTTGATAGTGGCCCACACTGCTAATTCCAGCATTCTAGAGGAAGAAGCAGACAGATCTCTTAAGTTTGAGTCCAGCCAGTTTCAGGACAGCCAGAGACACTCAGAGAAATCTTGCCTTGAAAAAACAAATAATAATAATAATAATGATGATGATGATAATAATAATAATAAATCACAACAATAATGACAACAATAATAAACATAATGATAAATACTGTGCTTTTCCCAACTCTTCAGAAACTGAATATTGAGCTTCTAAATTTGTTCCTTCTAAAAAAGCATGTTGGTTTTGTTTTTTTTTTTTAAAAAGATGTATAGTAACAAAGGGAGTTTTACATACTGCTGTGTTAATAGGTTTTGTGGGGAAAAGAGAAAACTAAGTGAAAAGAGTAAGAATAAGGAAAGAAGAAAAATATTGCACAAGATGAAAACAAATAGAGATGAAAACTGAACGTACACATTTTACAAGTGTCCATCATAAATCTCACATGTTAAGTGAAGTAATAAATGCCATGGATGTGTGACATGACTAGCAGTGTTGTATGAGTTCACAACGAGCAGCATACTTAATAGGGCCATCAAGGCTAACATAAGCCACTGCTCTTGTAGTCCATCTTCATCAGTGGAGTATAAGGAGCCCTTGCTTGTCTGGCGCAGTCTGAGGGCTCTGTTGATAGTGCAGTATGTACTCCGCTCAGAGATGCTGGTAAGATCTGCGGAGGAAACTTCTCGCAGCTGCCGCTAGGTGGCAGCCCACAGCCAGCCCACGCTGCCTCATTCGGCCCCAAACAACGCCGGAAGTACAACTTCAAAAGCTCCAAGACATGACGGAAATAGCCACGAACTTTATGGCGTATACCTTTAACCACAGCACTCAAAAGGGAGAGGCATTCGATCTCTGCCAACTTTACATAGCGAGTTCCAGACCACATAGGCCTACAGGGTGAAGCCCATCTCAAAAAAAAAAAAAAGGGGGGGGGTGGGGAGTGCGGGGAGAAAGACTTGGCTCTATGGTAAGTGTGGTGGTACACACATAATCTTCAGTACCTGGGATCTTGAATCAGGAGGATCACAAGTTCCAGGCTAGACTAGGCTAAAGACAACAACAACAACAACAACAAAAAAAAAAAACCAAAATCGCACTCTTTGTTCAAGAAAAATAAGCTTTCCTTAGAAAAATCAGCAACCTGGAGATTGTATATTGACAAATTGACAAATTTATAATGTAGACACACAAACATTACACAAGGTACTGTTGCAGAGATGGTGACTTTTTGCCTATTCTGATGCTGCAGATACTTCAGAGGAACAAAGATGTGAGGGTATGTAGCTAAGAAGGTCCTGAGCGGACCTCAGAATACTGAGACCAGGCTCCATGGAGGAGAGCTGCTGGCATGGACAGTGAAATGACAAGCTGCACCTTGTTTCAGGAACAGGCAGCATTCCAGGACAGAAGGGTAGCCTAGAAAGCAAGAGGCTGGCACAGAATTCCTCAAACATTGATCAAAATCCTGTGACTGATCAGATATCAAAGAGTCTGATGGGGGACTTCAGCCAGGGTTTGAGAGAATGCTGTTTTGGGTAACAACCATGGTAAGGTTGTCCATGTGACACCCCCCCCCACACACACACACAAAACAAATAATTAAAAATAAACAAACTTGTCCCAAATCAGAAACAGGAAAAGGAAGACAGAGAATTAGTACTGGATATCAGGATGCTTGTCCCCAAAGGTTATATACAAATTCTGGTCAGGTGGCCATGATAGAATATTCTTACAGGTATAAATATTTGTAAGTGCACCCAGGCTCTGGATAAGAGCTGGGTACAGGGTTACAGGAGAGGCCATGCTCCTTGTGTGTCCTTGCCTCAAAGGCCTGGCAGTGACTGACATAGGAAGGGTGTCCATTCAGCTCCCTGCGAAAGACTGAGCCTAACAGGAGAAAAGGACCCTGGGAACAGGAGGTCCAGGTAACCAAATCAAATCAGTCACTGGACCAGGCTGGAGGCTGGGAAGCTGAGAGCCATCTAAGCTTCCTCCTGCTACCTCAGAAATAATTCCTTAAGGGCCAGGGGTAAGCGAGATGATATCCAGTTGGTTTGCATGCTCTGAAGCAGGGGTCAGAGCAACCATGTTGTTTGACTGCTAGGAACTGACTTCTTGTTTGGGGTATATTGTTATACAGTCCTGGCTAGCCTGGAATTTGCCATGTAGACTGGGTCAGCCTTGAACATGCAGCGGATCCTCCAGTGTGCTGAGATTAAAGGCATGAGCTATCACACATGAGTTTTTGTATGTTTTCTTTTTTAAAAATTCCACACTAAAAATGTTATTTTCTAGCTCTAGAATGTGTTAGGAAAATAGAAGAAGTTAAGAGTTCCAAGTTTCAAAGAGGATGTGTGAAAGGCTGCTGGGGCTACAAAATAGCACAGCGAACTTGGTGACTCTGTCTCGAATCAAAAGAAAAATGAGGGCTGGGGCTCTGGTTCACTGGTACAACACTCACCCAGCATTGGAGAAGCCCTGGGTTCAATCTCCAGTGCCACATACACACAAATACTAAAGGCGCAGATGCAGTGGGGCATGTATGCAATCCTGACACTTCCAAGACAGAGGCAGGAGATAACAAGTTCAAGTTCACCCTGGGCTATAGAATGAGACCGTGTCCCCAACGTGGGGGAGTTAGAGAGATGGAGAAGGCGGAATGATAATTTCGCTGGAAGCCTTTGCTTGTAATCAATGGGCTGTGGTACTCACCAGAGTTCCACACTCGGTACAGTTCTGGTATTCTGACTTCATCCTTTTAGCTATGTCAGTTGCGGGCACTCCCTCTGAAGGAAGATATGCTCGGCAGTATGGACATGTCCATTTATTATTGTTCTTTATACTGGTCGTAATGCAAGATCGGCAGAACCTACTCAAAACAAACAGTGGATACATCAGGAGATACGGCTCAGCACTTGAGTACATACTGTTCTTTTAGAAGACCTGAGTTCCATTCCTAACACCCATGTCTTCTGGCCTCCCAGAACACCTGTATTCATATGGGCACATACTCGCATACACACACACACACACACACACACACACACACACACATAATTTAAAAATAAAAAAATCATGGTAGTCCATGATTTTAATTCTATCACTCAGAAAGCTGAGGCAGGTAGAGCTGTCAGTTCAAAGCCAGCCTGGTTTATATAACAGGTTACAGCATAGCCAGGGCTACACCATAAGACACAATAAGACTTCTCAAAAAAAAAAAAAAAAAAAAAAGTCAAGGTATCTGAGCTTTATTACTGTCCATTCAACTGCTCCCAGGTAAAAAGACTGAATCTAAGTTCTACCTTTGTCCCTGAGTGGAGACCCAAAACATCAATCAATCCAGTTGGGCCTGTCAGTCACTTCAGACAGGCTGATTTCCTCAAGCCATGATAAAAAAGATGGGTGGAATAATTATCCCATTAATGAGATGATGTACCTTTAATGTATTTTTCCCTCTTAGAAACCCAACCTTGAGTTATTACTTATGAAGTCAGCATTTTTCTGAATTACTCAGAAAAATGTAATGTCTTCTCTTTCTTCTTTACAAACTCTGGGCATGCTCTCACTGATGAGTCTCTGCTTCTGCCATGTGGCTGCTTGCCGAACATATCAAACCCTAACTCAAAAGGCACGACTTTCTCCCCATGTCTAAATTCTTTTATGAACAAGACTAAGAATCCGAAGAAGGTATGTGTCTGGAGAGATGGCTCAATGGTTAAGAACACTAGCTGTTCTTGCAGAGGAGCCAGGTTCAATCTCCAGCACCTACATGGTGGCTCATAGCCACCTCTAATTCCATTTCTTGGGAATCTGAAGCCTTCTTAGGACCTCCACAGTGGTAAACAGATCTCATAAAATAAAAATAAGTATATCTATCTAGCTGGGCAGTGGTGGCCGTTAATCCCAGGATTTGGGAGGGAGAGGCAGGTGGATATCTGTGAGTTCTAGGCCAGCCTGGTCTACAAAGTGAGTTCCAGGATAGCCAGGATATACAGAGAAACCCTGTTACAAAAAAACAAAACAAAACAAAAAGAAAAAAGAAAGAAAGGAAATCTGAAAAGGGAACCTCAGTTTTCCCACTAACATCTCTATCTCCTATAATCTACTGGGGATTATTACAAGAATACATCACTAAGCCTGGCTGAGAACCAGTAATCTAGCTCCAATTAAATGTTATCCTTTTAAGAGTTGCTTTGGTCATGGTGTCTCTTTACAGCAATAGAAACCCTAAGACACATAAAATCTTTAAAGTATATCCTTTTAAGAGTATTTTTTACAAATGGTTTAAACGTTCAACTAAAAGGAAAAAAAAATATTCCAAATACAACACCAATGGCTCCAACCTGAACTCTATGCTTACATATCTTGTGTAGGGGTAAATGACTCCCCACTATATGCAAAGTTGGAAACAAGACTACAGAAGTACAGTCTAGTAAAACCTGAGGATTTAAGTTGGGTATGGTGGCACTTGGGAGGCTGAGGTAGGGAGATCAAGGTTACCCCCAGGTAAATAGCTAGATTGAGACTAGTTTAGCCTCCAAAAACAAACAAACAAATGCCAAAGGGGGAATAGGAAGTAGAGCAAGAAATGAGATAAGAATGAGTAGATTCTTTGTCCAAGTAGAGGGGAAAATTAAATCAGCATGGTAATATACAGCTCTAATCCCAGTACTTGAGATTTCAGTCACCCTGGGCTACCTATGAAAGTTTTAGGATAGCCTGGGCTACAATATAATGCCTTTCTAAAAACCAAACAGAAAAAAACAATGGCAAGCATACAAGGGAACCAGAAGAAGAACTGGGAACACTCCTATTGGGAACAAAACCAAAAACTACAACAGCTCGGAACTGCACTCGGCTGACATGCAGAAATGCAGCCAGGAATCGCAGGGCATAATGGGAGCTGTGCTGAGACGAGAAGACCAAGGACCAGCCTTAACTCAAGATCACACAAGTTCAAGGGCAGCCTGGGTACTGATCCAGAGTACCACAAAAAGGACAATATTTTTAGTTGAACGCTTGAACCACTTGCAATATGTACTCTTCCAAGAATATACACTCTCAGCCCATGGGACCTCTCTCAAACATAAACCAGGATGGAGGCTAAAAGTCAGAGAGGCATTCAGAATTAAGTATGAAGTTTAACATTTTATAGGTCATTTGAGGCCCTGAAAAATGAGCCACCTCATATATCTTTAAGTTTATAATACATCTATTCAAGAAACTTAAGGTGACTTAAGGTGGACGTAGGAGCACCTGACACTTAGGAAGTAAAAGAATCAGGAGTCCAAAATGAGCCTGAACAAGTTCAAGACTAGCTAGAGGAATATGAGATCTCATCTCTCTAGATTAGGAGTATATTTTAGCCGGGCAGTGGTGGTGCACGCCTTTAATCCCAGCACTTGGGAGGCAGAGGCAGGCAGATTTCTGAGTTCAAGGCCAGCCTGGTCTACAGAGTGACTTCCAGGACAGCCAGGGCTTCACACAGAAACCCTGTCTCAAAAAAAAAACAACCACAAAAGAGTATATTTCAGTTGCCCTGCAGGTATGCAGCCCAGGAGTGTCATCCCCAGTGTATAAACTAAACAAGGTAACATACCAGTAATCTCAGGAATCCAGGTCAAAAGAAGGAGTTCAGGGTCATTTTAGCTATGTTAGTGAGTTTGCTATAGGAGACCCTGGCTCAAAGGGACATACTGGTGCCTTATACCAGCAAATGGCTCCTGATAGTGGCAAAGAGACAAGATGGGCAAAATAAAATCCTTGCCCTTTCTGCAAGTCAAAGAGTTACTGGCTGCATGATCCCAAAATTGATTTCAGAAGCAGATGGGGCTGATGGGGATAGCAATAGGGACAGAAATTGACCACAAAGGACAGGAGGCGATTTGTCAGTGTATCAGAACTAACTGTTCTAGATCTGGATTGTTGATATTGTCACAGGCTGTAAAGAATTGCAGCAATTCATCAACCCACTCTACATGCATGAGTCAGAGTGTATCACCTCACTAAAGCTGAGAAGCAAAACAAAAACATCCCTATGATGACAGAAGTTACAGTAACACTGTGAGATCCCGGGCCATGTAGAACACAGGGTCCCTCCTACACAACCCAGGCACAATAGTACCTGCTCAGAACATGGTCAGAAAGTTGACATAACAATCAGTTAGGAGAAATTGCCCAATAGAGACTTTTCTGGGAATTGCCAAAATTCCCATGAGTAAATCATACTGCGGTGTCCTGTCTATGGTGTCTTGAGGCTCAGTTGATTAAGAATATTTGTATGCAGTAAGCATTTGTATGCTCATAGTAATATACACAAAGCCCTGGGTGCTGTGGTACATGCCTATAAACACAGCATTTATTTGGAAGGTGAAGGCAGGAGGGTCTGTAGTTCAAGATCAACCCCAGTGATGTTTGGTCAAACAGCCTAAATTTACACATTAGGCTGTTCTCAAAAACTGTTAGGTCTTTCTGCCATGAAGACCCCAAGGGAGGGGAATAGGGGACCGGGCACTAAGGAAAGGAGGTATTCAGTTGTCTGCCCGGACCAGTCCCCTAGGAGGCTGTGAAGTGGGAAATCAGAAAGAGGGATCAACACAAAGAGAATAGTTAAGGATAAATGCTGATGTAATAATGGATGTAAATGGGATAGCATCTTGAAGATCTCACTCCGCCCCAGAGTGGGGGCTCACTCCTTTAATCCCAGTACTCAGGAGGCAGAGGCTGGAAGATCGCTGTAAACTAAGGACCAGATTGGTCTACAGGCCAATCAAGACTACAGAGTGAGATCCTGTGTCAAACAGCAACAATCTGGCTTCTTGTTTTCAAACCTCTGAACGTGGTCAGTGAAATACCAAGAGGTAAGAAGCATCTACCATGGGTTGTCCTCTGACCCCACAGGGCACACCACACCACCCTTCCACATACACACCACATAAAACAAATGTAATTTTTAAGTGAAAAAAAAAAAAAACAAACCACCACCACTAACATCAACAGCAAAAAGCTTCTGAATACATCACCAGGGCTTTGGAATCAATTTCATACAAACCCAACCCCCTGGCTTTGCTGGTGTGATTTTTCTTACTAGCCTGGTACCACTCCAGTGCTGTCTCCCAGAACGCTTGGGGTGAAGCCCTCTCTCTGGGGAGCATGGCCCTTCCCTCCAGCACTGACCCCATCCCCCCTGCAGCACAGCAGGAGAAAGCCAATAAGGAAATCCATAATGACTCAACCAACTCGGAAACCAGCTGGAAACTTAATGACATCACTATTTGTTATTTCATGAACCCCATTCTATTCCTCTAAAGTAATTAGCCAAAATCCCCTGTAATGAAGAGGCTGGCCGCGCTGAAAGGAAACAGGAAAACACAGCTAGGGACACTGGAGAGCCACATGTCCTCAGTCTCAGAGGAAAACTAAATAAACTCCAAATGAATTCAAACAGGAAAGGGAAGAGCTGGGGACTCTCTAGGGTTGAGGAGAGGGTTTTGGAGGATAGCATTCTGGGGGCTGGGTGGGGGTGGGGTGGGACCTGGAAGAAGCTGTTGGCAGCAGGTGGCAGGCCTAACCTTTTAATTGAAGTACTCGGCACAAAGTTTCATTATGGATGTGCTGGCTAGGCTTAATAGCTCACATCTGTAATTCCGACAGTTGGGAGACTGTGACAGGAGGACTGCCTTAGGTTGAAGACCGGTCAGGGCTATAATATACTGTGCTCGCCGGGCGGTGGTGGCGCACGCCTTTAATCCCAGCACTTGGGAGGCAGAGGCAGGCGGATTTCTGAGTTCGAGGCCAGCCTGGTCTAGAGTGAGTTCCAGGACAGCCCGAGCTACACAGAGAAACCCTGTCTCGAAAAACCACAAAAAAAAAAAAAAAAAAAAAAAAAAAAAAATACTGTGCTCCAGGTTAGCCTGGGTTAGAATGAGAACCTGTCTAGACAGAGTTAAGAAAAAAAAAAGGTTCCGAGCTGCTGTGTGGTGGTGGCCCACGCCTTTAATCCCAGCACTTGGGAGGCAGAGGCTGGCGGATTTGAGTTCGAGGCCAGCCTGGTCTACAGAGTGAGTTCCAGGACAGCCAGGGCTATATAGAGAAACCCTGTCTCGAAAAACAAAACAAAAACAAACAAAAAAACAAAAAGAAAAAAAATAAAAAGTAAGCATCAAAATGGAAACAGAGTTAGGGGAGCCATTATCCAAAGACAAGTCACGGGTGAATATCCCATGATAAAAAAAAAAAAACAAGCCGGGCGGTGGTGGCGCACGCCTTTAATCCCAGCACTTGGGAGGCAGAGGCAGGCGGATTTCTGAGTTCGAGGCCAGCCTGGTCTACAGAGTGAGTTCCAGGACAGCCAGGGCTATACAGAGAAACCCTGTCTCAAAAAACCAAAAAAAAAAAAAAAAAAAAAACAACACACAAACAACCCCCTGGTCTGGCCCAAGTATAGCTTAATGATACAGTGTATATAGTGTTATAATGCTTGCCTAGCAAGAGTGAGCACAGCAAGAAAAATAACAGCCCTATCATATCTAGTACGGGACACACACACACAGACACAGACACACACACACACACACACACACACAAGCTAAGCTTCAAAAGGTCAGGTGACTGATGCTATGGAAGAACACCAAATTGTACAACTGACAGCCAACACTTAACTGTCAAATCTTCAAGGAGTGGTCACGGGGTGCTTTTGAAAAGAGTGTCCACCTACTAGAGCAATGGCACTCAAGATTTTCCCAATTATAGCATAAAAGGCTTCCCACCCCACATTCTAACACACTCACCAAGTACATGGGGGTGTTCTTCTGGGCATGGAACGTTTGTGGCTAACCATCAGCTCTATCTTAAAGTCACTAGAGAGACACCATAGACCACTGGAGCTGGGTAGAGCTCTTGCATAGCATGCGGAAAGCCCTGGGTTCAATCTCCAGTACCATCTCATGCGTCCTCTCCCCTCTCAGTGGTTAAGAGCACTTCCTGCTCTTCCCCAGGCCCCGAGCTGTTCACCAGCTAAGGCAGTGGTGGCACATGAAAGGATCTACTCTTGAGTCACACACAGGCTTTCCAGCTCCTGCTTGATCTCTAATGGAATCTCATCTACTTCCGTAAAGTGACGTAGAAATAGCCTCACCAGCATTGGCTTCTAGGAAAAGTGTGCACATCGCTGATACTAAGCAGTTATCTCTGAGTTCAAGGGAGACACAGCTCTTCCTGTCTTACGCCGCCCCCAGCTCTCGGCTCTCTTAGGCCCATACTAAACCTCTAGAGCAGTGTCTCTCGACCTTCCTAATGCTGCGATCCTTTACTACAGTTCCTCATGTTGTGGTGACCCCTCAACTATAAAATTATTTTAATTGCTACTTTGTAACTGTGATTTTGCTACAGTTATGAATCATGATGTAATATTTGCATTTTCTGATGGTCTTAGGTAACCCCTGTGAAAAGTCATTCAACCCTCAAAGGGATTTGGGACCCACGGGTTGAGAAACATTGCTCTAGGCCTTTTTGGTAACTCTTAAGTTTTCATCTACTTCCCCCCTAAATTTATTCTCCAGGATCTTTGAGATATTTGTGGTTTCTTTATGGTATTTTGTTGTTTCTTTAGGCAGTCATAGCTGGTTAACACTTGATATCCAGGCTGGATTTAAACTTGTGGCAGTCTCTAGGATTCTGCACGTCAAATGCTTACAGGTATGCCTCACCAGAATGAGCTATCAGCAATTGCATTTTAAATTCTTTTTACCAAGATTGCTGAATGTTCAGCAGGCCCGTGATGGCTATTCTTGGTTGTCAACTTGACTACATGCAGAACTAACTAAAGTTCAAAAATGTAAGGACACACCTGTGAGGGATTTTGACCTAATTTGAAGTAGGTAGATCCACTTCTAATCCAAACTTTTGAGGTAGGAAGACACACCTTTAATCTGGGCCACACCCTCCGACAGAAGTCTATGAGGACCCGAAGCTTTGCTCTTTTCCAGCTTGCCCTTGCCTTGGGGCATCTTCACTCTCCCTGGCATTACAGCATTCTTCTTTGGGATTTCAGGATGTAAAGATCACCCGAGTCATCCAGGTAACCAGCCACATGGCAGAATGTAGGTAAAAATAAATGGGTTATTTTAAGTTATGATTCTAGTTCAAGGGGCCTAGCTATATGGCCAAGGTATTTGTAAATATATTTTGAATCTGAGTCTTATTTCTGGGAGCATGGGGCTGGGAGGAAAACTGGACCCTAACTTTTATACCAAAGCCTTGTTGTGCACACTGGTAAGAACTCTGCCACTGCATCAGAACTGTGCTGGTTTAAAGGAGATGTCCCCCATACTTCTGGGCATTTGAATATTTGGTCCCCAGCTGGCTGCAGAGTTTTCAAAGGTTTAGGAGTTCTGGCCTTGTTGGAGGAGGTATATCTCTTGAGGCCAACTGAGAATTTAGACTCTGGGCATTTTGAGTTCCTGCTTTTTATTTCCTGATGTAAGAAATCAGCTACCAGCTGCCTCTCTGCCATCATGGAAACCATGTGCCCAAAAAATAAGTGGCCTTGATCATGTGAAATAGCTAATCTTTATCCCCAGCCCTCTTCAGCAGATGAGTCTATAACACTCACAGCGTTTACTTTCCTGGCACTGGACACTGAACTGAACCTTGCACACATTAGGCAAGTGCTTTACCAATGGACAACGTCCCCAGACCCGACTGTTCTCTTCAATGGTAAATTAGGTTCTCTCTTCAGTTCAGTTTCCATTCAATAGCTCTTTCCCCAGTTCTCTGACAATATTAAAGCAAATGTAGGAAGTCCTTTTCTTCTAATCTAATTTTACAACGATTTTTGTGATACGAATAATCAAATCAAAATATAAAATGATGGAAGTCATGCATGGTGGTGCACATCCAAGCACTTGGGAGGCGGGTGGATCTATCTATGTGCCTTCACTCACAGTGAGTTCCAGGCCAGCCTGAAAAACAGAACAAGTTTCTGTCCTCCTCTCTCTCTCTCTCTCTCTCTCTCTCTCTCTCTCTCTCTCTCACACACACACACACACACACACACACATAGGGATGGAGGGGGAGAGAGAGCACCCACAAAGTAGAAGATGGAGGCCTGAATCAGTAGTTCAAGGTCATTCTTGCTCATAATGTGAGTTTAAAGTCAGCATGAGGTACAGGAGTACAAGAGACCCTGTCCTGAGACAATTTAAGGCACCTGCCACCACACCTGACTACTAGAGCAAGACCTCCAAGACACACAAGGTAGGAGGACCAATCCCTAAAAGCTGTCCTCTTGCCTCCACCCCTGTATTCTCTATCCTTGTGATGGTTTGTATAAGCTTGGCCCAGGGAGTGACGCTGTTAGGAAGTGTAGCCTTGTTAGAGGAAGTGCATCACTGTGGGGGTGGGCTTTAAGACCTTCGTCTTAGCTGCCTGGAAATCAGTCCTCTAAGAGTTGCCTTGGTTGTGGTGTCTGTTCACAGCAGTAAAACCCTAACAATCTTACTCAAATAAAAATGGTATGGGGGTATGGTTCATTTGGTACAGTTCCTGCTCAGCCCGCCGATCTGGCAAAGGACCTGAGGTTGATACTCAAGCATCACATGCACAACATGCCTGTAATCTAGACTAGGGAGGCAGAAGAGGCCTCATCAGTAAGAATGGCTCGTGTCTTTAATCCCAGAATTTAGGAAGCAGAGGCAGGAAGATCTCAGAATTCAAGGCCAGCTTGCTGTATAAGGTCAGACCCATTTCTCAAAAAAGGAAAAAAATGAAAGAAATGAAATGACTAAAAGTGAACGGTCATCTTTGACTGCATAGTGAGTTCAGGATCATCTGGGATACATGAGACTGTCAAAATAAAGATGATGATTATGTATCTATATGCAGGTGGCACTGGAGGTCCAGGGCTGAGCTTGTGCTAAGCCAGTGCTCTATCACTGGGCTTTACATTTCTAGCTCTCGGCCTTCCTCATGGGCTTCTGTGGGTCTACTCCTAACACCTCACAGCTCACCTTTGTTAAAGGCAGAGACTGAGAGTCAACCTCTTGGTCATAAGAAGGCTGAATCCCAAACCCAGCTTGCAATCATGTGTTTGCACACTGTGTCACACTGTGGGTAAAGGTCACCTATTTGCTCATCTAAAGAACTGTTGTCATTTACTTATTTATAAACTAAAAACAAAAACAACCCAGTTCACAGTCTAACCTCAATATGGGATGATAAAAACAGAGGGTTTCACTTGCAATTTTCTCATTTTCCAACTTCAGCTTGGCAGGAAAGAGTCATTCATTTAGAATGTACAATTGCTGTTAACAGTGCAAAAGGACTCTTGATTAACATTTATAAAGTGGAAGGGGCCCAAGTTGGCTAAAAGGAAGAACATGGAAATTCTGCCCACAGCCAGAACAATGGACATAGATTTGTCAAAACAAAGAACAGTTAAGGGAGGGAAGGCAATTCATCCAGCCCTTGTTAGAATATTTTATGACTATTTTTCCAGTGGCCTGTTTCCTTTAACAAAGAAAGAAGATTAAACAGAAAGAAATGTAACATTTTTGCAAGTTTATATTCTTCTTTGGTAGAAACAAATAAAGTGCTCAAAATCCAATCCCTGAAAACAATCTGGAATCATAGGACTATGGTAGCAAGGTTGCTCCTTCAGAGCAATGGAAGGGATTTTCAAAACTTACTGTTCATCTCCGTTCGACTGTAAAGCTATGAAGTGAGGCTAGACTACTTAATTTACATGAGACCCAAACTCACCCAAGTCTCTCCAAAAGAAAACAAAGATATTTCGTCTTTAGGTCTATTGTTCTGACTTAATTGATATATTTCATAACATTATTCAACAGAACCTTGGCTCTCACCCTGTCAACCTGGCCTTCGGATGGTATGTCAAAGAACTATATTGAGACAGCTAGGAAACAACACCACAAACTGGAAAGGATGTTAAAAATATAAGCCTTGAATTTAAAGTACAAAGCTGAAGAAAACAGGTCCTGAGAATAATCACAAAGTAGCGCCCAGAGCACTCTTGATTTAAACACTCTGTGGGCGGCACATTCTCCTTGCTGGTTCCCTGTCTGGTAGGTACCAGTGCTTCCCAGTTCTCCGTGTTTGTCAAACCTTCTTCAAGTGCTGTTAAAAACACGGTCGTCAGCACTTGGGAGGCAGAGGCAGGCGGATTTCTGAGTTCGAGGCCAGCCTGGTCTACAGAGTGAGTTCCAGGACAGCCAAGGCTACAGAGAAACCCTGTCTCGAAAAAACCAAAAAAAAAAAAAAAAAAAAAAAAAAAAAAAAAAAAAAAACACGGTCGCACATATGCGTTAATAATATACAGGGTTTTGCTTTGCTGGTAAGCCAGAAGTCGACACCAACAAATGTGTTTTTGTTCTTGTGCTTTATCGGATTGTCATTAGTTTCATCAGAGATGACGGTGCCGTGGGCTTTGCTTCCGATCTATGCATGCATGCAAGCACAAAACTCACACCCATGTGACCACAAAAACAACAAAACAGCCTGGCAGTGGTGGCGCACGCCTTTAATCCCAGCACTTGGGAGGCAGAGGCAGGCGGATTTCTGAGTTCGAGGCCAGCCTGGTCTACCGAGTGAGATCCAGGACAGGCCGGGCTACACAGAGAAACCCTGTCTCGAAAAAAAAACAAAACAAAAAAGAAAACCAAAAAACAAAACACACACATACACACACACAGAAACCCTGCCTGAATAAACGACCCTCTGCTTATTCAAACACCCCCTAAAAACATACCCTAACAGCATGTGCCTGAGGCTTCCTTTTTAAAGCTTTCTTAGAAACAATTACAGCTTTTCACTACATGCACGTGATTTTGAAGAAAACTGTCTATACTTTCGGTTTGGGGAGGGACCGTGCCTACAGCAGGTAGCTCACAACCTCCAGTCACTTTGCAGCAGTTTTTAAACGGGTGAATTTAGTGGTGTGAAGCAAACATCCGAGCTCCAAGCCCCACCCAATCTATTGGTCAAGCAAACGACCTCAGAAAGCCTTTGGCATGCTCTAATTGGCCTTGACGATTTTCGAGGGGTCGAGGTCTGTGTGTTACGAAAGGGACGCGTGTGAGAATTGAAAGAGTTTGCACAGGTCCGTTACAGCACAAGAGATCAGCCTCTGGAGGTTATGGAACATGTGCGCAGCTCCAAAAATCAAAAAACCCACCCAGGATCTCAGGAGAGTGGGAGGCACACCGATCAGTCAAAATTAGCTGGACCACAGTGCATGTCGGAGGTCCCTGTCCTACCACCCACGATTGTCCCACTCTCACAATCCGGTGTAAGCGCCCCAACCACATACACACACACACCCTGAGTGTCTTTCCCGGACCTGTCCAGGTGGCCGTAGCTCTGCATTAGTTTCCCCAATACTCGCTTCTTCTATTCCCACCCACTTTGTGCCCTCGGCTTCCCCAGCATCCCTCCCCGCTGGGTGGGCGCGCCACCCGACACTCACACGTGGCCACAGCGAGTCCGGACCGGCTGGTGTAGTACCTCCAGGCACACGGAGCAGTCGAAGGAGGTGATGGGCAGCTCCGGGTGCCCGCTGCGCTCCAGAGTCCGCGGGGAGGCGGAGGCGGGCGCCGACTTGGAGCTGTCGCTGCTCAGCAGGGAGCCCATCGCTGCACTCTAGCTCCGCAAGCTGACTGGAGCTCCGTGCGGGCTGCGGGTGGTTCTGTTGTCCCGCCCGGGAGGAAGGAAGTCCCGGCCCAGCCCGGATCGCCGCCTCCTGGCTCGGCCAGCCGCAGCGCGAGGAGTCTCGGTGGAGCGCAGGCGGAGCGCGCGGCCGCCGCTGACAAACGCTCTTCCGCGAGCGACAAAGCACTGCAGAAGCTCGAGGTCCCCGGAGGTGAAACCTGAACCCTCCAAACAGAGTTAGCACTCAGAGTTCCGCAAGAGTTCCGATAAGTGCAGTTTGAGAACACCCACTGGAGACAGGATGACTCTATCTGGTCTCCAAGTTGGAATCTTAATAAGCCTCAGAGCCGACCTATGACCAATAGGTGACTGACTCAATACTCCAATAAGCGAGAGAGATAGCCCCGGACAACGGGAAGTTTCCTGATCCTGATTTGAAGTTTAATCCAGAGCCCCACGTGGTGGCGTACAAATACAATGCCAGCAGTCAGACAGGATTACTGAGAGTTCAAGGCCAGCTGGGCTGCATTTGAACAAGACTGTGCTTCAAAAATAGATAAATAAGCCAGGCGGTGGTGGCACACGCCTTTAATCCCTGCCCTTGGGAGTCAGAGGCAGGCGGATTTCTGAGTTCGAGGCCAACCTGGTCTACAGAGTGAGTTCAGGACAGCCCGGGCTATACAAAGAAACCCTGTCTCGAAAAACCGAAAAAAAAAAAAAAAAGATAAATAAGCCTTGTGGTTTATGCCTAAAGTCTCAGCATTTAGGAGGTTGAGGAAGGAGGATTGTCTAGTTTCAAGGCAGCCTACACAGTGAGTTCCAAGACATTTAGGGCTAGGCAATGGTACCATTTCAAGAAAACAAAACAATTTTAGATGTAGTTCAGTGGTGGTGTCCTTGCCTAGCCTGTATGAGGCCTGGGTTTGTTCTCTAGTGTCTTTGTAATGAAAAAGTAAAGAACAAAATATTTGTACGGCACCTGGTAGTGGTAGGACATGCCTTTAATCACTACACCTGGGAGGTAGACATAGGAGGGAAAAACAGGCTGAGAGAGTTATATAGTGTAATTGTATGGATTAATGCACAATACACTGTGAACTGTATATGATACTGCAAAATATATAATGCAACTCCCCTGAACACCAGGACGGTGGTGTACACCCTTAATCCCCGCAGTAGGAGGATCTTTGAGCTCAAGGCCAGCCTGGTCTACAGAGCGAGTTCTAGGACAGCCAGGACTCCACAAAGAAACCCTGTCTCAAAAAACAAAGGAGTCCTCTGAACTTCATCTAGTTTCCCCAGTCTTTACCTTTTTTGTGTTTTGATCCTTTTAATTTTTTTTTTCTCTTTTTATGACAGGGTCTCTCTGTGTATGTAGCCTTGGCTGTCCTGAAACTTGCTTTGTAGACCAGGCTGGCCTCAGACTCAGAGATCTGCTTGCATCTGCCCTACTGGGATTAAAAGCATGTACCACTATGTCCAGATGACACTTTGAATTTAATCTTCTACTGTTTAATTTTATGATGCTGGGCCCTGTTTGTTAGACAAACACTCTTATCACTAAGCTGTGACTCAACTCCTGTTTTGCTTAGCTTTTATTTTTGCTCCTTGTTATTGTTTTTGAAAACAGGTCTCATGATGCAGACCTGACTGTCCTGGAGCTCCATACATAGACCAGATTGGGCTTGAGTTCCCAAAGATCTGCCTTTCTCTCCCTCCTGAATACTGGGATTAGAGGCAAGCACCACTATGCCCAGCCTAGCCATAGCCTAGTGAACAGGTTTACAGTGTCAAGTATGTATTCTCTTCTTTTGACCAGGCCTCACATCCAATCAGAGATCAGTTGGCTACCCCAGAACTGTCATGCCACTATTACACCAGTGATAGACAGTTTTTGTCAGATATAAAAGAGTGTAATGAATGAAGCTCTTGTTCCTGTCCTATCATCAGATGGTGTTGAACACATATCCTGTCTCTGACTTATTCATTCTGCAGGCATTTAATGAAGGAGCCTACTTTGTGTCAAATACATCAGTAGACATTAGGGGTAGGTTAAGGAATGTTCTAGTTCACATTAACTGTAAGCTTGACCCAGGCTAGAATCACCGGAAGGAAGTAAGTGGGCAATTGTCTTTATTAGGCTGGTCTCTGGGCTTGTGCATGAGAAATTGTCTTGATTGTTCATTAATGTAGGAGAGCATAGCCCACTGCTGCTGATACCTTTCTCCAGGCAGGTGGTCCTGAGCTATATAAGAAAGCTACCTAAGGGGCTGGAGAGATGGATCAGAGGTTAAGAGTGATGTCTGTTCTTCCAGAGGTACTGAGTTCAATTCTCAGCAACCACAACGATAAAAAGATCTAGTACCCTCTTCTAGCCTTCAGGTATAAATGCAGCCAGAACACTGTACGAAAGAAAGAAAGAAAGAAAGAAAGAAAGAAAGAAAGAAAGAAAGAAAGAAAGAAAGAAAGAAAGAAGAGAGAGACAAAGAGAGAGAGAGAGAGACAGAGAGAGAGAGAGAGACAGAGAGAGAGAGAGAAAGAAAGACAAGAGTGTGGAGAGCTCTTGGGGCCGCTTGGCAGAAATCTGATACTGGCCAAGGACAAGGAGATGGGCTTTAGGCAGGAATCTGACATTGAGCCATGACAGGGAAGTAAGTTCAGGCAGGAATCTAAATCTTAGGCTAGAACAAAGAAGTAATTTCAGGCAGGAATCTAAATATTAGGCGAAAACAAAGAAGTAGGCTTCAGGCATGAACACAACTTTGGGCTAGGACAAGGAAGTAGGCTCAAATATTTTGGTCATTCTGATACGCCCTTAGAAACAGTGATCAGGGGAGGGATCACAGGACTTTGCTTATTGCCTTGCTTGTTCCTTGACTATTTGCACTTATTGTATTGGTAGATCCTCAACCTAGAACTGACCTAAATACTTGTATGTAGTTAAAATGGTATAAAAGCAAATTGGGGAAAAGATAAACAGGTCTTCAGACTCAGAATTGGCTGGGATCCTGCTACAATGCTGTCTAATCGTCTTGTTTTCTTTTTAATCCTCACTCCTGTGCTGGAGACCTGTTGACTGAGTGGGCTAGCCTGGACACAAGAGCTACCTAAGCATGAGCCTGGGAGTAAGCTAGAAAACAAGTTTTCCAAGGTTTCTGATTCAGGTTCCAGCCTGGAGGTTTTTCCCTGACTTTCCTCAACAATAGACTGTGACCCGGGAGTTAAGCCAAATGCATTTCCCCCTGCCATTAATTGCTTGGGGTTAGAATGTTTTATCGAAGCAACAGAAAGGAAACCAAGATAAAGACTCAGCCTTTGCCAGGCAGTGATATCGCACGCCTTTAATCCCAGCACTTGGGAGGCAGAGGCAGGCGAATTTCTGAGTTCAAGGCCAGCCTGGTCTACAGAGTGAGTTCCAGGACAACCAGGGCTACACAGAGAAACCCTGGGGGGAGGGGGGGAGGTGGAAGCCTGTGGCCTAGGGAGTGGACAGTTACTGGTTTTGTTCACTGAGCGTCTTCATCTTCAGTGTCTTTGGGCTGATTCTTTTCTTCACCTCTGAATTTAAGAGATTATTTTGATTGATTGCTGTGGACCATGACTAAAGGCAGTGCAGTGTATGTCTGTGCATGCTTCTGTAACATACTATGGCTTTGGAGGCTGCCATTCACTGTCCACATTTTAACCTCATGGTACGACCTCCCTTTTCACAGAATCACAACTTCCCTGGCACCTACCTCATAGCTGATGCACTTCCCTTCATCTCCTGCCTTCCAGCTTATGGCATCTTAGCAACACTTCTTTTCCTTCAGTTAGTCCTGTGGTCTACACCCACTTTATATTTCTTTCCTGTCCTTGAGGCTTTCGTGTCTGATGCAGTTTAAGAAAAGAATACTTTTATACCACAGTAAATCATCAGAATCTATGAAAAAGAATGTGGGAGCTAACTTAACCCAGAGTGTGTAATGAGGGAGAGCGTAAGAAAGAACATTCTGGAGTTGGAAATGGAACTCAGTTAGCAGAGTACTTTACCAGCATGCATGAAAACTCCGGGTTCATCTCTAGCAGAGCAGAAACTGAGTGTAGCAGTGCAGGGCTGTAATCTCAGCTCTGGGGAGGTGGAGACCAGAGGCTGAGAAATTCAAGGTTTCCTTCAGGTATGTAGCAAGTTTAATCCCAACACTCCGGGATTAAAGGCAGAGGCAGGTGGATCTCTGTGAGTTTGAGGCCAGCCTTGTTTATATATCGAGTTTCAGAACAACCAGGCCTACACAGAGAGACTTTGTCTCAAAAAAATGAAAATAGAAAATAAAAGAAAGGAAAGGAACAAAACAAAGCAATATAGTATTCTCAAATTAAGCGTGGTGGAGCACACCTTTGAAGTGACTTGGGCAGGGGCAGGAGATTCTGTGTCTTGAGACCTGTCTAAATAGGGAGTTCCAGGACAACCTGGAAGTTTCAATGTAGTGAAACTCTGTTTAAAGAGGGAGAAGGAAAAAAGAAAAAAAAAAATTTAAAAAAAAAAAAAAAGAGGGAGGAGGAAGAGGAAGGACATCCCAAATTCAAATTTAAGGTAGAGCATTCCAGACAGATGAGGATTTTGGGGACATGACTCTCACAGACAAAGGGGTCAGGAAGCCCCAAGTTCCAGGTCAGAAAGCAGCATTCAGTTCCCTGGGGCTAGAATTTTTAGCACACAGCACTCTACAATAGAGAGAGAGGAAACTCTAGAGAAGAAACTCTAAGGCCAGAGGTGTGTATACAAAAGTGGCCTTGGTTAGGTATTTTTAGTCAGTTTCTGTGGCTTTATAGAACCGACCTTGGGCAAGTCAGTGACATGACCATACTGGCCTTTCTGTCAAGTCACAGTGTCATCTTGCATCACACTCACCTGAGAAGCCTGCTGAGATGGCTTGATGCCAAGGTACCAAACTTCAGTATCTGTGGTAAGTTAGGAAAGCTATAGTTTATCTGGGTATGGTGGTGCACTCAGGGAGCTAACATAGGAGGATTGCTGAGAGTGTGATGAGTCCAGCTTGAGGTTTAAGAGAGACCTTTTTTCAGACAGGCAAAGCAAACAATATCAAGTAAAAACCAAAACCAGACAGGACAACCAACCAGACAAAAACCTTTCATTTTAAACAGCCCCTGGCTGGCATACGTACATGTAGGTCTTGGTGATCTAATCGTTTCAGAGCAGTCCATTGGCTTCTACTGCAGCAGGCTTTGTACATTACTTTGGCAGCAGCTGACTTGTCAGGTGCCTAAGAAGTGTTTGTTTTCATTCTGACCAATTTGAGCATCCTCACTATGAGTGATGTCATGCAGGTTAAACACTCTGGCCCTGAACATTGGTATCTTTATACTTACAGTGATCACTTGTTAAATTCTCACCTTTAACTCTACTTACAATATGTCATATTTATGCATATAATTATATATAATATACATATAATATATGATAAATATAATAATGGCATAACATTCTACAAAGATCAGAGATGAAAGATCACTTTCTTCTTTAGGAGGCAGTACTTGGGGACAGAAACCAGGGTCTTACACATGCTAGGTGTACAGTCTGTCACTAAGCTGTCTCCAGAGCTTTTATTTCTATTTGTTTGTTTGTTTATTTATTATTACCTACTTTTAGCTTTTTTAAGCATTTATTTGTGTGGGAGAGGTGCTCATGTACCCTCTTTCCACCTTGTAGGGCTCGAGAAACAAATTCAGACTGGCAACAATCCCCCTTTACCCACTCCACTCTTTTGCTGCCCCATCACTCTCTTGCCAAAGTAGGACAAACATCATTCGAAATGCCGTTCTACCAAAGGACTTGTATGTTTAACAAGGTGAATCAGCCGAGGACCCAGGTTTCCTGCCTTGGTTTCTAATCACTGGTTTCCGGGCTTGAGCTCTACCTTCAATTTCCTCCTAGCTAATCTTTTTTTTTTTAACTTTTTATTGATTCTTTGTAAATTTCTTATCATGTACCCCAATCCATTCATCTCCCTGTCCCTCCATATCTGCTCTCTGATCTTGCATCCTCCCCTCTAAAAAAAGAAAAGAAAAGAAACAAACAAATCTCATAATGGAAGCTGTATTGTGTCACAGTGTGTCACGCAGTGTAGCCCTCTGTCCACACATCTTCACTTGCAAATGCTCCAATGGGTGTGGTTTGAGGCCTCTGGCTTCTGCTACACAATCAATACAGGTTACTCACTGGGACTTCTCCTGGATATCCTGTTATTGCCTTGTGTTATGGAGATCTTGCAGCTTTGATCAGCAGGACCAGCCCCTTCAAATGCTCCAGCAGTTTATAGATGGGGTAAACGTTGCTGTGGCCTGGATCTAGGCCTTGGATGCAGCTGAGCTGCTCAGCCTACCAGCTCTCCAGCACTGCCCCAGCTAGCTCACCCAGTGCCACAACCGGCAAGGGGCAGAGCCAGCTCTCCTGCTTCCCTACTGTTGTGGCCGCTCACCCACACCACCATACAGCAGAGGAGGGGCAGGGACAGCTGTCCTGCTCCAATAATCTCAGGGCTGGCTCACCTGTGCCCCACACCCAGGGCCAGCTCTACTGTGCTGCCTAGGTGGTATGCAGGGTTCACTTTCCCTGGTGCTGCTAGCCAGTCATATTGCCTTTAGTTGCTAGGTTTCAGATCATGTGTTTTAAGCAGCTATCTCCATGACATTCTGACCAAAGAAATTTTCATCTACTGTACGTAGTCCTAGTACATACCCTCAAAGCAAGCTGTTTTACGTCAGTAATGACTCAAGAAAGATCACCTAGGTGTCAGTGGGAGACTTCCTGGGAAATCCCGGGTCTGAATCACTTTCACATTTGATGTGTTCTATTTCAATAAGCATGAAATTGCAAGACGTGTAGAATGTGAAAGGTCTGAAGGGGCGTCTGCTCCAAGTCTCCCATTTCCAAGACAAGTAAACTGATTCCCAATGGGGTAAAAGCATTCACTCTGCCTCTTTCAACATTTCGGGTTTTTTTTTGTTTTGTTTTGTTTTGTTTTGTTTTTTGTTTGTTTTTTTGGTTTTTCGAGACAGGGTTTCTCTGTGTAGCCCGGGCTGTCCTGGAACTCACTCTGTAGACCAGGCTGGCCTCGAACTCAGAAATCCGCCTGCCTCTGCCTCCCAAGTGCTGGGATTAAAGGCGTGCGCCACCACCGCCCGGCTTTCCATTTTTTTTTTTAAAGATTTATTTATTTTATGTACATGAGTACACTGTAGCTGTCTTCAGACATATCAGAAGAGGATATCAGATTCCATTATAGATGGTTGTAAGCCACCTTGTAGTTGCTGGGAATTGAACTCAAGACCTCTGAAAGAGCAGTCAAGTGCTCTTAACCCTGAGCCATCTCTCCAGCCCCCTCCCTAGTTTCAATTGCAATTTTTATGTATTTTTTTTTTCATCTCAGAAAAGGTTGAAAAAATACCTATACAATAAGAAAAGGTAGCTACGCTAATACAAAGGCTTGAGAGACAAGAGATGGAGGAATTAAGAGAACAGAAAATGCTGGACTGTGAATCTATGACACCTAATCAAGAAAGACAGCCCATTGAAAATGGATACGAACCATGGCTCTCTGGTGTGGAGCTTGGCATGGAATGTAAGTGCCCAAGTGTCTAGTTCATGTGTGGATTCATAAAGTTCTAATTGCACCTTGATAAACAGAAAGGAGGCCGGGCAGTGGTGGCACACGCCTTTAATCCCAGCACTTGGGAGGCAGAGGCAGGTGGATTTCTGAGTTCAAGGCCAGCCTGGTCTACAGAGTGAGTTCCAGGACAGCCAGGACTACACAAAGAAACCCTGTCTCGAAAAACCAAAAAAAAAAAAAAAAAAAGATAAACAGAAAGGAGAATAAGATTAGCTGAAAGACCCTGGATAATAGAAAAAGCCCTGCTGAATTAGATCAACTGGTATATTTTAAAGATGTTTTAATATCAGAGGGGAACTCGGGGAAAATGTGTCAGGTTGGGGAAGAGGTTTTGTCTATGAAAGACTCTAGGTTCCATCAAAATTAATAAAGATCAGATTTGAATAAGAGAAGCTTCCACATGAAAGGCTCAACACAAGGCAGAGACACAGAAAGACAGAAATGCAGACAACACAGAAAGCAGATTCCCCTGCAAGGAGACAACTCAATGAAGCAGGTGACTGTTCATCAGACTAGCAGACTGGAAGACCTTGATGCTGGAGTGTTTGCTGAAGACAGATGATCAAGACTGCTGGCTGCAGTTAGGAAAAGTCATCCCATCAACGGATCTTCATAAGGACATTCAGAATGTTAAGTTAATGGGGTTGATAATTGTTTCTGATATAATAGTTAAACTGTGCACAATTTTTAGCTAGTAGTCAGTAAGCCTCAGAGAGAGCAGTTACATCAGGCAAATAAAAGTACTGGTCTACATAGCAAACTTCAGGATAGCTAGGGCTATGCAGAGAGACCTTATTAAAAAAAAAAAAAAGTCACAGAAAGGGAAGACATATATTTGGGGAAGCAGGGTCACAAAAGGTAAAAGGACAAATGACAAACTAAATGGAAACTTCGTAGAAAACAAAAAGCAACACTATAAATTAGTCCACGATTCATTTATAAGAGTTTTTATGATTTTTCCAAACTATATAAGCACTTTCCTACTTGATGTTTGTCTCTGCATACCCTCGTCCGCCAAGCTTGACAAGCCAAGTTTAATCTCCAGGAATCACATGGTGGAAGTAGAGAACTGACTCCAGAAAGTTGTCCTCTGACCTCCACCAATGTGTATGTGCGTGTGTGTGTGTGTGCGAGTGTGTGTGTGCTGTGTGTGTGTGTGTGTGTGAGCTGTGATTGTATCTTGTGCTAGTATATATATGTAACTTAGGTGAATCATGTCTTTCACCTGGGTAAATGGGCTATCTTTTTGATGTGTATGTAAATATATATACATAAAAGTGTATGTAAATCTGACTCATGTCTCATGTTAGAAGACTTCTTTCAGCTAGCTGGTGAGATCGGGTCCCTTTGACCATCACCTACTCTCATGCCTTATTACCCTGTATTAAACTCTGCCTATATTCTATACCTAAAGAATGGTAGGTGGGCTGGAGAGATGGCTCAGCTGTTAAAGGCTAGGCTCACAACCAAAAATATAAGAATGGCAGGCAACAATAAAAACACAAACCAAAGCCCGGCAGTGGTGGCACACGCCTTTAATCCCAGCACTTGGGAGGCAGAGGCAGGTGGATTTCTGAGTTCGAGGCCAGCCTGGTCTACAGAGTGAGTTCCAGGACAGCCAGGGCTACACAGAGAAACCCTGTCTCAAAAAACAAAACAAAAACAAAAAAACCCACAAGCCAGTCCTGAGTGTAGAGGAAAACAATCTACAGTCCCAGCAAGGTAGAGGACAATGAGTTTGAGATTATCCTGGGTCCCATGAGTTCAAGATTAGCTTGAGCTATATGTTGAGACCCTATCGCAATTATCAACACAAAATCAACTACTAGACCATGTATAATATTATTACTGTTCATATATAAGTATGCATATGTCTGTGGTATAGCAATTAAACTATGCATGGTGTTTAATCTCTGCTGTCAACTTGACTGAATGTAGCGTAACCATAGAAACACACATCTGGGTGAAGGATGCTTCCTGGAAGGATTATCAGAAGAGGGAAGACACACCCTGACTGTGAGTTACAGCACAGCATTGGGTTGGGTCCTGGACTGAATATGGAAGAGAAAAAGAACTGGGCACCCCTATTCATCCCTGTCTGCTTCCTGACTGTGGATGTAGTGCACCTGACAACTCCAGCCCCACACTTTCCCCACAGTGACAGGCTGTACTCCAAAACTGTGAGTCACATAAACCAAACCTGTCCTAAAGTTGTTTCTATTACATATAAATGCAAGCACATCTTACACACAGGCACACACACTTAATGTTTACATCTATCCTTCCATCTTTTCAAATAGTCAAGCTCAGAGAGTTCACACAACTGGCCCAATGCCTACCAACCCTTACAGGATAGGATGACATTGTTTGTGTGTGTGCGGTGGTGGAACTCAGGGCCTTTTCAGTTAAACAAGCACTCTGGACCTACTGATATGTTTAGACTAGAGCAGAGTGATCTCTGCTCGTGTGTGTGTGTGTGTGTGTGTGTGTGTGTGTGTGTGTATGCAGAGATCACAGTGCATGCATGTGCAGAGATCTCAGCATGTGTGAGAACACTGAGTCTGTGTTTCTGCCTCTCACAAACGTCATGATATATAGACAGGGCCAAGTGTGCTCTGTTTCTGTGCTGTGTTTCCCTTAACGTATTAAAGTTTAAAGTCTGCGTGCATAAATCCCTGAAATAATACAAAGCAAAGTGAGAACAGGAAAACTTGATGTCTTTAAGGCACAGTCTGAAGATCTCATAGCAGAACTCCGAGATATGGATCATCTGCAAAGTATGGGTCAGTCAGTCCCTGGCACCATAAAGCTAGCGTAATGAGCGTATCTCCAGAATAAGAATTTATTAATTTTATTATTCCATTTCACAAATGGAAAACTTAAGTATATAAATAGACAGACGTGGGGTGCTGTTTATTTATAGCCTGTGCCCCCATAATTAGAAACACAGAGTGGTAGAGAAACAGATACATGGAAACCGTGGTAGCAGTTAAATGTTAACGATCTAAAGCTGTCACGAGCAAATGATACATGGGTTTTATGAGACTCTGGGAAGAGTAGAGCTAAGAGTTGCTTTTTAAAATATAGCTTTTTCCCAGCTCTCTCCTTGAGACAACAAGCAACTCAGTAGCAGGGAGGAGGCAGGCAGAAGAGTTGAGAACTGACTTCAAATATGAAGGATGGCTTGAACTCCTGGTCCTCCTGCTTCTAACTGATTGCTGGGATTACTGGTGTGTGGCACTGCAGTCACCTTGTCACTTTTTAAAATCACTTCAAATTTCAAATTGCTTGAATCATAATGTTCACATTCTGTCTTAACTCCACCCCACCAGTTACCTCGCAACCATCAGGTAGGAAACCCATCTATAAAAGGGGCTGCTGGTCCTCCTGAATCTCTTCGCCCTCTGTCCCCTCACACCCTTCCCCTTTCTCCTCCACACTCACAAAGCATGACTCTTTCTCTTTCTTCCTCTTGTCTCTTCTGTTTCTCTCTTCTCTTTCTTTTTCTCTCTTTTCTTCTCGACATCCTTTACCCCTCCTGCTCCTCTTACCATGCTGCTTGACTCAATACCCCTCTTACCTCCCACTCTGCGCTGAATAAACCTCATCTCTTATTATACTGTGTGTAATGGTCCTTAGCAGAAAAGATAGATCTCCTCGCGTGGGCCTGATTGAGACATCCCCTTCCCACCCATTCAACCACATTAAAACACTCCACAAAAACATACTCTTTCTCTTTTTATAAAACATCAATTGAAACCCGTTTGTGCTATTCTCTTCTTTTTTTTTTTTTTTTTTGGTTTTCGAACAGGGTTTTCTTGTAGCCCGAGCTGTCTGGAACTCACTCTGCTAGCCAGGCGGCCTTGAACTTCAGAAATTCCGCCTGCCTCTGGCCTCCCAAGTGCATGGATTAAGGCTTGCGCCACCCAGCCCGGCTGGGTGTATTCTCCAATGTGAAGGAACACCAGACGAAGAAGATACACATCATCACATCTTCTTCATTGACTGCAGTTCTTAAAAACCCTTCCGACAGCCCTCCAGAAGTAATTTTAAAACAAAAGTGAGCAAATCTATGTCCATAGCAACAGTATTTGGGTATTGGCTCCTCCCGTCCTGTTGCTTATGGTCATTTGGTCTTCATAATAGGAAAACCAGACACATGCCATGCGCGTGGAGATTGGCCACAGTAAGGGCCAGTGGACCTCTCTGGGCTTCCTAACACCAAGCTAGGCTAGGAATGGAACTTGGCCAGCCTCAGCACATGGGAAGAGGGGACAACCCTGAACCTGACAATGCAGAATCTGAAGGAGATACAACCATGAGAGGGCCGGCCAGTATGAAGGACATAAAGAAAGCGCCCAAGCGAGAAAGGCGCATACAGCTAGGGCGAGTGAGTTCGCCCATTGGTAACCCATACCCATGCAACCACTAAGGGGAAATGTGCTGCCCCTGCACCTCCTGAAAAAGGGGATGCATTTCCCTCTTCAACGCAAAATACCAAGATAACACATCATCGCCTGTCGCGTCCGCCTTGGCCCGCAAGTAAGACGCGACACGGTAGGATCCTTCTCAGTTGGCTTTAATCCAGGAACGGCTCTTGACATAGGAATGGGGAACTGGACGGGGGACCTGGACAGGAAGGGAAGGGAAAGGCCTGGACCAGGAAGGAGATGGAAGGGCCTGGACCAGGAAGGAGATGGAAGGGCCTGGACCAGGAAGGAGATGGAAGGGCCTGGACCAGGAAGGAGATGGAAGGGCCTGGACCAGGAAGGGAAGGGCCCTGGACCCCAAGCAGCAGAAAGGAGCTGCTTATATAACTGCCCTAGGCGGGCTGGGTGATGTGTCCTCCCAGGATAGGTTAAGCTGCCAACACCTTATTAGCATAAGCCCACTCAGAAGGGGCACGAGGCCGGGCGCATGCTCAAAGGACTTGTTTGCTGGCCAGCTGCTTACATTGTCAGGTGCTGGTCATAACCACGGTTGCCTACAGTTTACCAGTTCCTGAGCTGGCCACTCTGGAAGCCAGCTGCTTAACCACGGCTGCCTACATCTCCCCCTTATTTATTTATTTATTTTTGAATTAGGTTACCTCTGGACCCTTCAGACCTTAGGCATCCCACACCAAGCATGCTTGAACTCATTCATTAGGTGGTTGGCGTGAGGCGATAAAGCACACCTATAAAGTCGCCGCTAGCGCAGCAAGTCAGCGGTGGAAAACAGAGGTCCGAGCCCTTGTGCAAAGTGAAGGCATTGTGATGGGAAAGTTTATATTTCTGCCATACCCGCCTTCGTGCCTTTTTTCAGGGAGAGGTACATTTGGCACAAAACCTCTATGCACTCGGACATGCTTTCAGAGAATCTATCTCAGGATTGAGAACATCTCTAGTCGAGGCGCTCCTCGTACTCCCCGCTTCAGAAACATTGAGGTGATGCTGTAGGAGCCTCATGAGTGTACACCTTTGGCAATGGTCAAGATGGTCAGGATCTAGGGATTATGCCTGGATGGCCATTACCGGGTCCAGAAGGCTCCCCACTATGCCTCCCTAAGGAGGCCAGCCAAATACCTGGGGGAGTGCCTTCCTTCATGGCAGTCAGCGCCTGGGAAACAACAACCTTATGTCCTGCATGGTCATGGCACAAATGACACAGAAACCAAAGGCAAAACCACATCCTAGAGAACAACAGCTCCCCAGATAAATACTCCCGCTCATTCTTTAAAGAAAATTGAGGGCACCCTTGACCCAAGTGGTGAGCCCCCCCAAAGTAAGGGGATCCAGGTGGGTGCCATTCAGGGTAGCGATCTGCAACAGGAGCCTCCTGGATAGGTACTCGTCTTCTTTCGACCGGTTTCCTTTCAGGTACTCAGACAGGAGACGACTTGATTGAGAGACTGAGAGAGTTATATACAAAGAAATAATATACAGTCCTGAGAGAGGAGACGCAAGAGAGCTGAATAGGTTTATATAGGTTAGCCAGCAGAAGTGCATTTGAGCACAAGAAGTAGGTAGGGAAAAAGGTAAGGAGGACCGGGAGTTAGAATGGACCGCATAGGCACTGGCCAGGTGCGTATGACGGCACACAATGGTATAAAATCACCCGGTATCCAACGCAGTACTGTAAATGGATTTCCAGTCAGATAACTGGGAAGGCTATACGCACTTCCTTCCAAGTCTGTGGGCAGAATGAACATTGTGTCTCTGAGGACAGACTGGCCCGAGGAACCTCCGCATAGGGAGGCGGGCCTAGGGGAGGAGCTGTGGGCGTCTCCCAAGCAGGTGGTTTAAGCTTCTCCGCCCCATGTTTGCCTTTCCTCCGCCCCAGAGAGGGTCACAGACTCCCTTTCAACTGATAGGTTCTCTTGATCCTCCTCCATCTTTCTAACTTTTCTTCCTCCTCCATCTTGCCTAAGTTCCCTCCTTCCTCCTCAACTGAGCTATCGGAGCTGGAGGAACTCTCTGTCTCTAAATCTTTTGTGCTAGGATAGATGTTGGAGGCCCTTTTTCGTCCTTTATTATTTTTTTTACACTTATGTCTTGGACAATGACAATTTAAACAGAAACAAAGACTACATACTAGGAAAAACATAATTACGACACCCAGACCGACCCACACCTGGTCTACAACAAACACAAACATGATACTTCTAAGGTTTCTCGTGATTCAATGCCACTTTACCATGGACCTATGACCACGGACCTTATGACGCCGCTTTTCCGCGGACCTTGTGACGGCCCTACTCACTGGGCACTTTCTGTGACGCCGCTTTACCGCGGACCTTGTGACGGCCCTACTCACTGGGCACTTTCTATGACGCCGCTTTACCGCGGACCTTGTGACGGCCCTACTCACTGGGCACTTTCTGTGACGCCGCTTTTACCGCGGACCTTGTGACGGCCCTACTCACTGGGCACTTTCTGTGACGCCGCTTTACCGCGGACCTTGTGACGGCCCTACTCACTGGGCACTTTCTGTGACGCCGCTTTACCGCGGACCTTGTGACGGCCCTACTCACTGGGCACTTTCTGTGACGCCGCTTTACCGCGGACCTTGTGACGGCCCTACTCACTGGGCACTTTCTGTGACGCCGCTTTTACGCGCGGACCTTGTGACGGCCCTACTCACTGGGCACTTTCTGTGACGCCGCTTTACCGCGGACCTTGTGACGGCCCTACTCACTGGGCACTTTCTGTGACGCCGCTTTACCGCGGACCTTGTGACGGCCCTACTCACTGGGCACTTTCTGTGACAATAAATATACCTGTACCGCCGTTCCTAGCTGCTGAGTTCTGAATCCAACGAAGGTGAAGTCCTCAGTTTCCCCGTACAGGCCACCATATGTCGCGTCCGCCTTGGCCCGCAAGTAAGACGCGACACGGTAGGATCCTTCTCAGTTGGCTTTAATCCAGGAACGGCTCTTGACATAGGAATGGGGAACTGGACGGGGGACCTGGACCAGGAAGGGAAGGGAAAGGCCTGGACCAGGAAGGAGATGGAAGGGCCTGGACCAGGAAGGAGATGGAAGGGCCTGGACCAGGAAGGAGATGGAAGGGCCTGGACCAGGAAGGAGATGGAAGGGCCTGGACCAGGAAGGGAAGGGCCTGGACCCCAAGCAGCAGAAAGGAGCTGCTTATATAAACTGCCCTAGGCGGGCTGGGTGATGTGTCCTCCCAGGATAGGTTAAGCTGCCAACACCTTATTAGCATAAGCCCACTCAGAAGGGGCACGAGGCCGACGCATGCTCAAAGGACTTGTTTGCTGGCCAGCTGCTTACATTGTCAGGTGCTGGTCATAACCACGGTTGCCTACAGTTTACCAGTTCCTGAGCTGGCCACTCTGGAAGCCAGCTGCTTAACCACGGCTGCCTACAATCGCCAGCAATAAAAATGTATGAAACAACAATATGCATATATAAAAGGTCGTATGAAAAGAACTAACTTATATTTATCCATCAATTCTTCAAGGCACTAGGTAATTAGATCTAGCGGGATCGAAATATGCTATAATTGCTTTTTAGTCCTTGTCTAGCTTGAACACATTGCATTAGCCTCTTCTGGTGACCCTAATGCAAAGCTGGCTGCCCTGCTGTTCTATGAGCCAGCAGCTTTGGAAAGGCCAGTGCCTTTCCAAAGCTTGTAAGCAGAGGCACAGTGATGTCACCTCTCACACTAGATGCTATTACATCTTTATATCTAGTTTCATCAAAGACCATCCTGCCAAAGTAAAGGGACACTACACAAAAAAATAGCAAATGTTTGAAAAGGACGTATACCAGAAGCCCTAAACTTCAGAGGCTGAGGCAGGGGGATCGGAAGTTTGAAGTTGGTCCATGCTATGTAGTAAATTTGAGGCAAGCCTAAGCTATGCAGAGGCCTTTTCTCTCAAAAGGACAAAAATAAACCCAGCATGGTGGCACATACCTTAATTCCAACATTACAGTGCCATGCCCAGCATGGCCCTGGTGGGGACAGAGTAAAAAGGTTCCTGCCCCTGTAACAGGGCCCTGTTGTGAGCCTCCACGGGCGTGGATGGCTGCTGTGAGCAGAAGGCTTGTTAGTGTAATAATGTGTATATTTTCTGGACCTACTAGCAGTGCAGGACTGTTTCCTTCCAAGGAATGTACTCCCTGTTAACATTAATGACTCCATGATAATTAGGAATAAAAGTCGAGGCTGTGGCTGTGGCTCGGCAAAATGGTAAACACTGGGACCTCCAGGACAGCCCTTAAGGCTATGGAAAAGAGGTCTAAATACTTGGGTTTGAAAATAAATAATTTCTCACCTATGCAAAAAATATAAGGATGCAATATGAATTATGAGGGGATTAATGAATCTAAAGGAGCAAAGGCAGTTTGTCAGAAAGATACAAAGCGCCGGGCGGTGGTGGCCCACGCCTTTAATCCCAGCACTTGAGAGGCAGAGGCATGGGGATTTCTGAGTTCGAGGCCAGCCTGGTCTACAAAGTGAGTTCCAGGATAGCCAGGGCTACACAGAGAAACCCTGTCTCGGAAAACCAAAAGAAAAAAAAAAAGAAAAGCAGGTGCTTCTCATCAGTAGATTCGGCATTTCCTTTACTTCAAGGCTCAGGGCCCCTCCCTTAAGGAGAGTGGGGAATTGATGCCAGCAAGGGTGGGGTGGGTAGGGCCGTTGTCAATGTTTCTGCTGTAGTCAGATCTCTGAGCAGACTCCTCTGCAGGCAATCAATACAAGCGTCTTGCGGCAAAGCAGACTGCAGAGCAGGAACCACAGACATCCATCAGAGAAAGCAGCAGATGTCCTCAGGGCCGGAGCCAGGGCTGCTTCTCCTGGTACCCGTGACTAATACCTTGGTTCAGACAAAACCAAAAACATGCCTAGCCTTTCTTGTGTTTATTTAGCCCATTGTTAAAATGGTATTTGGTCCGATGCCTGCCTGCTGTGCCTGAAGACTGTGTTTAATCCCCACTAACACGGAAACCAAATGGGTGACATGTGTCTGTAACCCCAGCACTAAGGGGGGGGGGGGGCTTGAAAATCCAGGTCATCCTTGGGCCGTGTGAGGCATGTATCCACCCCAACCAAGCAAACCATATTTTTATTTTATTTTGGTTTTGGGGGTTGAACCTAGGGCTGCCTCCCTCAAGCTATACACTCTTACTTATTTGCTTGAGGCAAGGTCTCGTGCTGTACTCCAGACTAACATGAAATTTACTGTGGAGGCCAACTGTGGCAATCATCGTGACTCAGCTTCCAGAGTCTTGGAATAGCAAGTGTGTGTTACTACATCCCGCTCAGTTTTCTGTTTTATTTTGTTTATACTTGAGGTGGGGGTGAGGGGCGTGTCTCAGGTAGTAGTGCTTAGCTTCGAAAAATCGTTGCTGTAACAGCGTTGCTGTAACAGTCCTTGAATTTTTTTTTTTTTTGGTTTTTCGAGACAGGGTTTCCCTGGCTGTCCCAGAACTCACTCTGTAAACCAGGCTGGCCTCAACTCAGAAATCTGCCTGCCTCTGCCTCCCAAGTGCTGGGATTAAAGGGATTAAAGGCGTGCACCGCCAAGGCCCGGCAGTCCTTGAATTTCTAATCCTCTACCCTCCCCAGGTCTTAGGTCACTACCACCATACCCTAGTTTATACAGAGTGGGATTAAATCCAGGGCCTTGAGCCACACCCCCAGTCCTGTCTTGTAGCCGCCTGTGGCCACGGATAACTGGGTTCACCTGAAAGGGGGACTGGGAAAGAAAGGGGGACGGAGGGAGAGAAGAGAGGAAGCCAAGACAAAGTTCTCTGATCAAGGCTCAATGCTTTAATGTTCAGCTCTCAATTTAAAGGGAAAGACCCCCGCCCAAACCCTTCCTTGTTTCAGCCGAAGATAGGTGGGATAATCCGTTCTTGGTCAAGGTTATGGCTGGAGATATCTCAAGGCAAACCCAGAGGCAGTTCTAAGTTTTGTGCAGCCATGGTGGGTAACTCCACCTAGATCCTATCACTTGGTCTGTTGTGGTGAACAAGGTCTCTCAGGCCTGCTCAAGGCCAGGGGAAGGGCACACTGTCTATAATTTTTTATATACTTCAACCATTTAAGAAAAATTTACAAATATTGTCATCTACTTTTAATATAGTTTTTTTTAGTTATTGTGTGGGGAGGGAACATAGCACACTGTGGCGGTCAGAGGACAATTTGCAGGAGTTGGTTCTCTGCCACCTGGGATTGAATTTGGGTATCAGATTTAGCAGCAAGTGTCTTTATGCCACCCCTCGGTTATGTTTTTTTATGGGTGTTTACTGTGTGCCACTAACAGTGCTGAGTATTTTGTATATTATATATTGTATATCGTACAGGTAACTGGTCTCACCTCTAACCATCTGACAGTACTACCATCCCCATTTAAACTCAAATAACCAGCACGAAGACAGCAGCTGACGGGCCTTGGGTCTGTGGGACACCGGTTTCTATTTGTTAACTTCTATGCTATCGTTTTTGTTCTACAATACAAAATTTAAGGAGAATAATTTCCTACAAGCTCCCAGGACTTTGCTAAATGCTTTCAGCTTCTCAGATTCCCGTTGTTGTTGTCAGTACGATTGTTGCTGGGAACTTCTTTTCCTGCTGTTGTTCTCACACCTGCTCTGTCCTTTCAGATCCCCAAGAACCGCCACTTCTCAAGCAGAGGCCTTGAACCGGACCTGCCCTGACCTACTAGCTACTGTTTACTAGCTCAAGGCAACTGACTCCATCCAGGCTCAGTTTATTCTGTGGGAATTTCGAAATTCAGGTAGAGAGATTTCAAAAGACAGAGAAGGCAGAAAACATCTTTCTTGTGTTAAGCTGTGACATGCGAAATTCAAAAGCCTTATGTGACTCATGTTCTTCATTATGGACTGAGGAGTGAACTGAAACATTTGATGGTGAGGGGAAGACAGAAGACCTAGAGAGAGTGAGGGGAAGAGTTAAAGATGGCCATGTTGGCGAACCTCTGTAATTTCAGCCCTCTGCAGGAAGAGTAGAGACTCCTCTGAGCTGAAGGCTGCCTGGTCTGCATACCCAGTTCCACGAGGATCATGGCTGGGAAGTAGGGAGTGGGGTTAGAAATGTGACAAGCACCATCCAAGTGTATAGAGAGACAGCTACATCAAAGAGCCTAGGAGGTGGTGTCATAGCCGGGATCCAGGACTTGCCCCTCTCCCTGCTCTGACACTTAGCCCCAGAGTGAGCATGGGCATCATGTTTTGTTCTCTAGTACCTGGTTGTCATATCTATGAAACAGGGTCAGTCATGGTACTTACCTGTATGGGGGTGTGAGGGGGGTGAGGGTGGGTGGAACAGGGCGGACCAGTGAGGCAGACCTCGGTACTTGGAAAATGGAGGAAGGAGGATTTCTATGAGTGAGACCAGCCTGGGCTATAAGTCAGTTGCAGGTCCATCTGAGCTATAATGTGAGATCCTAGCTCCAAAAAATAGTATATATTTATATAACATAGTATATGTATGTATGTATGTATCTTTGTATCTTTATATAATAGTATATGTGTATGTATACACATGTAAATGTGTATGTGCATGTATACATGCATGTATGTATGTATATGGATTGTTGTCAGGAGCCATAATGGGACAAGCTAATAATTAGCAGGTGATCATCCTGAAATGGCTTGCCTTGGATTATTATATAATCTGCAACAAGTGAGGTCTTATTCATTAAGGCTGTAAGGGACTTATTTTAGGAAAGATTCCTGCTATTAATATGCGTTTCCTATTATTATTTAAACATATGTAACAATCACTAAGTAATAGCACATCCCTTTGGAGAAAATCTCTGCAGATCCACAAAGATGTACTGTCTTGTAGTGATGCTATATAGACAAATAGATGACTTCTTAAGTCTTAATGTTGATCCTATAAGAATTCCTAAAATTATATTAATGGTTATTAAGCTCTCTTATAGTGAGACTGCTATTAGGTCCCTTTCTTTTTTTTTTTTTTTTTTTTTTTTTTTGGTTTTTTCGAGACAGGGTTTCTCTGTGTAGTTCGGGCTGTCCTGGAACTCGCTCGGTAGACCAGGCTGGCCTCGAACTCAGAAATCCACCTGCCTCTGCCTCCCAAGTGCTGGGATTAAAGGCGTGCGCCACCACCGCCCGGCAGGTCCCTTTCTGATAGTCAAAACTGCAATGAGAACTCTGCCAGTCTCCCAAGTGTCATCAGTTAATTGCTCTTAGATAGTAACCAGACTTTCTCCTACTCAGAGCATGTTCCAAGAGGTTGTAAAACAATTAACCAAAGATCACTAACAGGGAACTAACGATTTATTATAGATGCTGGGACAGAAGATAAAATATTGCCTGGGTTTATCTATACAAAACTTCACTAATTTCTTAGTTATAGTTTTAAACCTTCAATGAACCTATGGAGCTAGACAGGTGATGGATGTTTAGCAAGATAATTACTCCTAATGGATATGCATGTAAACATTCTCTGTTGTAAATTTCTATTTGATTTTTGGTGTGAACATGTGATGAACTTTGTAACATGTGATCATGTACTCTGAAAGATGTGTAAGTACTGAAGACAAAGACAAAGAGAGGGTCGTTGTTCATCCCTTCCTGTCCTCCTGTCTAGAATTTTTTTCCTTAGAACTTTTCCCTTAAAAAAAAAAAAAAAAAAAAGCCGGGCGGTGGTGGCGCACGCCTTTAATCCCAGCACTTGGGAGGCAGAGGCAGGTGGATTTCTGAGTTCGAGGCCAGCCTGGTCTACAGAGTGAGTTCCAGGACAGCCTAGGCTACACAGAGAAACCCTGTCTCGAAAAACCAAAAAAAAAAAAAAAAAAAAAGAACTTTTCCCTTATTAGAATTCTTTTTCTTAAAAAAAAAAAAAAAGAAGAAAGAAAGAAAAAGAAAAGAAAAAAGGAAAAAAAAAGAAGAAGAAAAAAAAAGAATTTTTTTTCTTTTCCCCACTTAGGACCTTTCCACTTTTCCCCTTAGCTTTTTACACTTAGTAATAAACTCTATAATACTTCTCTAAGTGTTTTGTCTTCCTGTGACCTCAGACTAGCAGGCATAAGTTAGAGCCCAGCAGCTCCTGCTGAGATAGTACAAAGGCTATTTACTTAATCCTTTTCTGTTTTAGGATAAGGTACTAGTGCCAGAAGCTGCAGTTCCTGGCCTCAGAGGATCATAGAAGGCAGGTCAGCTACAGTAGCATAGTAACATAGATAAGTAAACTTTTACTATACAGCAACCCTAAATATCTCGTAAGAACAAGTCTTACCACCACCACCACCCTCCACTGCCTCAAGAAGAGCCAAGAAGAAGAAAACTTCCCCATCAAGCTGGGACTGGCCCCTGGGAGACTGTGATGTTGATTGGTTGGTAGAGTACTTGTATATAAAGCACAAGTTCCTGGGTTCAGTTCCCAACACACACCAACTGAGTCCCAGTTCTCAGGTATAGTTTGGAGGATCAGAAGCTAAAGAGATGGCTCATCAGTTAAGAGCAGTAGCTGTTCTTCCAGAGGTCTTGAGTTCAATCCCCAGCATCCACATGGTGGTTCACAACCATCTTTAACTCCAGTTCCAGGGGAACCGACTCTCTTTCCTGGCTTCTGAGGTCATGAGGCATGAACATGGTGCACAGACATACATCCACACATACAATTAAAGACAATCAGAAGTTAAAAACTATTTTTAGCTATACTGTGAATTACAAGCCAGCCTCAGCTATGTGAGATCTGTCTGTCTGTCTGTCCGTCCATCCATCCATCCATCATCATCCATCCATCCATCCATCCATCATCCATCTATCCACCAACCCACCTACCTATCATCATCTATCATAACTCTTATTGTCTTAGGTCCCAGGATGAAGACTCTGAGATAGGAATTTGGATACAGGCAGGTTATTGGCCTGTATTCTTGGGGTCCACTCCTGTGAGTAAGAGAAGGAAGCAGGACTGGACAGAGGAAAAGCCAGGCTATATGATACAATTGTCTCAGAGGCTTCACACAGTTCAATGTGAGGGAGAAACAGGACTGACTTGCTCACTGTCCTTTTTTCCTGCCCTTCCCTCATACTTCTGTCTGACATGAGAAGTTGGGTGGAAGTTCCCCTGATGATTCAGACAAGACAACCCTAGAGTGGTTTGTCTAGTAGAGATCTGCCAGCAGCTGTCACTCAGGGCAGTAGGCAGGCAAGAAGAGTTAGGGTGGGCATGGCTCACTCCTGTGATCTCAGTGCTCAGGATGATGGGCCAGAATTGTGCATTTGAGCCCAGCCTAAAAATAAAACTGTCTGGATAGCCTCTCTCTGTCTCTGTCTCTCTGTCTCTGTCTCTCTCTCTGTCTCTCTCTCTCTCTGTTTGTGTGTATGAGAGACAGAGACAGAGAGAGACATCTGAATAGTCTCTCTGTGTATGAGAGAGACAGAGACAGAGAGACATCTGAATAGTCTCTGTGTGTGTGTGAGAGAGAGACAGAGACAAAAGACAGAGACAGAGAAACAGAGAGACAGAGAAAGTGTGTGTGTGTCTGTGTGAGAGAGAGAGAGAGACAAAGAGAGAGAGAACTGGTTGTAGATAGATCTGGGTGGTACACGGTACCATCCACTAGATAGATGTTCATAAATGACTCTGGTTCTAAGACATACCCTCCGCTGAGATCGCGGCAGTGAGTTCAGTGGTTTGCACTTTGCATTATTGTCTTTCCCAGTTCCAGCTACAGCTCCTCCAAGTCAAGTGTGAAAAAACAATCTCCTCCTAGCATGTCAGTACTTTATGTATTAGTCAGGGTTCTTTAGAGCAACAGAATTTATAGAATGAGTCTCTATATATGGATGGGGGGTTATTATAAAGATTTACAGGCTGAAATATGCTAATCCAACAACAGCTAGCTATGAATGAAATGTCCAGAATCTAGTAGTTGCTCAGTCCACAAGGCTGGACGTCTCAGCTGGTCTTCTGTACATGCCGGAATCCCAAAGAACTAGGCTCCAGTACCAGTGAAGTGATGAATGTGCTAGTAAGGTGAGGGCAAGCAGGCAAAGAACAGCTTCCTTCTTCTATGTCTTATATAGGCCTCCAGCAGAAGGTGTGGCCCAGGTGTCTTCCCACCTTAAGATCTGGATCAAAGAAATGCATCTTCCTACCTCAAAGGTTCAGACTAGAAGTAGAACCACCCACTTCAAATCAACCAACCAACCAACCAAACTAACTAACTAACTAGCTAACTAACTAATCTCTCACAGATGTGCCCTCCACATTGGGTTTTAGTTCCAGTTGTCGTCAAGTTGATGACCAAGAATAACCATCACATCATAGAAGAAGATGTCTGATCAGCAAGTTGGAAAACAGGGCTCAGCTTTGGTAAATACTTGTCATCCCAGCACTCAGAAAGCTGAAGCAAGAAAATCATTCTGACTTATCCTAGAATGTCCTTTGAATGTCAAAGCTTAAGGGTTGTTATGCCACTGAGAGGAAAAGAGCTAAAGGCAAAGGGAACTTATTTTTCTGTATTTGTATCTTTCTTACAATGGTGACCCATGGTTCATTTTACATTAGGTATTCTGATTTTGTTCATGTTAGAGGAATTAGTAGAAGTAATAATAAAAGGGGATTAAAAAGCATGATGCAAAGTAAAACCAGGGAGACTTTGGCCTGGAAAGATGCTCAGAGGTTAAGAGCACACACTGCCCTTACAGAGGACCCATTTGATTCCCAATCCCCGAGATGGCCTATTCATAGTCACCTCTAGTACTAGCTCCAAAGGATTTGATAGCTCCTATGGGTTCTCCTCAACACACATGCACATATTCAAACACAAACACACAAATAAAAATAAAATATTTTAAAAATGGGGAGCCATAGCTGGGCGGGTGGTGGCACACGCCTTTAATCCCAACACTTGGGAGGCAGAGGCAGGCGGATTTCTGAGTTCGAGGCTAGCTTGGTCTACAGAGTGAGTTCCAGGACAGCCAGGGCTACACAGAGAAACCCTGTCTCAAAAAAACCAAAAAAAAAAAAAAAAAAAAAAAAAAAAAATGGGGAGCCTTGTCTATCTCCTGATTTAGGTATTGGAAGTGAGGGCTCAGTGATGCTACTAAACTGGGCCACTCTGTGGGTAGAAAGAAAAGCTTAGTCGGGGATGCAAGCACCAGGCTGCCTCCTGAGAGTAGAAGACAGCGGCTTGGGAGAAGGCAATGGATTTTACACAACAGTCAGCAGGTGAGGGGGCTTTGATCTCACGAAGGCTGTCCAGATTGGTGGCAACTGGATGCCCTTGCTTGAGCTAGTTGACCATTGGGGCAGATACGGGATGTAGTGGTTTTGCTGGTGAACAGGGAAACCTGAGGAATGCTTCTGTTGACCTAGTAACAATCCTCTCTTTACCAGGTCCTTATGTTTAGGACATTGCTACCAGAACTGTTTTGGACCTAATAGTTACCTTATGTCAGTCAACTTTATACACTTAACGTCTAGTACAAGGTGGCTTTGTTTTTGTTTTTGAGACAGAGTCTCTCTATGTACCCTTTGACTGTCCTGGAACTTGCTGTGTAGACCAGGCTAGCCTTGAATTCACAAAGAGCTGCTAGTGTTGGGATTAAAGGCATTTGTCACCAGCCTTATTTACTTCTTCTCTTTTTTTTTTTTTTTTGGTTTTTCGAGACAGGGTTTCTCTGTGTAGCCCAGGCTGTCCTGGAACTCACTCTGTAGACCAGGCTGGCCTCGAACTCAGAAATCCGCCTGCCTCTGCCTCCCAAGTGCTGGGACTAAAGGCGTGCGCCACCACCGCCCGGCGTAATCATTTACTTAAAAGTTACTCTACATTTCCATTTCTGCCCACAACTCCCTCAAAGAGAAGGTTGAAGTAGGGTTTCATGTAGCACAGGATGACCTCAAGTTTTGCAAAACAGCTGAAGATGACCTTGAACGCTAAATCTTTCTGACTCCACGTCCCCAGGCTGGGACTATAGGTGAATGAGCCACTCAATTCCTTTCTCTTCCTATTTCCCTCCTATGTTCTGCTTTCCACTCTCCCTCATTCCTTACTTCCTCCCTCTCCTCTCTCTCCCCTTCCCTCCTCCCTCCCTTCCTTCTTCCTCCTTGGTCATTTCTTTCTCTTCGATAGAATCTTCCTCTTTCAGAACCAAAGCTTTGGTTTATTTTCTTTTAAGAGACAAGAACTCAGGCTAGAGACTTAGCTCACTTTGGTAGCAAGCCTATGTAGTATACAGTATGCTCCAGGTTCCTTTCTGGCAAGAAAGGAAACCAGGTATGGTGATGACTGTCTGTAATCCCAGCACGTGGGTTAAGGATCAGCAGGACAAAGTGTGAGAAATGTTTTTTTTTCCCCCATCAAGTGTGACTAGGTCTTCAGAGGACAATATGGCACACAGCTTCTCCAACCTTGTGAAGCTTTCCTGCCGCTCCTCTGTCCCCTCCGCCTTACAGACTTCTGATTATAACAAGGTCCTGCTGCATCCCAGAACTGGATAACTCAGAGGCCCACGCCTCTCCTGTCCCTCCATTTTCTCTGTACTGATTATTTCTTAACCAATTGCCTAAGATTATGAGATTAAGCTTCCATCAACAGGATGAGAGACACTGTCACCACCTGAATTAACATAACAATTTCTGTCCTGGTGTGCTTGCTAGCTCTGTTAGGTTGTACCTATCTTGCATGGAGAAATTGCCTTGTGGGGTGACTTGCTTTGACTGGTTCTTTGTAAGGTACCTTCCTAACAGAGGCAAACCCTGGGTGTGCATTGAGTTTAAGATTACCTTGAACTACATTAGACCTTTCCCCTGCCTCATACCAAACCCTCCAGAAGCCATATTTGAATTGCGTTGTATCAGCCGGGCGGTGGTGGCGCACGCCTTTAATCCCAGCACTTGGGAGGCAGAGGCAGGCGGATTTCTGTGTTCGAGGCCAGCCTGGTCTACAGAGTGAGTTCCAGGACAGCCAGGGCTACACAGAGAAACCCTGTTTCGAAAAACCAAAAAAAAAAAAAAAAAGAATTGCGTTGTATCTTCCTCATAGTGCAGCATTTATTCTGTCCCTTGTCACTCTAACTAGTAGTTTTTGGAAGTTGTCACAAGGCAAGAGCTCCGTCCCACCACTCCCATTATGACCTCATGCTGCTGGGTGCTGCTGCAGGTCTTTGCAGGCTACCCCAGTTCCTCGGCCGGGGTGTCCAAGTGTGGCTCAAAACTCTGTTACCTACTACTAAGGATGGACTATATTCTTTTTACATAGAATTAACTAAAATGCCTTTGAGTTGGACTCTTGTTGTTTTGAGACAGGGTTCCCTGTATCCCAGGAAGGCACGAATTTCTTTTTTTTTTTTTTTTTTTTTTGTTTTTGTTTTGTTTTTGTTTTTTTTGAGACAGGGTTTCTCTGTGTAACCCTGGCTGTCCTGGAACTCACTCTGTAGACCAGGCTGGCCTTGAACTCAGAAATCTGCCTGCCTCTGCCTCCCAAGTCACCATGCCCATTTATGAACCTAGAATCTTGCACACAAAGTAAAGTGAAGCATATTTCTGATAGAAAATGTAGTCATAACCTACCCTGTGTACACCCCAGCCTAGGCCGCTGTGCCTGGTCTGTCTTGTGAATGGGGAGATATGGATCTGAGGGAGTCGGGGACCTGAGATCAGGTTTGACAGCTGGATCAGGAGTGATAAAAAAAAAAAAAAGAAAGAAAGAAAGAAAGAAAGAAAGAAAGAAAGAAAGAAAGAAAGAAAAAGAAAGAAAATGTAGTCATTAGCTCATATTATGAATCTGGGCATATCAGCTCAGTAGAGTTTTACCACACATCTCACATTGTCCTCAGTCACAAACAGTTTGTTTTCACCTTCTTTGCTGCTATGGTGATACCACAGGGGACATCTTTGAGGTGATGTCTGGCACATCCCCTTCATATTTGCTTTAGGACCATAACTGCTAACTTAATCTATTTTACATGCTCTTAATAATAAGAAAATGATGTCGTAAGTAGTCAAGGACTGAATAGTTTTCAGGATTTAAAGCTACAACTTGATAAAAATAGAAAATCTTAACAATCCCACCATGAAGACTAGCTTAATTACTAACTTCAACAATTCCAGGAAGCTCTGTCCCAGTGGCCCGGCACAGCTATCTTCCTGGCTACCTCGTTTTTGTTTAGAATCTTGCTCATAGTCAAGTAAACAATGTGCTTCAGGAAGAGTTTTCAAATATTATTTTTTGCTTGCTTTAAATATACAGTTAAGCTATCTTTTATCTTTAAACAAAGTAGAGTGAACTAAACAAACCTTTGATTTTTACTGCTTTTCACCTGCTAAAATAGTAATGTTTAAACAAAATATGTATAGAAATATATATTCCAGGGGCTGGTGGGATGGCTCAGTGGTTAAGGGCACTGACTGCGCTTCCAGAGGTCCTGAGTTCAATTCCCAGCAACCACATGGTGGCTCACAACCATCTGTAATGGAATCTGATGCCCTCTTCTGGTGTGTCTGAAGAGAGCAACAGTGTACTCACATACATAAAATAAATAAATCTTAAAAAAAAAAAAGAAAGAAAAGAAAAAAGAAAGAAAGAAAGGGAAAGAAAGAAAGAAATGTATATTCCAACTGAGTATGATGCCTGTAATCCCAGCACTCCAGAGGTAGAGGCAGGTGGATCTTGGTGAGTTTCAGGCCAGCCTGGTCTACATAGCGAATTCCAGGCCAGTTAGGGCTCCTGCCAATGATGAATTAGTTTGGAGGCAGAAGAGTGAGCTTACAGTAAGTAACTAATTCTGACAGCCAAATCTGGAGATAATGTTGGCAAGCCAAGGACAGCTTTCAGCATAAACTCCCACTTGTGGCCCAGTGGAGACTTGTGGTTTCCCTAGTGTGTCTGTCCTATCAGTATACCAAAGGTGACAGAAAATGGGAACAGGTGTGTCCTTCGAGAACTAGACAACAACAACAAAAAAAACCTGGGCAGTGGTGGCACACACCTTTAATCCCAGCACTTGGAAGGCAGAGGCAGGCGAATTTCTGAGTTCCGTCTACAGAGTGAGTTCCAGGACAGCCAGGGCTATGCAGCTATGCAGAGAAACCTTGTCTCGAAAAACCAAAAAAAAAAAAAAAAAAAAAAAGAACTGGACAACCACGGAGACACTTCCTACTGCCCTTGTACGTGATCCACAGGCCTTACTTAGGTGCCTTTGCAACATATTAGTTGTGTGTGAACATAGTTCATTCCATAGCATTCTTCCTTGTATTTTATTTGCCTTCCCTGCACCACTTATCAACAAAGAGACCAGGGTTCTCATGATTAGCTTAGTCTGATGAGCAAAGGTCAAAAGGGTTGGGGGTGGGGAGTCCCTCACAAAGTTCACCCACAAAGGAAGTACATTTCCCAAGAAGAATCCAAGGTCTGAGTGATAACAGAGCAGTCCAAGGCCAAGCAGATAAGCAGCACAGCCAGGAGTTAAACTCAGCCAAGCTAGAAGCGCTTGCTTTTTGTACACCTCTTGTTGGCCTTTCTAGTTTGCGTTCTTCTGGGCCTTGTTTCAGTTCCTTCTCCTTTTGGTTTTATAAAGTTTTTAAGAGCTATTATATGTGTGGGTATTTTGCCTGTATGAATGTATATGTACCATATCCATGCCGCATGCCCACAGGGGCCAGAGGAGGGTGTGCAATCCCTGGAGTAACAGATAGTTGTGAGCTGTCAATATGGGCACTTGGATTTGAACCCAGGTCCTCTGCAAGAGCAGCCAGTGCTCTAACCACTGAGCTGTCTCTCCTTACACTCCCCCCTTCCCTTTTGAGATAGGATCTCACCATGTAGCTCAGGCTAGCCTGGGACTTGCTATGCTATGCATCCCAGGCTGGCCAGAAACTCACAGAGATCCTCCTGGCTCAGCCTTCCAAGCATTATGATTAAAACTGTGTGCCACCAGACTCCCCCTTCTTAGCCCAACCTTGTTTGTTTGCTTGTTTTTTGAGACAGGGTTTCTCTGTGTAGCCCTGGCTGTCTTGGAATTCACTCTGTAGACCAAGTTGGCCTCCAACTCAGAGATCAGCCTGCTTTTACCTCCAGGGCACTGGGATTAAAGGCGTGAGCTATCACCTCTGGCTTCCAGTCCAATCTAAAGGTACTGGGGACTGAACTGAAAGTGGCAGAAATGCTAGATACATAGTTGAGATTGAGAGGCACACTCCGCCCCTCCTTACTGTGCACGAACACATCTTCCTTGCTGTTGCAACTTTAGCATGCACAACCCAGATGCTGGAGCTTCACTCTCTGTTCTGGAGTCTGGGCCAGGCCATACAGTAAGACTTGGCCACAGCTGTTGGCAAGTTTTATCATTTGAGGTGCAATGCCATTTTCCCACCATGGTGGTTTGAATATTCTTGGCCCATAGGGAGTGGCACTGTTAGGAGGTGTAACCCTATTGGAGGAAGTGCGTCGCTGTGGGGATGGGCTTTGGAGATCTATGCTCAGGCTCCACCTGGCTGCATAACTCCAAACTCAACTTTCATAACTAAATCTCTGTTAACTTGTTGCACCCTGTAATCTAACTGGAGCTTCTGATTGTGTTTGTGGTGTTCCTTCCCCTCAGTTGGAAAAAAGAAAAACTTAGAGAAGATATACACAGTCCCAAGTCCTCTCCACTGGCTGAGTGACAAAGGACCTCTTGCTCGTCCCTTCTGTACCCACATGAAAAGGAAAATTTAGCTCACAAAGTCATTCAGAGACTGACAAGTAAGAAACATACAGGATAGAAGTCCTGAGCCAGCTGCCACCATGCACCATCTAATCCCAGCCCCTCGGAGGCAGCACTGGGAAGCTCAGGATTCTACACGCCATCTCCATAGAGAGTCTGAGCTCAGCCCTGGGCTTCGTGAGACACCGTCTCTAAAACACCACTGCCCCAGAGAAGTTCATCAGAACTGACACTGCACCTCTTACCTAAGCCTCTTCTGATTTTCTCAGCTTGAAGTGATTAAAGCTTTCTCTTCCGAGTCTCATCAAAATTACAAACAAGCACAATTGGTTTGCTGTTAAGTAGCCACTAGGTGTTTTAGGTTACTACGTCATGACGTATTTTCAAATTAATTAATTAATCAATTAATTATTTTTTGAGACAAGATCTTGATATGTAGTCCAAACCAGCCTTGAACTCAAGCTCCCTCTTGAGAACCAGGATTACAGGCTTCTATAACCACATTTGGTTTCCAGGCAAAAATTTGTTTCTTTGTTTTGTTTTGAGACAAAGTTCTCGTGTATCCCAGGCTGGCGGTGAATACAAAAGGCAGGCAAGGATGACCTAGTCATGGCATATGTCTCAAATTGTTCTTAGGTTCCCAGTAGTGTAACAACAATCTACTTATGATTCTTTAGTTCCTACCTTGACTCCCCCTTGGCCTAGTTTGTAAAGCCGATCTTTGCTTTCGTCTCTATTGTAAAAGTTGTTTATCTAGTACCATTCCAAGTACTTCAAGCCAACCATGACACACCATCCTAAGCAAGACCTTGTTGAAGAGAAGAAGGTGATTGTTGGTGTTTGAGGGCAAGAAAGAGTGAATTAGGTTTTCCAGTAGCAAAATGTGACCTTTGAACTCCGACTCTACTGTCTCCATTTCCAGGGTGTTCTATTAAAGATATCCCATAATGCTCAGTGAAAGGAACTGCTATTTACACTAACACAGCAGGTGCTACCCAGCTGTCCTGGCCTAAGGCCCTTAGTAGTTAGAAGTTTGGGAGCAAGGCCTTTGGTGGGCCTTTGACCATCTTTCCCTTAGCAACTAAGAGCTCGTCCCTGCAAACAGCCCTTATGGTGAGTGGGAGGTTAGATCTCCCAACACTGGCTGACTTACCAAAGGACACCGATCTATACCTCCTGCCTAGACTTTTATTAGCTGACTCACACGCTCCAACTCCCTCCTGTGATAGTATGCCCAGGGCCCAGTCCCAAGACTGGTTGGTGCCTGTTTCCCTCTCAGAAAACAGCCATGTGCTGTAATCTGAGTTTATGGTTAAAGTATAAACCACCCTTAAATAAGGGCAAGTAGACACATGTTGTTTACATGCACAGAACTCCAGCCAAGACACTTTGCTGGGAGCTACAGCACTTAGAGCAGGAATTAGGTCACTGGGTCAGAAGATCCTGGGAGCCACAGGGAAAGGCAGAGTTATTTGATAAACAGCCTTTCCCCTCTCCCTCCCAGGCTTTTCTTTGGGTTTCTCTTAGCCAGTTCCTGCATGTGACTGTCAGACTCCTAGTTTTAGAGGCTTGCAACTAAAATGCTTTCTTTTTTTTCTTTTTTTTTTTTTTTTTGGTTTTTCGAGACAGGTTTCTCTGTGTAGCTCTGCTGTCCTGGATCACTCTGTAACCAGGCTGGCCTGAACTCAGAATCCACCTGCCTCTGCCTCCCAATGCTGGGATTAAAGGCGTGCGTCACCACCAGCGACATCTCCAGCTGCGACCTCCATGGTTTTCTGTAACAGGGATACATACATACTAGGGAACACTCTGTCAGTAAAGCTTATGTCCCAGCCCTGGGTAAGTTCTCAAGAGGAGTCCAGTGAAGATGAGGAGATCTATCTATTGACAAGCTCTCTCTAGACTGTCTTCAGAGAATATGGGGACAGTGGAGAGCTGAAGGAGCAGAGACTCGAATACACTCAAGTTTTTTACGGTTCTCTGTATTTGTTGTCCTCTCACATTCGTAGGATGGAATATCTGTTAACTGGCCTTTCTTTCTCTTGGGAACAGGGGAAACTTGATAAACAAGATTCAGGTCTGCATAGGCACCCAGGCCTAGAAATTCTTAATGAAATTTTAATAGGACACAGGCTGGATCTTCAGACCCTGTTAACACAGAAAGCCCCAGCTGCTGAGTGACTGTCTCAATTTAGGTTAAAAGGCGTGGCCTGAGACGGAAAACAGAATCTGGCCGTTACTCAAGCATTTAGACCAAAGTTTAAACCTAAACTGGGCCCCGTGCCTGAGAATTCATCAGCTTAGCAGTGAAAAACAGATAACAGTCCCTTAAGAGGAGTAGGGGAAGGTTCAGGCTGACGACCATTTTCAGACAGCAGTTTTAAACAAAGCGAACGCTTTTATTTTATTTTTTAGGATTTTTATTCTAGGGGTGTGCTAGAAAGAAAGGCTGCATGGTGGCTAAGAGCATACCCTGCTCTTCTGGACGACCTGAGTTCCATCCCAGCTCCCACATTGGTGGTTGACAGCTGCCTGTAAGTCCAGCTCCAGAGGACTAGATGCCTTTCCAGATACCACAGTCGTGTCACATATCCACCCCACAGACATGCACAAGTTAAAAATGATTTTTTTTTTTTTTTAATAAAGTAGAAACTGAAGAGATAGGTTAACAGTTAAGAGCACTGACTGCTCTTCCTAAAGTCCTGAGTTCAATTCCTAGCAACCACAGCCATCTGTAATGAGATACAAAGCCCTCTTTATTTTCTGATACAGGGTCTCACTGTGTGTCTTGCCTGACCAGCTTGGATCTCATGTGTTGCCCACACTAGCACTTGCTTTCTCCATTTCTCCCCTGTTCTTTACCACCAGCGCCTCCACTCCACTGTAGGCAACAACAGGTATATATGAGTGTATATGCTTGAGTGTGTGTGTGTGTGTGTGTGTATGAGTGTGTGTATGTGTCTCTGTATGTATATGTAAGATATATATGGAGAGAGAGAGAAAAGAGAGACAGAGAGAGAAAGAGAGAGAGAGAGAGAGAGAGAGAGAGAGAGAGAGAAGAGAGAGAGAGAATGAATGATGCACCATGTGCTTCTGCTGTCTTCAAACTTGTAATTCTGCCTTGGTGTCTCAAGTGCTGGGATTATTGTAGACATCACCACCTCCCACTTTTCCCCTCTCTTTTTTTTTTTTGGATAGTGTCTCATTTGTAATTTGATGGCCTTATTGGAAAGTGTGCAAACCAGGAAGCAAGGTGACTAGGAGGGTCCCTGGTCACTCCTTGCTCTCTGCTTCTTGTGTCCTTGAGGTGACAATTCTGCTCTATTCCACCCTCCCCACCATGCTATTCTGTCTCATCTCAGACCTAAGATAATGCAGCCAAGTGACTAGGAACTGAATGTCCCTAAATTGTTCTCTCAGGCATTTTATCACCACGTCTTGTGGTTTGACTCCTCCCCTGCCCCAGAATAGCTGTAGCCATTTTGTTCCATGCCTGTCAGCTATTTCCTTTTGTTGCAGTAACATTGCCAGCCATTGACACAGAGAAGTGACTTGATTCAGAGCAGGATCATGCTGACCACATACCCTGTTTTATTCTGAATGTCTGAAGTTTGTTAATCTTAAGAAATCCCACAAAGCTTCATATAGGGCCCATCAGTTAAAAGTCAATATGAACTGTTATGTCTAAAATATCTTGAGTCAAGAGCTGACCACCAGGCAGTACTTCATGCACTCATTGTGGGTTTTGTGGGTTTTTTTTTTTTTTTTCCTTTATAAGCTAACAAGGAAAGATGTCCATTTTCATAGTTTCAGACCCAATTCTGAACTATGTCCCTGGTCTGACCAGTATTAAGTTGTGTGTTCAATAAACTATTCTTGCTCTACTGAGATCTGTGTTCATATGATTTGTGTGGAGATTCCTGAACCCCAACATGTCTAACAAATAAAATACGTGCAATCATGAGTCAGGTTCTCTGTCTTTTTAAGGGGGTCAGGTGGGTCTCCTGTAACTCAGGTTGGCTCTGCACTCACTATGTATCTGAGGATGACCTTGATGTCTATGCCCCAGGTCCTAGGATTGCAGGCGACACTACACATGGTGTTTCCTTCTTTGCTCATCTCCTTTCTGAGATGTGGAGAGATTCAGATGACTCTGAAGTGTTCTGTGCTCAATACAACTTGAATGAAATGACTGTGATTTCTCTCATTTCCCCACCTCTATCACCAGCTGGGCAGACATTTAGTGGGTAATAAATGTTGCTCACAGGTGAAAGAAACAAGAAGGGGAAGAGAGGAGAAACGAGTCACATCGCAGTGTTTGCCAAAACAATGTTTTCAACAGCAGCTCATGACCCTCTACAGTTGTGAAATCAATTTCAAGTATCCTTAAAAATCCAATACATAAGCGGGGGGAGTGCGCACGCCTTTAACCTAGCACTTGGGAGGCAGGCACGGCGGATTTCTGAGTTTGAGGCCAGCCTGAGTCACAGAAGTGAGTTCCAGAGCTAGCCCGGCTAGCAACAGAGGACCCTGCCTCAAAAAATTCAAATAAAAAAAAAAATCCAATACATAATAGAAAGGAAGAGCAGCACAAGTGCAACACACACTAGACAAGAGTTACTGCCTTTGCGACATCTGCTTCACACTTCATGTCCAAAGTATGTGTGTGTGTTTGGTGAAATATATTCCAAAGCAAAGTCAAAGGAAGGGAGAAAGGAGCCACTTGTCTTTAGTTCTTGTGTTATTGCAATTCGTGCTGTAGTTAGGTAACTTTATGGAGAAGAGGTTTATTTGCCTGTGGCTCTGACCAGAGTTCAAAGCTGCTCTGGTGATGCACTTTGCAATGGCAAAGTACCTGTGGTGGTGGAGTGTGTCACAAGTGAGGCAGGAGTGTGCTGTGTCTGCTCAATCTCTTGTAAAACCACAAAGCATTCAACCATATTGGGTTTCACTACCCTGACTTTCCTGTCTCAGCTTCTGAGTACGATTAGATAGAACCACCATCCCCTGTGCCCCTTGTTCTTTGATAGGGTTTCATGTTCCTGCCCGGCACCCTTCTTTATGTAGCCAATGATGACTGTGAATTTCTGATCTTGCTGCTGATGTTGGATACAGGTTCAAGTTTCCATCATCAGTTTATGCTGTCTTGGAGCTCGAGCCAGGCCCTTACATGCAAGGTAAGCACTGCTTCCAGGTCCGGGGCTCAGTCCGCTGCTGTTTGTAGAGCTGAGACGAACCAAAGCCCCATGTACACTAAACAAGTGCTGGACACTGAGCTGCTACCTCCTGCTGCTAAATGTGAACTTCTCTAGTCTAAACCAGATTAATATGAAGAAGAGACCCAAATGTCCTTGTGGGAAGCATAGGCCACTAAGAACGAAGAGATAGGAATGCCAGATTTACTCTGTCTGAATCTAGTAGTTAAAAGTAAAATTCTCAACCACAACTTGCATTTTAAAAGTTATTTGTTAGCAGGGCTTTGGTGGTACATGCCTTTAATCCCAGCACTCAGGAGGCAGAGGCAGGGGGAACTCTGTGAGTTTAAATTAAGGTCAGAGTGGTCTACAGAATGAGCTCCAGGACAGCCAGGACTGCACAGAGAAACTCTCTTTTTTAATCCACCCATAGTGGATTCTTAAAGTACATTCTCCAGTAAACAGTGTGCTGGATGGGTGCCTTTTGACCTGTTATCCATTTGGCATGGCTGGGACTCAACCAGTTTTCTCTAAAAGAGCAACCAGGTAGGCCACATGCACCTTCTACACAGCACCAATAGCTGCACTCTGGAAGGCTGGGTACATCCCAGCCAAATAGACCTCTTTAAGTTATAAAATATGCAGCTTCAGGAGTATTTTATAGTAACACAAAATGAGCTACTATAGCTACTGACCTCCCCCTGCCCCTCTTGCAAAAACCCAAACCAAACTCTGAGACAATTCTCAGAAATTCCCTGGGCAATTTTTCACACCAGATGATGAGAGGAGAGTTTGGAATCAGTTTGGTTTGGACAGCAGATAGCCAGTTTTTCTGTGATGCCGCAGCAACAAGCCTAAACCATAGGTTTCTTCACCCAGAGTAAAGGGACCCATCCTCCTGACCAGCTTGTTTCAGTAACAAAAGCCACAAGTTGTAAACTGAGCATGCTGCTATAGTCTTATAATCCCAGAGCTCAGAGCCTGAGGTATCAGGGCTGGAGTTCAAGGCACCTGGGCTGGTAAGGAGACCCTGCTGTAAATGAGAAACTGCAAAGCCACATCTAGAAATGACTGTGTCCGACTGTAACCTAGAGACTCAGTTTATCTTCCTTACATATGTAACGACAGACACCATTCTGAAACTTCTCTGCCAGTATTTGGGTCTTGATGTGGCATTCTGAAACTTCTCCTTTATTCCTATCTTTCCTTTGTCTGACTTTTTAGTCTCCTGTGTGAGAGCTTGTTTGGAGGCCCAGACAGCTGTGGAGATGCCCTTCACCAGAGAGCAGTCCTCTTCTGCCATGTATGCAGCTTTGGGAGGGAGATGGAATAGTGAGGAAGGGACACTTGCACAGCCAGCCAGATCAGCTGATGCAAACCTGCTGATAATGTAGTGACACATGTCACAGCCAGATGGCCCTTGCTTTTCTGTTTTTGTTGTTGTTGTTTGAAACAAGAGCTCATGAAGCCTAGACTGGCATTGAACTTGTTAGAGAGATATTGTTCTGTTCTCTCTCTCTCTCTCTCTCTCTCTCTCTCTCTCTCTCTCCCCCTCTTTCTCTCTCTGTCTTTCTCTCTCTCCCTCTTCTCTCTCTGTCTTTCTCTCTGTCTTTCTCTCTGTGTGCACGCCATGGACACCATATAACTGTGTGTGGATCAGAGAAAAATGGGTTATCTTGTTCTGTTACTCTCCAGCTGTTTGAGGCAGGTCTCCCACTGAACCTGAAGCTTATCTGGTAGGCCCACAAGCCCCAGAAATCTTCCTGTCTCTGTGCTCCATAGTGCTGGGGTTACAGGTGTGTGCATGATCACACTTTGCTTTTTATGTGGGTACTATAGATTTGAATCAGTCTTTTTTTTTTTTTTTTTGTTTTCAGACAGGTTTCTCTGTAATCGGTGTCGACTCCTGGTAGCAGCGGCTCGACTCGAATCTCTGCTCTGCCTCCCAAGGCTGGTAGACGTGCTCCACCACCGCCCGCTGAACTAGTTTAATGCTTGAGCAGCATAGCACTCTTCCCTAGGACCTCCCCCATATCTTACTACTGAGAATCATGGTATTAACTATTACAGATATGATAACATAGTTTCTATAACATTTTATACTTTTATTGCTATTCTATGTATGAGTGTTTTGCTTGCATTATCTGTGTACTATTTGTGTGCCTTATGCCCAAGGAAGCCAGAAAAGGGCATTGAATGTCCTGGGGCTGCAGTTATAGAGGGTTTTGAGAAACCATGTGAGTGCTGGAGACTAAACTTGGCTCTTGTGGAAGAAGAACCAGTGTTCTTAACTGCCGCCATCTCTCTGGTCTCATTTTTTATGTCTTCTTCTGATCAGCAGCTTGGATCTTATGTAGTTCAGGCTGACCTCAAGCTTGCAATATAACGAAGGATGTTCTGAAGCTCCCGAGTATTGGGCTTCCACTTCCCAAGTACTGGAATTAAAGTCTTTGTCTGTGTCCTCCCATACCTTCCTCAATGGTGAATCCCTGCTTGCCATTTAGACAAGACCATTCTTTCATACATTTGTTGCAGGAAAGATTTCTCTTTTTTCCCCTAAAGATTTATTTAATTTTATTTATGTGAGTACATTATAGCTGTCTTCAGACACACCAGAAGAGGGCATCAGGTTTCACTACAGATGGTTGTGAGCCACTATGTGGATGCTGGGAATTGAACTCAGGGCCTCTGGAAGAGCAGTCAGTGCTCTTAACCACAGAGCCATCTTTCCAGCCCCTGGAAAAGGTTTCTTTATAGAAACACCCCTTCTTATCACAGAAATAGTTCACATTTGGGGTTCAAAAGAATGCTTAGTGGTCAATAGAACTAGCTGTTCTTTCAGAAGACCCAAGTTCAATACCCAGCATCCACATGGTAGTTCACAACCTTTTGAAACTTTAGTTCCTGGAGATCTGAGACTCTCTTTAGCCTTTGAGGGCACTTCATGCCAGTGATATACAGACGTATATGCCCCCCAAAATACATCTACGCATAATACGTAAAAAACAAATAGATCTGTAATTAAACCTCATATTTACAATAGAGAACAGACCAGGCCAACTTCCTGTGTATCAAGGCCTTTGCTCCCTTGGACTAATACACCTAATAGAGAAATGAGAAAGAGAGAGAGAGAAAGAGAGAGAGAGAGACACAGAGACAGAGACAGAGAGAGACAGAGAGAGAAATAATAGAATTTAAAACCAAACCTCAGCAGTCCAGAAGCTGGGGCAGGGTGACCATGCATCTAGGCCAGTCCAGACTACACAGTGGGAGCTTATGTTGTTTGTTTGTTTTTAAGTTGATGTAATCTTAGCCTGGTGTGGGTTAATGGCACACACTCATCATCCTAGGACTCAGGAGAGGATCAAGATTATCATAAATGCATAGCCAGCTAGGCTGTACAGTGAGTTCAAGGCCAGCCTGTGTTACATGAGTCTTGTCTAAAAAAACCAAACAAACCAACAAACCAAAAAAAAAAAAAAAAAAAAAAAATTAAAATAAAAAAAAAAATGAAGGTTCATAGTGGTTAACTTGTTCTTTTCAAATATCTCTAATCCTGTGTTGCTCTGGAAAGCAAAATCCCCATGAAGGGCAGAAGCCCGGAGCAAGCACGTTCTAGCTCAACCAACCATGCTGATTAGGTGTTCGATTTCCTTCTCAGTGACCTCTGGATCAGCAAGGGTCATTTTAGTGCTGTCAGTGAGAAACCACCCTCATGGCTTTGGGTATTTGAATATCTAGTTTCTAGTTAATGGGGCTGTTTGGGGAGGTTAAGGTGGCACAACCGTGCTGGAAGAAGTATGTCACTGGGGTGGGCTTTGAGAGCATGTAGGTGCTTGTCCTACCTTGGTTTGCTCTCTCTGCTTCATACTTGCATTGAAGATGTGATCTCTCAGATTCCTGCCCTTGTAGCCTGCTATGCTTTTCCTTCGTGATGGACTCGTCTTCCCCTACAACTGTTAGCACCAATAGACCCTTCCTTCTATAAGTTGCCTTGGCTGTGGTGTTTTATCCCAACAACAGGAAATTAACCACTGCAGTCACCATAGTTAGGTTAGAGATCACTTGGCTGGAATACTGGAGCCTGTCATGCCACTTTGGACACCAGACTTCCCTGTTCCTTGTTGACCTTCATTACATCTGGAACCCGGGAAATGAATGAGACCATGCTGAACACTTCTACAGTACATTTCAAAACTTCTGGACATATCCACCTGTGGCCCAGTGTGATTATGAATTCATACTGACACATTTGGGGATGGCAAAGTCATGCATGATACAAGTTTGCCATTTGATGTCTTTGTTGGAAGCCTGTTACAGGTCTATACTAACTGCCAAGTTCTGTGTGATCCCATTCATATTTCTGATGGACAACTCTCAAAATAAACAGTACAAACTATCCTGTGACCTCAAGGACATAATTTGAAGATATGTCTTACTTCCAGAACCATAAATGTCATGTTGCTACTTTTTGGAAATTGATGCTCTGAGAGTATCTTCCTAAAATAGACCCAGCTCAGCTTGCCCTCCAATTCTGTAGAAGAAAACATCTTGTCAACTTTAGACATTCATTCTAGGATGGAAAATATAAGAATCATATTCCACGTATAATCCATCTTGTGGGTGGGCAGAGCACACTACAAAGCGGTACCCATACTCTGAGGGAGGAATAAGGAAGGGGAGGCTGAGGGTGACAGAATAAGACCAGCAAATGCATGCATGGAGCAGAGAGAAGCTGGAGGGCAAGGCTCAGCAGATGGAGAGAGCAGGGACTGGTGGATGCTCACTGAGGGCAAAGAGTGGCTGAGAGGATGCCCATTCCAGAAGCACCAGGGAAATGTAAGGAGAGACGCTCTCAGCTTTCAGTCTATCTATGTTGGGAAATAGACACGCCTATAGATCTGAGTGATGGTAATACTACTTTATATTTGAATGCTTTTTTTTTTTTTTTTTTTTTTTTTTTTTCTTTTTGGTTTTTCGAAACAGGGTTTCTCTGTATACCCTGGCTGTTCTGGAACTCACTCTGTAGACCAAGCTAGCCTCGAACTCAGAAATCCGCCTGCCTCTGCCTCCCAAGTACTGGGATTAAAGGCGTGCGCCACCACCACCCAGCTTATTTTCTATTTTTCAAAACCATTTTACTTCTTTTTTGCCTTCTCAGTGAGAAATACTGTCTCAAACAAACAAACCAACCAATCAAGATAGATAGCTCATAAGAAACAGTATCTGAGATACTTTCATCTTCTGTGTGCATACAATTTCATGTACGTGCACACACACACACACACACACACACACACACAAGAGAGAGAGAGAGAGAGAGAGAGAGAAGAGAGAGAGAGAGAGAGAGGGAGGGAGAGAGAGAGGGAGGGAGGGAGGGGAGGGAGGGAGGGAGAGAGAGAGAGAGAGAGAGAGAGAGAGAGAGAGAGAGAGTCTCCATTCAGAAAGTCAAGCATGGTGGTACATGTATATAAATCTAGCACTTGCTTGCCAGTGGTGGCGCACGCCTTTAATCCCAGCACTTGGGAGGCAGAGGCAGGCAAATTTCTGAGTTCAAGGCCAACTTGGTCTTCAGAGTGAGTTCCAGGACAGCCAGGGCTACACAGAGAAACCCTATCTCAAAAAAACCAATAAAAATAAAAATAAAAATAAAATAAAACCCAGCACTTAGGAGGCTGAGACAGGAGAATCATAAGTTTGAGGCCAACCTAGACTACATTTCAAAACTGTCTCAAGAAACTGAAACTGGGGAGGGGCCTGAGAGTGCACCTGGGTTGGTAGAGCACTTTCCTAGTGCTGGACTCTATATGACGCCAGGCGTTGACCTCACTAGGGTACCAGGGGAATAAAGAAATGACAACACCTAGACATGCACAAAAGCTGCGCTTGATGATCCCGGCCCTTGGATAGAGAAACCACAGCATCCTGGAAGCTCAGTGTTTATTATATACAGTGAATAAGGAGGCAGGGTTTTTACAGAATAGGATTCAGGGTTATTATAAGCACCTGAAGAAAGAGATAGAGTTAACTAGGATCTCTCTAGGAAGCAGTCTTCAGGCCGTATGTATTCAGGAACAGAAATCTACTGTAGACATTTCCCCCACGCACTGTCAACATTCACACTCAACCAGAAGGAACTTTTGCTATCATCTGAGCCTCATCTGAGGAAGACCCACTCTCATGGGTCTGAGGACTTGGGGTTCTTGACATGGCTGTGCTCATGTAAACATACACTTTCCTCAAGTTGTTACTAGCATGCAGGAAGTGCTGAGTTCAAGCCTCAACACTGCACAGTACCAGGCAGGGTGACATGTAGGACTGTGAAAGGCAGCCTGGTTTCTGGTCGAGCACAGGCTGGAAACTCCGGTGACCCCAGGTGGTCCTGAGGGACTCCAGGTGACCTTGAGGGACCCCAGGTGACCCTAAGGGACAGCAGGCGTTTCACCATGCCCCAGACACTAGACTCCTGACACGAAGCCACAGCCCTCATGGCTTCCTGTAGATTTATGTCCTTCAGTCACGTAAGGACCCTCCACCAGTAGAGGACATCAGTAGCCTCAAGACAGATCTCCATATTAATGAGGTACCTAAAGGCCAGAAAGGCATAGCCAATTAAGCTTTCCTTCCCAGACCCTCCTCCCTGCAAAAGGTATTTAACCTCAGGTCCGCCCTGAGAAAACAGTAGGGTTTCTCATCTACTTTCTGCCATGGCCATGACAATAAAAGCCTTAAAACCATGGACTGTTTCTTTTCATCGGGATCCTCTGTGGGGAACAATGGAACAGGCCTTCTCCTACAAAGCCACTGTCTGATCTCCCACAGAAGACCTCTCTGCGGTCCCAGCCACTGTGACCACAATCCAAGCAAGCCAACTGCCCCCGACCAAGCCAAGGACTCCCATCCCTGTGGGACACAACCGGAGCTCTTCTCCCCCTCTCCCCTTCGGTCTCGGGCCAGTCTAGCCCATGGCCCCCAATTTATTCTTGGCTCTTCTGCAGCTTCCAGGGGAGCTGGATGCCCAAGAGCCTGAGAACCAGAGGGTCCCATGCCTCCCTGCAGGCCCGGGGACACTTGAGCCAGCTCCAGCTGTTCCCAGGACCTCAGACTGAGCTCCCCACCCAACAATGACACATGCCTAGAATTCCAGCACTTGGAAGATCAGAAGTTCAAAGCACCTTTGGGCTACATGGCAACTTTAAGATTAACTTGGGTTATGTGAGACCCTGTCTCCAGAAATAAAATAATAAAATTCTATTCAAATGGTAGAGGACATTGGATGCATTCTCTAGCACACCTTCCTGGTTCTATCCAAACTGACTTTCAGATATTTATGAAGGATACTATCTGAAAAAATACAGTTTATGATGAGTGGAACAGGTCAATGTTGGAGTACTTGCTGGTATCCTAGACTTTATCTAATCTGTAGCACCAAAATGATGATGATGATGATGATAATGGAAGATAAAAACAAAGGGAAAAAACTATCTGGGTTAGAGAGAGCATCCATTCAGTAAAGTACCTGCCACACAAGCCTCAGGACCTGACTTATTCCCACTGGCCACATAGAGAGTTGGCTGCAGCAGTATGAATCCATAATTCTAGCATTGGGACGCTGGAGACAGCCAGATCCAAGGAGCTTGCTGGCCAGACAGTCTAGTTGATTTCGTAAAATTAAGTTTCAATGAGTCCCTGTCCAAACAGTTAAATGTAGAACAATAAAGGAAAACAGTGACATCAACCTCTGGTCCATGTGCATGTACATACAAACATGTACACCCTCTCCCCCACCCCACAAATGATGACAACAGAGGAATATAATAGTACCTACTGATACCAGCATTTGGGCAAAAGCCAGGAACTAGGAAGTTCCAAGGGATAAGGCTGCAGTATTCACAAATGCAGTTAAAGAGAGAAAAAATGGTAAAGACAAGAAAAGAGCCTCATGCAATGTAATCACATTGGGAAGGACAGAGGTCTAATTGCCTCAACTCTGTTTTCCAAATGTTTACAGTAACCTTAGTGTTTGAACAGTAAGGAGAAATGAAGACAACACCAGCAGGCCAGATCCTATTGGCCTGGCTAATCATCACTTTGGGTCATTATCTCAGCCCTGAGAGCTATGTCTGCGATTATCTCTGGGTTTCGGGAGTCATTTTTATCCTTTATCTTAAAGTGATAGTCAGTAATGCCTATTGTGTTTGGTAACTGAGGTAACTACAGGAAAGAAAGGCTTGGAAGAGCTCAGGAGGATGGATGGAACAAGAGGGAACCAGAAACAGAGACTATGCCCCACTTCATACCTCAAACCATATTTGCATTTCTATAGCACAATTGTGAATTCTCAGTGACACCACCTGCAGAGAACGTTTGCTTTTTCTTGAAATTTTGGTAAATGTGTCAAGTAGCAAACATTCTCACTCAAATAAATAAATAAATAAATAAATAAATAAATAAATAAATAAATAAATGGAATTCTCTCTCTCCCCCTCTCTCCCTCTCCCTCTCTCTCCCTTCCATCCCCCCTCCACCCCCCCAGTGTTTCTCTGTGTCACCCTGGTTGTCCTGGAACTCATTCTGTAGACCAGGCTGACCTCTAAAACCACAGAGTTCCTCTTTGCTTCTACCTCCCAAGTGCTGGGATTAAGGCATATGATACTACAATTGGCTGTGTCCTTTCTTGAATGGCTTCTTATAGGTCTAGGAAATCAATGAAAGCTTCCCTAACATAACTTTTTTTTTTTTTTGGTTTTTTGAGACAGGGTTTCTCTGTGTAGCCCTGGCTATCCTGGAATTCACTCTGTAGACCAGGCTGGCCTCAAACTCAGAAATCCGCCTGCCTCTGCCTCCCAAGTGCTGGGATTAAAGGCGTGCGCCACCACCGCCCGGCTCATAACATATTTTTGAAAGAATAAGGGGAGATTTTTATTTCTGTCCTTAGACATTTTGTTTCATTTTATTTAAGATAGGATCTTACTTGACAAATTGGCCTGGAATTTACAGTAATCCCTGTGTCAGCCTGAGGGCTAGGATTATAGATCTGAGTCACTGTTTATAGCAATATCCTTAGACCTTTGTAGGATGACTACTTCTTTTTTTGTCTTCTTATTCTTTTTTTTGGTTTTTCGAGACAGGGTTTCTCTGTGTAGCCCGGGCTGTCCTGGATCTCACTCTGTAGACCAGGCTGCCCGGCTGGATCACTACTTCTTGTTTTTAGATTTTTAAATCAATTGAAAAAGTTGATATATATTTAGTTGTGTTATTACCTTCTCTATTTACTTATTTATTTGAGACAGGCTGGCCTTGAACTATCTCTGTAGCAGAAGGTGACCTGGAATTTCTGTGGTAAGATTACAAGCTCAAACCACCACACCTAATTTTATTTGGTGCTGGGTATGTGGTTCTAAGGATTGAACCCAGGGCCTTTTGTACCTTAGGTAAACACCCCATCACTTTGTGGCACTGCCTGTGCTAATATCATCTCTCTGAAATTAGGTGTAGCCCTGGTGTAGTGGCACACACTAATCCCAGGGGGTGGCACACACTAATCCCATGGGCAGGGGCAGGGGCAGGGGCAGGGGCAGGGGCAGGGGCAGGGGCAGGGGCAGGGGCAGGGGATCTCTGTGATTTAAGGCCATCCTGGTCTACTTGGAAGATTCCAGGACATCCAAGGCTACATACAGAGATCTTGTCTCAATAAATAAATAAATAAATAAATAAATAAAATAAAATAAAATAAAATAAAATAAAATAAAATAAAATAAAATTAGACAACTTAGGACTTGGGTTATACACCAGTTAGTACAGCATTATAAAAACTAAACAAGCTGGGCAGTGGTGGCACATGCCTTTAATTCCAGCACTTGGGAGGCAGAGGCAGGCGGATTTCTGAGTTCGAGGCCACTCTGGTCTACAGGGTGAGTTCCAGGACAGCCAGGGCTACACAGAGAAACCCTGCCTCAAAAAAACAAAAACAAACAAACAAACAACAAACTAAACAAACAAAAACAAAACAAACAAACAAAAGAAACAAACGAACTCCTAGATAACTTAAACACATGGATTAAGGCACTTAAACACACACACACACACACACACACCACACACAAAAGGCACTTACACAAACAAACACTGAGGCCTGGACCAGTGTCTCTTCCAGTTGTCTGATAAACTCATTGATTGGACGTGCAAATCACAATCTTCAAGCAAAGATTTAAAATGATTATAGATATTATTATTGACTTTGTAATCTTTGTTGTTTTCATAAACAAGGCTTTATACGCAAGGTCAGGTAAAGTTCAAAGTGAGGAAGCTGAGTCACTGGCTTCACAGGCTGACCTAAGATCACATCTGAAACAGGATTTATACACAGCGCAAGTCCAAGGGCTGCAATAGGAAAACAAACCATGAAATCCCAACTAAATGGCCCTGTTTGGCCTGAACCACCTAACTAACCACAACTTCATAGCTTGCTTTTTGCTTTTATTCTGTTTGTTCTATTTTGAAAACTGAGGATCTTTGGTTAAAAGGAGCCGAGCTATAGAGACAACTCATCAGTTACGAGCAAGTTCTGTTCTTCCAGAGGACCTGAATTTGGTTCTCCAGCCCCCATGTTGGGTGGCTTGCAACCACTTATAACTTCAGTTATAAGGGACTCAACACCCTTTTCTGTTCATGGAGAAGAAGTAGCAGATACACAAAATACCCACATATCCAGTAACTAAAAAATAAAAATAGTTCTTAAACACACACACACAGACAGGAAAGGCCAGTAACCTCCAAGGCAGGAGGATCAGAAGTCCAAGATAATCCTTAATACACAATGAGTTAAGAAGGTCAGCCTAAGATACACAAAGCTGTCTTTTTCTTTCTTTTTTTGTTTTTTTTTTTCTTTTTGTTTTTGTTTTTTGTTTTTTCGAGACAGGGTTTCTCTGTGTAGCCCTGGCTGTCCTGGAACTCACTCTGTAGACCAGGCTGGCCTCGAACTCAGAAATCCACCTGCCTCTGCCTCCCAAGTGCTGGGATTAAAGGCGTGCGCCACCACCACCTGGCTCACAAAACTGTCTTAAAGGAAGAAAATGAAAAGGTTCAGGAAGAAAGAATTAAATAATACAAACAAGTTATCTCATTTTCTACCCAAGAACAACAGTTCATATCAATTTTAAAGTAGATAACAGGAAGTAGTGTATTGTTCTAAAAGAACCTTGGCTCTTGCTGATTAGTATAGTATAAATATTATAGTGGCTATATAAATGCACACTTCATGATTGGAGAAAGTGGTTAAGAGCACTCAATGCTCTTGCAGACTACCAGCATGCAATTTCCAGCATTCATATCTGACAGTGCATAGCAGCCTGTTAGTGCCAGATCCAGGGATTCTGCCACCCTCTTCTGGCTACCACAGGTACTAATCTCATGTGCACTTAAACCCACACACACCACACACACCCACACATACAATACACACATACACATTATTTCCACGACACAGACATACAACACACACAAATGTCACACACACAGACACATACATACGCATAAACACCATATACACAATATGTGTACACATACACCATAAATACACACATTCCACATAATATGCTGCAAATATCTCACACACACACATAAACACCATCACACAATACCAAACATAAATACACGCATCACATACACTCACCACATATACAGATACAACAAATATTCACACATATATATTACACATAACACACATGCTCTTTTTTTTAAGATTTATTTATTTTATTTATATGGGTACACTGTAACTGTCTTTAGACACATCAGAAGAGCACGTCGGATCCCATTACAGATGGTTGTGAGCCACCATGTGGTTGCTGGGAATTGAACTCAGGGCCTGGAAGAGCAATCAGTGCTCTTAATCGCTGAGTGGTTTCTATTGCTGTGATAAAACACCATGACCAAAAAGCAAGTTATGGAGGAAAGGGTTTACTCAGTTTATACTTCTTTATCACTGTTCATGATCAAAGGACGTCAGGACAGGAACCTGGAGCCAGGAGCTGATACAGAGGCCATGGAGGGGTGCTGCTTATTGGCTTGCTTAGCACAACTTGTTCAATCTGCTTTTTTTTTTTTTTTTTTTTTTTTTTTAAAGATTTATTTATTTATTTTACTTATGAGTACACTGTAGCTGTCTTCAGACACACCAGAAGAGGGCATCCAATCTCATTACGGATGGTTGTGAGCCACCATGTGGTTGCTGGGATTTGAACTCATGACCTCTGGAAGAGCAGTCAGTGCTCTTAACCGCTGAGCCATCTCTCCAGCCCCCCCTCAATCTGCTTTTTTATAGAACCTAGGACCACCAGCCCAGGGATAGCTCCACCCATATCAATACCTGTCATAGGCAGTGTTCCATTGCTGTGAGGAGACACCATGACCATTGCAACTCTTGTAATGGAAAGCATTCGATTGGGGCTGGCTTACAGTTTCAGAGGTTCAGTCCATTAGCAGCATATCAGGAAGCATGGTGGCCCACAGGTAGACATGGTGCTGGAGGACCTGAGATTTCTTCATTTGGATCTACAGGCAGAGGAAGGAAAGAGACACACTCGAGCACTTGAAACACCAAAGCACACCCCAGTAATACACTTCTCCCAACAAAGTCATACCTAATCCCTGCCAAGTAGCACCACTCTTTAAATGACCAAGTACTCACATATATATGAGCCTGCGGGGGGAGGGAGGAGGCACTCCTATTCAAACCACCCCTGTAACTAATGAAGAAAATGCCCAAGCTGAGGCATTTTATTATTTTTTATCATAGAGGCATTTTCTTTCTTTTTTTTTCTTTTTTTCTTTTTTTTTTTTTTTTTTGGTTTTTGAGACAGGGTTTCTCTGTGTAGCCCTGGCTGTCCTGGAACTCACTCTGTAGACCAGGCTGGCCTTGAACTCAGATAGAGGCATTTTCTTAATTAAGGTCCCCTCCTCTTAGATGACTTTTTTTTTTTTTTGGTTTTTTCGAGACAGGGTTTCTCTGTGTAGTCCGGGCTGTCCTGGAACTCGCTCGGTAGACCAGGCTGGCCTCGAACTCAGAAATCCGCCTGCCTCTGCCTCCCAAGTGCTGGGATTAAAGGCGTGCGCCACCACCGCCCGGCGTTAGATGACTTCAGTTTGTGTCAAGTTTATATAAAACTATCCAGCACAAACACCATGTACACCACTCATATTCCATACCAACTCACACATATACACACACACCACACAGATACCCCACCATGACACATACACACACACAACATCACACACACCTCACACACACATACTACATAAACAAATGTATATTAAATCTAACAAATGTATATTAAATCTAACAAAAGCGACTTTTATAAGTACAAGTATTCTTTTTCAAAGTTGGAAAGTGTACTATATTTTATACATTATTGCAAAAAAAAAAATCACTGGCACACACATACATAAACACCACGGAGAAGGTGTTTATTGCAGTCGTGGAGCAGGCAATAAAAAGTTGATTTTCAAACTCATTTCTATAAAGTACTGTTACAGTACTTTGCAAATTCACAGTTTCAAACTGTGTTTTCTTTTTCTAAACTGCCCACAGTACTCCAGGTTTCTGAGGCTAAGGCAGCTGTTCCAGAGAAGAGGGGAAGAGGTGAACATGTCAAGGAATTTCTCTTTCAGTGCCTACACACTTCAGGGCATCTGCCTGCCTCTATCTGTAATTTAAAAAATGGCTCTTCACCATTCCGGATTGACTCTCTTAGTAAAGTTGCCTATCTGGTGATCACTGTTAAACGACAGAATTCTTGCGTGGAACTATGGATTTACTGAATGATTAGCAAAATAATCTTTTTTGCCTTTGTGGGTTGTGTTCTCCCCCAACTCATCACTCAGGGTGAACAGGAAGCTGCATGTATTTGTCAGTTTCCCTCTTCTGTCAGCTTCATCCTGAGAAATAATCTCTCCACAGAATACTGAGGTGAAATCCTTTTTTTCTACATAGGTCTTTGATAAAGTCCCCCAGCATGCCACATTAGATGACACCAGCAATAATGCCTTTTAGAGCCCCGCTGGATACTATCATTCTTGCAGGACACGTTTTTGCTGTCCGGATGGTCATTAGCTGTACATGTGAAACAGAGGTCATGGTCACACTCTTGGTAACATGGACACAGCTTGGCATTTCACTGTGCTTAGCACCGGTGTCCAGGAAAGTTGTTTTGACCTCTTTTCAGGTGTGTGTTTCTGCAGTGTGCAGCCCACAGAGGAGTGTCTACATCCACGTGCTATGATACTGGATGTTGATTCTAAACTCACATGCCTGTCTACATGGTTTGATCCCAGTTAGCCTAACAATGTCATGTGTAGCCTAAACATTATCATCGTAAGTACCAATGAGTAGTCTAAACACTGACGCTGCCGCCCTACTCTACTCCACAATCTTAGGTTCAATATCTGTCTTCATCTTTGTTAGTGTTGACACAAGAATTGGTTTCAGAGGCATGCAAGTCTCATCTTTTTTTCTCTTATTCTTCTTACCATTGTTCTCTACTCCAGTCTCAGTTCTTGCTTATCGGTCACTGTCTATAACCTTTGACTCCAACACATTGTTGCTAGGCATGCTGGATCTCCTATAGCTATTGGCAGTTTTCCTCTTCTGCAGCCCCCTTGGTGTTTATGTGAGTTCCTTATCGGCTCAGCAGTAAGGTGGCAGCAAACTCCTTAGCCGTCTCCACATGCTGTAACACTGTGTCCACAAGGCTTGTCCAGAGCTGTTTCTGTGTTCATTAAGTTATATGTGTTGGGTATAACATGGAAGGGGATGTAGGAAGCCAACATACTTATGACATCACTGATGGAAACATGTATAAAGTGAATGTAAGCTTTGCTCTCTCTGCACAGATTTAGAATGTGGGCCATCTATGGTTTGGAAGCAGAACACATGGAAGCCGCTGCTCATGAGTTCTCGATATTTTGTTTTAGTTCTTATGCTCCTTATCTAGAAACACTGAGGAAATAGCTTCAGAAATTTTATCAGCAGGAAATTTCCAAGGGCAGCCTTCTTTATTTATCCTGACCATCCTCTAGATCTTTTTGTTTTTCTTCTCTTTCATCAGGATCATCTCCATCATCATCATCATCATCAACATCATCATCATCATCATCAACAACTACAATGTATTGACAAAGAGAATTTTTTTTTTTTTGGTTTTTCGAGACAGAGTTTCTCTGTATAGCCCTGGCTGTCCTGGAGCTCACTCTGTAGACCAGGCTGGCCTCAAACTCAGAAATCTGCCTGCCTCTGCCTCCCAAGTGCTGGGATTAAAAGCATGCACTGCTATCACCGCCCGGCTACCAAGAGCATTTATAAACCCTGCAAAAGGTCACCATTTGTAAATCTACATTTTCTGTTTCCACCCACTTTTCCATCAATTTTTTTTACTAGTTCTTCAGTGAAAGTGCCATCTTGATCAAGAACTTCATGCAAGGAATGTTATGTAAAATAGTTACATCTTCTACCATAAAATTCTTCTGTAAGGAAGACCAATAATATGGTATGCGTACTGATGCACTCAGGGTCTTTAACGGGATGACTTGTGCTGGGAAATCCAAGTCACTGGTAGCTGGACAAGAAGTCATGATGTGCACAGCTTGTACTTCCAGTTTAAGGTTCCTGTTTTTTCCAAAATGCTCTGATGATTGGAAGTAAACACAGTCTTTACCTCTTCAGCTGTTCTGAACATCTTGAGCTGGCTCAGTTTCACGTACTCTGATTTTAAATGCTTCCACAAGCAAACCAGCCCCTTCCCAGTATGACCCATGATCATTCCCTATTCTTCATCCCCTCCCCTCCCCAACACAGACACCACTGCAAGGACTCCACCGCCTTTGATTTCCCACTGGGTGTTCAGTGAGACCCTATGGAGTGCAAAATGCAGCATCCTGCATAAAATAAATTTTTTGTTTTGTTTTGTTTTTCGAGACAGGGTTTCTCTGTATAGCCCTGGAACTCACTCTGTAGACCAGGCTGGCCTCAAACTCAGAAATTCGCCTGCCTCTGCCTCCTAAGTGCTGGGATTAGAGGTGTGCGCCACGCCACCACCGCTGGGCTATAAAATGAATTTTAAAAATATTTTACACATTGCTAAATCAACCCATTGGTAGACAAAAGAAAAAGAAAAATCAGATGTCTAATAAACAAGTGCAGCTAACAGACATTTTCAGCTTTACATGGTAAAAGGGATTGTTGAGAGTGGTGGGCATTGTTCACCTCTGTAATGCTAACCCCTGGGAAGCATAGGCAAGAGGATCTGGAGTTAAAGATCATTTCCACTCCATAGGGAGTTCAAGGCCAGCCTGGGCTTCATAGACCCTGTTCCTAAACAATGACAACAACACAATTATTGTTGACACCAATCATTATAAACAGATGTGCCACGTGATTCCTCCTACAATATCTTATTGTGGATTCTGCCTGGTTTAGTCAGTATTTTTCATTCTAAGCCTTGGGAAACAGGCAAATTTGCTTTTGCTTCTTTGCCAGGAATTATTTGGTTCTGAAAGTCTTTGTGAGAGGGTATGGAAAAAAAACAAATCAAAGCTGGCTTAGTTAGTGTTGGCAGGTCTTGAATTCCAGCATTAGGGAGGCAAAGGTAGGTGGATCTCTGTGAGTTTAAAGCCAGCCAGGGTTACACAGTGAGACACTGTCTCAGAATAATAACAAAAATAGCTATGTAAAGTAGGTGTGGTGGCTCTCTTCAGTAATTCTGAATTTAGAGGCAGAGGCAAGAAGATCAGGACTTAAAGGCCAGCCTGAGTTATCTGTCCAAAGCCTCTACAAGGCCAGAAGAGGATGTCCCATGGAGCTGAAGTTACAGGCAATCATAAACAGCCTGATATAGGTGCTAGGAATTGAACTCAGGTCCTCTGCAGGCTCTCTTAACAACTGGACCGTCTCTCCAACCCCTATTAAATATAAATTATCACTTCAGGCTTCCACAAAACTTTGAAGATTGATATGAAAGACAATTAACACCTCAAGCACTTCAGGAAACCTCAGCAGATGATGACATCTCATTCACTACATCTCTAAATGTTCATGTAGTTACAAGTCTGACACTGCTTTACTTGAAATATATTTCTCTCTGGGGGCTGAAGAGGACTCAGTGATTAAAGCTTTCTTCTTCTTCTTCTTCTTCTTCTTCTTCTTCCTTCTTCTTCTTCTTCTTCTTCTTCTTCTTCTTCTTCTTCTTCTTCTTCCTCCTCCTCCTTCTTTTTCTCCTTCTTTCCTTTCTTTGAGACAGGGTTTCTCTGTAGAGTCTGGCTGTTCTAGAATCCACTCTGGTGCCAGGCTGGCCTCAAACTCAGCGATTTCACCTGCCTCTGCTTCCTGAATGTAGGATTAAAGGTGTGTACTACCATGTTTTGCCACTTGTTGCTCTTGTAGACGACCAAGGTTTGGTTCCCAGTAATCATATGGTATTTTACAACCATCTGTAACTCCAGTTTCGATGAATTGATGATTCAGATGATTTTAGGTCCCTTTTTCTGACCTCCATGGGCACCAGGCACAAACATGGTGCACATACATATACACAGCAGCACACTCATAAGCATAAAATTAAATAATTAACTTTTAAAAAGGAAAAAATACTGGGCAGTGGTGGTGCATGCCTTTAATCCCAGGACTTGGGAGGTAGAGGCAGGTGGATTTCTGAGTTCGAGCCAGCCTAGTCTACAGAGTGAGTTCCAGGACAGCCAAGGCTATACAGAGAAACCATCTCAAAAACAAAACAAAACAAAAAAGACCCTTACTTTGGGATTGCAGTTGGGACTTTGTTTAAAGTAAAGGGTCTATTAAAGGAGGAGTGAGGACAATTGGCATTTCTGGGTTATAGGGCGGGTGTGGGCCGGAGTCCAATCGGCTTACTACAAAGGCCCAGGGGAGATCCCACTCACCATACCTAGGGCCTCTTCTTCTAATGTAGTTGCATCCCCGGATCTAAGGGTTCTAGGATCTGAGATTTGGATAAAGGGGGGGCCTCCTTTTTGGTCTCTCACTTTGATTTTCTAAGGCCATCAACCCTTTTATTGTGGTCCTTGGCAGGGGATCTAACTTCTAAATCTTGAATTTCTGAATCTTTTGAGGAGTGGGTAATGTCTTTAGGGGAGGGGTCTGAATCTCTAGGGTCATCACCTCGATGATGACCGAGGAACACTTGGAGCCTGCTCGAGAGGGGAGGCCGTGACTTAGATAACTTCTCTACACAGTCCTGAGCGACTGCCAGGAGGCAGGTTGATCGCCATTCCAGTGTTCGGCCTCAATCACATCTCTTAGTAGGCCCAATAAGAGAACATAACCACGGGGACTGATTTTGATCCATTTTTAATAATCAACTCATTGAGCTCTCTACCCACTTTCTGCAGTCAGGGGATGTGTCTCCTGCCGTATTATAAACCAAGGACATTTCTCATCAACAAAACAAAAAAATTTTACTAAATCCTTCTTTTTTACGCTGACTCCCCTCTCTCTGAGTGAGGCCTTAAGACCTTTAATAAATTTCTCTTCCTTAGACAATAATTGGCCCATGTTAATGGGACAGCATGACTTACCTCTCTTCTGGCTCCCGCGGGCGAGGGGGTCCTTGGAGACTCAATAATGGTTTTTCGGCCGATTTTACTTCTGTTGATGCCGTCCGATGAGGGTTTGTACTCTTGCTCCATGTGGGCGCCACCTGACCTGACCTGCGGGTCTTGGTTATTCGTGGGGTATGAGGTGGATCTCACCTGCAAAGGGACATGGGTGAGAGAAGAAACGGAGACCAAGCAGGAAGATTTGTCAAGGTCTCCGTTTAATGGGGGAGCAGTTTACAATATATAGTCTTCGTCAAGGGAGAAAGGGGGGCAAAGAACAGGCGGGGATCCCTGCCCAGGGCCATCCTGCCGTTGCAACTAGCCCCCAGGAAATGCCAGACGTTCTTTAAGTTCCTGAGACCTGAGACCCGAGGAAGTCTTTTCTTAACCTGGTACTGATTAATCTTTCCAGAACAGCAGGTAATTTCCTGACGTTCTCTTGGAGAACAGCAGGTAGTTTCCTGAGGCTCTCCCAGAACAGCAGGTAGTTTCCTGGTTGGCTCTTGACAGAACGGAGATCTCCTTGTCGAAGGTCAGTTCTCCAAGGAGGCAGTTTCTCTAAGCAGTTCACAACTCTTGAAGACAGGGTGTCCTTGGTCAAGGTCGGTTATGGCAAAGAATCGCCGTTTCTCAGCATTAACACGGCAGTTCACAACTTTCGTTGCTGGTGGTGTCCAGGTCCCCAACAGTCTGTAAATGAAAGACTCCTATTCATGCATTATCTACCTTCATTATCTTTCCATGTGTTCTGTTGTTCCCCAACAAGGTTCTCATTGCGTGAAACCTGCTCAACCACAGAGTTCCAGTATATCAATCAATCCTATGCTTGATTTCCAGATGTTCAATGTTCTACTAACAATTTGCTTCCTGATGACGCAGGCAAGATTTGAAGTGCAAAATGCATAAGATCAGATTCATCAAACAGACAAATATCCATGAATCTGAGAGTTCCTGCCAGGATCCTCAGGAATATAATCCCAGGTTGTCAGAGATAGTTTTAACATGTCTTTTGGAAGGTTAAAAAGCAGCTTAAACATAAATTTGAGAAACCCAAGAGGTGTCAGGACAAACGAAACCCTCTCAGTTTTTAGAATGCCTTACAAAGCTTTATTGCAGCATTCTAATTGGACCTGAAACAGAGTAAGCAATCTGGACTACTTTTTTTCCAGAGCACCCCACTAAAGCTAACTTAGCACTGGAAGGGCCGCAACTCCAGCAATCTTGGCACTGGCCTTCAAGGTGTACCATGAGAGAGATGAGAAAGCCCAAAAACAGAAATACCACATGCTGGCAAAGGCTATCCGACCAGCCTCAGCCACTACCCCAGACTCCTGGTCTTCGAAGGCTCAGAGACCACCTGGCTCCTGCTATAAATGTGGTCAACATGGTCATTGGGCGAAGGCTTGCCCCAACCCATCAAGCCAAGAGGACCATGTCCCAGGTGCCATCAAGGGGACATTGGGCTGCCGATTGCCCTCAAATCACTCAGAACAGAGGGACACTGCTCCAGGAAACCCTTCAGCTGACCTTCTAGGCTTGGCTATGGAGAACTGATGGGGCACTAGCTCTCTTGACCCAACCATGCCTATCACTAGCAGGAAGCCTTGGGTAGATATTATGGTATGTGGAAGACCCATCTCCTTCCTCTTGGACACTTACTCGGTCCTGACGGAGTTTTGGGGACCCACCTCACCTTTGCATTTTCCTGTTGTTGGGGTAGGAGGACAACCTTACCTTCCTCACCAGACTGTATTTTTAGGGGTGTACCTCCCACCATTTCTTTTTGGTACTGTCTACATGTCCTGTCCCCTTATTGGGAAGGGATATTTTAGCTAAGTTGGATGCTTCTATTTCCTTTGCTCCACCAATTTGCTTAATCCCAAGCTCACCAGCAGTTTCTCTGCTCCTCCTTTTAGCCAGTCAACCTACTAACACTAACATGTTATTTCCCTTACCAGCTTCTCAGGTGGACCCCGAGTTTGGGACATCCAGAACCCCTCTGTTGCTAAACATCATTCTCCTTGTCATCCAGTTACTGGACTCTGCCAGGTACATCTCCCTGACCTGACTTGTCCTTTTTTCCTCTATGTAACTGAAAAGGAGGGATTTGCCCTTGGAGTCTTAGGTCTCCAACTGGGACCAACCTTTGCACCCATAGCATACTTGTCAAAAAGACTAGATCTAACCATCCAGGAATAGGCACCTTGTATTCGTACCTTAGCAGTTGCTGAACTCCTTATTCAAGAATCAAAGAAACTAACCCTGGGATCGCCTATAACTGTTCTCTCTTTTTACAACCTGTCACAGCTCTTAACTTATAAAGGCTTACAGATTCTACCTCCCTCTAGGGTTATTTCTCTTCAGGTAGCTCTAATAGAAGACTCCATCCTCACCTTTCAATCATGCCTACCTCTTAATATCTCCAATCTTCTTCCTCAACCTAATACTGACTACTCCTATCTCACTCCTGCACTGAAACCTTAGAGGAACTATTACCTCATCCTTCACAAATACAGGAGGGCACGTTGCCTCAACCATCTTTACCTAGTATACAGATGGAAGCTCCTTTCTACATGAAGGGGTCAGGAAAGCTGGCTATGCTATAGTGTCAGATACCAAGGTGGTAGAGGCACAGGCCTTTCCTGCTCATACCACCAACCAACAGGCTGAATTAATAGCCCTTACCCGTGCCTTCCAGCTGGCACAGGGACAATCTCTCAATTTCTACACAGATTCCAAATATGCTTTCCATATCCTCCTGTCCCATGCTGCTATCTGGAAGGAGCACGGGTTACTTACCACAAAAGGAGGATCAGTAACTAATGCAAACCAAATTATGGCCATGCTAAAGGCCTCCCATCTCCCCACAGCTATTGAGATTGTCCATTGCAGATCCCACCAGACAGATGACTCTATTGTCTCCAAGAGAAACAACCGAGCTGATAGGTAGCTAGAGCTGTGGCCCTTAGGGGCCTAGACTCAACTCACCCTCTCCAGGACATTCTTACACTACAACCCACATCCCCACCTGCACCCCCTGACACTCGTCAAACTCTGTCCCATCTTCACCAACTTTTTCATCCTAACAGCCAAGCGTTGTCTTATTTTGTTAAGACACACCTACAGCCTACTCCTGAGGACTTAAGTTTCTTAAAATCTATCACTGCTTCTTGCAAAAATCTGTCAGATGTCAGATCTCAACTTAAGGTATCATAGCACCCCTTTTCCTACCCATCAGGTTAGAGGTTCCCTTCCTGGAACGACTGGCAAATTGACTTTACCCACATGCCTGCTGTCAAGTGTGCCAAGTACCTCCTGGTCTTGGTGGACACCTTCTCAGGCTGGGTAGAGGCTTTTCCCACAACTAACAAAAGGGCTCAGACAGTTTCTGATCTTCTCCTCAAGGATATCATCCCCGGATTTGGTGTCCCAGCCTCCCTTCAGTCAGACAATGGTCCTGAATTTACTTCCCAAGTTTCTCAGATTCTATCTAAGTCCCTAGACATCCCCTGGCATTTTCATATTCCCTACCACCCTCAATCTTCAGGTAAGGTAGGAGAACTAACCACTCTTTAAAAACCACTCTTGCCAAGCTGTACAGGAACTTCACCTTGACTGGGTAAAACTCCTACCCCTGGCTCTTTCAGGCTACAAGGGCCTCTCCCATCTCACCCTTTGAACTCATGTATGGATGTCCAGTTTTAACTCCTGGTCTATCACCTAAATGCTTCCCCTCCCAGACCATCTGGTCACCCCTTGCTTTGCCACCTCGTTCTCTCTTGTGGAACTTTGCTGACCACCATCTACCTTGACCACACACTGTCTCCTGTCCACTGCTTGTCAACATTGGAGACCAAGTTTTCTCTCCCCTCCAGATCATTGTCCCTCACCTCTCTCTCCCAAATGGCAGGACCCTTTAAGGTAATCCTTGTGACCCCTACAGCTGCTAAACTTGAAGGACTCCCTCATTGGGTCCACTTGTCCCACCTCAGGCCTTTCATCCCTCCATCTGAAATTGACTCTTCTTCATACATGTTGACCCTAACAGGACCGTGCTCTATTAATCTCCAGAGGACATCAAAATCACCCATCTTGTCCTCAATCCCAGAAAATGAGACTCCACTCCGGCAGCCGAGCTCGACCTCACTGGACCAGACATGTGTTTCTCGTCCTCCCCATGCTGTTTGCGTCTATCCAGGTCAGCCCTTATATCTGGAGGTTTGAGGTTCAAAAGACACCCACAGATAACAAACAGGGTCAGGAAACTGTTCCATAGCCAGATGCCAAGAACCAATCCAAATTTCCAATCATTCCTGTATCTGTTACCCCATCTAAATATCATGTTCTCTATACTTGCTTTCCCTTTGCCCAGATAGAAGATTATTGTAGAAACTGGCCAGAAGATTATGGGGGCTGCCCACATTGGTCTTGTCAGATACATATGCTAGGATCACGGACCAACCATTTCTTCTACCAACACTGCAAGACACTCGTCTCTACATACAAGACCAGAGGGGTTCCAGCTGTGGCAATTCAGAACTGACGGGCGCCAGATGTCCTGACAGCTAAAGAAGATGGTCTTTGCCAGTTCTTCCAAGAAGAATGCCATTTTTGGGGAACTTCCTGTTACAGGATTACCAGCTGCTGTCCACAGAGAAACCTGATACACACATCTACCGAGTGGACCCTGATGGTGAAAACCAGCTGCTCCCCACAACGGACTACGCCCCTACACAGCAGGAAGTAGAGATAGTTTAAGAGACACGATGCCCCGACTCCCCTTTCACCATCAGCTTCTCCTCCCCCTTTTTCTTCTCTTTATAATAAGAAAAAAGTAGGTATGTTGGTATCAGGTCTGAACTCAGTGACATCACATCCAGGTGACCCTACATCGTTGCCAAGGCAACTGCCCATACACTCCTAGAATCCACCTGGCTACCTCACCTTTACCTGGGAAAAGGCTACATCACCGCCCATATAAATAGGCAGAACCCCCTGACCTTGCTCTCTCTTCTCCCTGCCATCTCCTCCTGTTTCTCTCTCCACCTTTGCCCCTCCCCTCGTGGAACCGCTTGGTCTGGTGTGTTGTTCTAAGTGGGTAAGTCTAACAAGGAGAGTTTACACAGGGAATAGGATTCACACAGGAAGTAGGCTTGAGTCTTGATGAGTAAGCTTGGTTCAGAACCATGGAGAGCAACAAAGCCATTCCCAACCTGAGAAGCACAATTTGGGCAGGTGGTGGTTGGCTTTGTTCTAAGGTTTGTTTGGTTTTTGATTGAATTTTTGAGGGAAGGAGAAAAGAAGGGAGGAAGGGAGGGAGGGAAGGAGGGAGGGAGGGAGGAAGGGAGGGAGGGAGGGAGGGAGGGAGGGAGGAGAGAGAGAGAGAAGACAGAAGACAGAGAGACAGAGAGACAGAGAACCACATTTGTTTCTGTCTTCATAGAGCATGAGGGCATTTGATTCTCTAGAGTTGCAATTATAGGTGGTTGTAAGCTACCAAATGTGGGTTCTGGGAACTGAACTGTCACCCCCTGAAAGAACAGCAAGTATTCTTAATAGTGAACCAGCCCTGGTCTTCCTTTAAATAAGGATTTGGAACAGTACCTGATGTGTTTGAAGTTTCTGGAAATACCTTTCTATGTCTCACTGGATTTTGATAGAATGGCTAAGCCTTTCCTTGCTGAGCCATCTCACTGGTCTAAGTAGTTTTAAATTTTTAAAATTATTTTATTAATTGTATCTGTTCTGTCTGAGTTATGCCATGTGTGCACAGATGCCTGCCTGTCAGAACATAGTCCAAGAATGGAGTCGTTTGAGGAGAATTCTGAATGCTTTGAGAAAATTCCAAGACAACAAGACAATGACCTCATTTTCAAACAAAATTTCTAGGAGTTTTTTTTTTTTTTTTTTTTTTTTTTTTTTTTTTTTTTTTTTTGTTTTTCGAGCAGGTTTCCTGTAGTCTGGGTCCCGGAACTGCTTGGTAGACCAGGTGCTCGAACTCAGAAATCCCTGCCTTGCCTCAGTGCGGATTAAGGCTGCGCACCACGCCGGCTTTAGGGATGTTTTGTGCAAAGCATAGCAGACAAAATTGAGTTTACTTCAGAGTATTCATTACAACTGACTATTGTTATTTACTTATATGCTATCTTAGGGTTTTACTGCTGTGAAGAGACACCATGACCAAGGCAAATCTTATAAAAGACATTTAACTGGGGATGGCTTACAGATTTAGATGTTCAGTCCAGTGTTGAGCCCCATTTTGCCCTGGTTTGAGCCTTGTGGATAAACCTGAGCCTGGCTTGGGTTTCTGCTGCCTTGTGGGAGAGCCTAAGCCTGGCTTAGTTTTGAGTTTTGAGACCTGTTTCCATCACTTCCATACCCAGGTGACTCAGCAAGACCTGTTTGGCCCTGCCTCTGCCCCACCATTGCTAAGGTAGTGAAAGACCCCTGAGAGGGGAGACCCTCACTAAAGTCACAGGAGATTGTGGCCACCCAATGACTCATGAGACATCAATCTTGATGCAATAGCAAGAGGTATATTTTGGGAATCAGTGTGCTGAGGCTGAGACTTGTAACCCAGCAGGGGCAGAGGAGTTGGACCCCAGCTCAGGGAGCATAGGGTTTTTAAAGGAGAAAACCACAAACCAGGGGGAGTGAAGGGGAATACCAGTGGAAAGTACCAGCCCATAATTCAGTCAGTCATGTGGGAATCATCCTGTACATGTTTTACTCAAGAATTTAATCTTGCTCAATCATCTACTTTGTGGTCAGCCAATTCCTGGAAACCAGAGCTCTTGAACTGGCTGACCTGCATTCTTGGTTCCACTTCAGTCTGCTAAGAGTCATGAAAACTTTCTATACCTTTCAGTAGAGCTTTGCATTAGCCCTGTCAGTCACCCCATACCCTCTGTCACCCTTCCCTGCCTCCTACATCATCTCACCCACCAAAAACCCCCTTCCCTATGCTCCAAGTTTATATAAGTGAGAGACTGATGCAAAAAAGTTGAGTTCCTGCTTCAACAAGACTCCTGGCCCGGTGTGTTTCTTTTGAGCAGTTGACACTCACCATCCCACTTGCCCTGGAGAGACCCGGCAGGACCAGGATTGCTCTCCTCTCACCTGAATGTGCTGGCAAGGACCAATCACGTCCTGTATCATCAAGGCAGGAACATGGAAGCATCCAGGCAGGCATGGTGCAGGGGGAGCTGAGAGCTCTAAATCTTCATCTGAAGGCTCCTAGTGGAAGACTGACTTCCAGGAAGCTAGGGTGAGGATCTTATAACTTATAACCACAGTGACACACCTACTCCAACAGGGCCACACTTTCTAATAGTGCCACTCCCTGGGCCAAGCATATACAAACCATCACATATGTCTCTATGGAAAAATGTTTTTGCAGTGTGCAGCTTGTCCTTGTGATTGTATACAGGTTTAACTCATGAGAACTTTACTCATGTGACTTTTCTTAGAATCTAAACTGCATGATTCTCTGAATAAAGTTGGTGTCATGGTTTGAATAGGTATGCCCGCCATAGACTTCTGTGTTTGAATGCTTGGCTCTTGGGGAGTGGCATCATTAGAAGGTGTGGCCTTGTTGGAGGAAGTGTGCCACTGTGGGGCTGGGCTTTGAGGTCTCCTATGCTCAATCATTGCTCAGTATGGCACACAGTTGATTCTGTGCCTTCAGATCAAGATGTAGAACTTTTGCCTCCCAGCACCATGTCTCCCTGGATGCTGCCATGCTTCCCACCATGACTAATGGACTAAACTGTAAGCCAACTCCACAGAAATGTTTTTCCTTTGTAAGAGGTGCCTTGGTCATGATATCTCCTTACAGCAATAAAACACTAAGACAGTTGGCTATTGCATGAGAGTTGAGTCTGCCTCTTATGTAGCCTCCACTCTCCCTGGTCCCACTGCCTCTAGGTCAGTAAACACCTGTATAGTCCAGAAGAGGGCATCAGATACCTTAAAGCAGCTGTCTGGGCCACTAGATATAGGTTCTGAGAATCAAACTCAGGGTCTCTGGAAGAGCAGCAAACACTTTTAACTTAGCTGCTGAGCCATGTCTTTTTCTTTTTTTTTATAAAGTTTATTTATTTCCAGTTCTAATGTGTATGCCGTGCTGTCTGTGCACCACCTTGTGGAACTAGAAATGCTGCCTTGCTCCAGTGCTGGATTAAGCGTTGCGCACCACTTGGGTGCTAGAGCATGTCTGTTTCACAAATGATTTTTTATAAGTCTGATTATTTTTGGTAGTCGTGTTGCCTGTGGTCTGAACTGCTGGGTCTTGGCAGCATGCCTACATAGAGGTGGACACTCATGAGCAGGAATTGATGAGCATGGGTGTCGCATCTGCCTTGACCAGCAATTAAGACACGACACGGTTGGATTCTTCTCAGTCAGCTTTATTGCAGGAACAACTCGACTTATGGATGGGGACCCCCAGCAGCAGAAACTCGCTGCTTATATATCTTCCCAAGGCAGGCTGGGTGACGTGTTCTCTCAGGATAGGTTAAGCTGCCAATACCTCATTTGCATAAGCCCGCTCAGGAGGGGCACGAGGCCAACGCATGCACAAAGGACTTGTTTACCAGTTTAGCTGAGCTGGCCACGCTGGAAGCCAGCTGCCTACATCGTCAGGTGCTAGTCATAAGACTTTGCAACCGTCCCAGGTGCTATCTTAAACACGGCTGCCTACATCTCCCCCTTATTTATTAAATTTGAAGTAGGTTACCTCTGGACCCTTCAGACCTTAAGCATCCCACACCCAAGCATACTTGAACTCATCATTAGGTGGTTGGCGAGAGGCAATCGAGAGCACACCTAGAAGGTCGCCGCTAGCGCAGCAAGTCAGCGGTGGAAAACAGAGGTCCGAGCCCTTGTGCAAAGTGAAGGCATTGTATGGGAAAGTTTATATTTCTGCCATACCGGCCTTCGTGCCTTTTTTCAGGGAGAGGTACATTTAGCACAAAACCTCTATGCACTCGAACATGCTTTCAGAGAATCTATCTCAAGATTGAGAACATCTCTAGTTGAGGCGCTCCTCGTACTCCCCGCTTCAGAAACATTGAGGTGATGCTGTAGGAGCCTCATGAGTGTAACCCTTGCAATGGTCAAGATGGTCAGGATCTAGGGAATATGCCTGGACGGCCATTACCAGGTCCAGAAAGCTCCCCACTATGCCTCCCTAAGGGAGGCCAGCCAAATACCTGGGGGAGCACCTTCCTCCATGGCAGTCAGCGCCTGGTAAACCACAGCCTTATGTCTAGCACGGTCACAGCGCAAATGACACAGAAACCAAAGGCAGAAACCACATCCCAGGAGAACAACGGCTCCCCATACAAATACTCCCGCCCATTCTTTAAAGAAATTGAGGGCATCCTTGACCCAAGTGGTGAGCCCCTCCAAAGTAACAGGATCCAGGTGGGTGCCATTCAGGGTAGCAATCTGCAACAGGAGCCTCCTGGATAGGTCCTCGCCTTCCTTCGATCAATTTCCTTTCAGGTACTCAGACAGGAGGCGGCTCTGATTGACAGACTGAGAAAAGTTATATACCAAAGGAGTAATACACAGTCCCCTGAGAGAGGAGACGCAAGAGAGCTGGATAAGTTTATATAGGTTAGCAAGCATTGGGACAATACAGGATGCATTACAAGCACAAGAAGTAGAGAAAAAGGTAGGGAGGACCGGGGAGTTAGAATGGACCGGCATAGGCACTGGCCTGGTGCGTGTGACGGCCCACAAAGGTATAAAGTCACCGGTATCCAACGCAAATCCCTCTTTTATTTTAATGCCTCTTGCACGCATTAATTCTTTTAAGGCACTTCTCACGGGGCACGATGGTGAGTTTCCCATGGTTTCACTTTCCTGATTTGATGCTCCCAATACCCAGAAAAAACACAATTACTATATAACCCTTGGTTCACCCCAATAAAGTATATGCATTCAATAAACAAGCTAAACTAGTCTCAGAGAGTTGCTTCATTAAAGATTGTCAGAGGCCTCCACCTAAAAGAGTTATAACACTAAGATCCTTGAAGAATGCCTTCTGTCCCCTGGAACCACAGCATTTTTTTTTTTTTTTTTATTTTTTTGGTTTTTTGAGACAGGGTTTCTCTGTGTAGCCCTGGCTGTCCTGGAACTTACTCTGTAGACCAGGCTGGCCTTGAACTCAGAAGTCTGCCTGCACACCCCATAGATTATATATTTAAACCGTCCTTCTATTTCAATGTTTTCAAGTAGCATGTTATAAAATATTTGAGTGTAGTTAACTTAAAATGTCCCCTTTTATGTGTAGAGGCGATTTCCCTGCATGTACGTCTGCACCATGTATGTGCAGTTCCCAGAGAAGGCATTGAATCCCTTGGAACTAAAGCTATAGATGATTCTGAGTCACTGTGTGGGTGTTAGAAACTGAATCTGGATCTACTGGAAGAACAGTGCTCTTTTTTTGTTTGTTTGTTTGTTTGTTTTGTTTTTGTTTTTTGGTTTTTTGAGACAAGGTTTCTCTGTGTAGCCCTGGCTGTCCTGGAACTCACTCTGCAGACCAGACTGGCCTCGAACTCAGAGATCTGCCTACCTCTGCCTCCTAAGTGCTGGGATTAAAGGCCTGCGCCCCACATGCCCAGCAAATGTGTAGCCCAGACTGGCCTCGAACTCGTGATCCTCCTGCCGCAAATCCTACCGGCTTGTGCCACCACAACCGGCCAGTCAGTGCTCTTAACAGCGGAGTCATCTTTCCATCCCAAATAAATTTTAGCTTACAAGTATTTTCATGGTCCCCAACTTCCAATACTTTTATATAAAGGTAAATAGGTATTCTCTATGTGATGACTATATATTTGAGAATTATAAATTTTTACAACTACCATGCTCAACAGCACCATCTGCTGTTAGAAAAAGGGGAGGCAAGTGCAAATTTGCTCTACAGATCTGCTGTTCAAATCCAAAACAAGTAGAAGTAATTACAGTGGGCTTAAGAGTAGACTTGGGTCTTCACTTTTAAATTAATACAAAAACATCTAGCCTCAACTTAAAATATACGTATATGCTGTGTGAGTGTAAGCGCGGGCATGTGTGTGCTACAGCGCACATGTAGAGGTTAAAACACAACTTTGTTGGAGTGGTTCCTTTCTTCTGCTAGGTGGGTCTTGGGACAAAATTCAGGTCATCAGATTTAGCAACAAGTATCCACACTAGCCCTAGTCCCAACCTCCTTTTAAAAATATTGTTTAGAGCTGGAGAGATGACTCGGGAGCTAAGAGATTTGCTATTGCAGAGACCAGAGACAGAGGCGGTGGTGGCGCACGCCTTTAGTCCCAGCACTTGGGAGACAGAGGCAGGCAGATTTCTGAGTTCTGAGTTCGAGGCCAGCCTGGTCTACAGAGTGAGTTCCAGGACAGCCAGGGCTACACAGAGAAACCCTGTCTTGAAAAAAAAAAAAAACAAAAACAAAAAAAAAGAAAAAAGAAAAAAAAATCCTTTATAGCCACATTTTATGGAGGCATTTTCTCAACTGAGGCTCCCTCCTCTCTGACAACTCTACCTTGTGTCAAATTGACATCACATTAGCTGGTACAAGCAGGATATATGAGTGCAAGCTAAAATGTCTGTAGGTACAATCAGAAGAAGGAAACTTGGTGGGAAAGCAATGTGCTCATGGTGAACCCTCTGGGATGAAGCAGAGCTAATCCTGTTTCTAGCTTCATGTTGACTGTCCAGGAAAGTTAATTGCCCTATGGTCACTTCCTATATAGAAACTTGGTGACTGAAGGTGGTCCAGGGAGTCTCAAGGATGCAGCTTTTCTGCGTCATCATCCACACAGGTACAGGTATTTTGGTGATGCAAGTGTTATCTATGCTCCTCTAAGCAGGACTAAGTATGTTCATGTGAGTAATCCCAATAAACATGTTGGTTCAGCAACCTGGAATGGTTTCTTTAGTCCTTGTGGTGGTTTGAATAAAAATGGCCCCTGTAGGCCCATAGGGAGTGGCACTATTAGGAGGTGTGGCCTTGTTGGTGGAAGTTTGTCACTGGGGCCTGATTCCTGCTGTCTTTGAATCCAGATGCATAACTCTCAGCTACTTTTCCGGTATCATGGCTACCTGCATGCCACCATGCTTCAGGCTCTGATGGCAATGAACTAAACTCCTGAACAATAAGCCAGCCCTCAATTAATGTTTTCCGTTTTAAGAGTTGCTGTGGTCATGGTGTTGATTCACTTCAATAGAACCTAACTAAGCTGGGCGGTGGTGGCGCATGCCTTTATCCCAGCACTTGGGAGGCAGAGGCAGGCAGATTTCTGAGTTCGAGGCTAGCCTGGGCTACAGAGTGAGTTCCAGGACAGCCAGGGCTATACAGAGAAAACCTGTCTCGAAAAAAACAAACAAACAAAAAGAAACCCTAACTAAGACAGTCAGTTATCAGCAATCTGTGGACATTTATTCACATCTCAGAAAGATATTACTTGTATTTGTGTTAGTACATTCTGGAAAATCCAATGGTAATGGACTTGCCTAATGACTCAGTTCTGAGAAGGAATCTTATCGTTGAGCTTTGTTCAACAAACGTTTACTTTTTATTTTATTTTATTTTATTTATTTATTTTTGGTTTTTCGAGACAGGGTTTCTCTGTGTAGTCCTGGCTGTCCTGGAATTCACTCTGTAGACCAGACTAGGCTCGAACTCAGAAATCCACCTGCCTCTGCCTCCCAAGTGCTGGGACTAAAGGCGTGTGCCACCACTGCCTGGCTAAGTGTTTACTTATTTGTGACTAACTTGGGTCCTCTTGGCCTTGAGGGAATGATATTGTTAGTATTCTGTCTAAACTCCACCTCCACAGCTACCTGGCAACAGCCAGGTAGGCCTGCCCACTATAAAAAGGGCTGTTTGCCCCCTCCTTCCTTTCTTACTCTCTTGCCTCTCTCTGTCCCCTCACCCCTCCCTCTTTCCCTTCCCCCTCTCCACGTGGTCATGGCCGGCCTCCACTTCTCTCCTCTACTCCTCTACCTCTCTGTGTTCTCTCTCTCTCTCTCTCTCTCTCTCTCTCTCTCTCTCTCCCTCTACCTCTCTCTCTGCCTCTATTACCCTCCTGGCTCCCCTCCCCATGCCCTGAATAAACTCTATTCTATGCTCTATACCATCATGTGGCTGGTCCCTCAGGGGAAGAGATGCCTTGGCATGGGCCTGCTGAGACATCCCCTTCCATCATTTTCATTGGTGCCGTGACTCTCTTGGGACTCTCTTGGGACGTCTGCAGGTTTGCATCAGACCAGCTACCAAAGGATATCCACGCTCACTAGCCTAGCCTAGAACTGGTAAGCTTCCACATCCCCTACTGGCCAGAGTATCCATCCACGTGGTCCCAGGAAAGATTTCTTGAGCTAGAAGCTAACCCTGTCCTTCCCTGAACCTTGTTCTAAGACTGCTCCCCTTGGATGAGACATTTCCCCTCTCCTTTTTTTTTTTTTTTTTTTTTTGGTTTTTCGAGACAGGGTTTCTCTGTATAGCCCTGGCTGTCCTGGAACTCACTTTGTAGACCAGGCTGGCCTCAAACTCAGAAATCTGCCTGCCTCTGCCTCCCAAGTGCTGGGATTAAAGGAATATGCCACCACTGCCTGGCTCCCAGATAGGATCTTATTATATATTGCAGTGTTGCAGGATATTTGATCATACTGTGAAACCCAAGATTGTTATTACTGGAAAAAAAAAAAACAGTTTTTAGTTGTGGTGTGGCTCAGCCCTTAGCACATAACTTTAATCCCTCTGTCTGGAACACAGATATGTCCAATTCAGTCAGAGGCTGAGTGAGAAAATTAGATTCAATCAGTTAGTGTGGAGAGGAGTTTTGAGCTAGAAAAGCCAAGTTGACCAGCCAGCCACAGCTCAGAAAGAGCTAGAAAGGATGAGCTTTATTCAGCAGCAAATCTCAGAGGTTGAAAACAGTCTGGGCCTAGATGAGATTATAGAGATTGTAGAAGATTCCAGGACTAGGTGTAGGTTGGCAGATTGAGATAAATAAATTATATCAGGCAAATAAGAGTTGCTTTCACATCTTGGGCTGACAATCTTGTTTCAGTCTGGAATTTTTTTTTCTTTTTGACCGTTGTGGAACTTGATTTATAGACAAGGCAGGCCTTGAATTCACATAGATTTGCTGAAATCTGCCTCCTGAGTGCTGGGACTGAAAGACCCTGAGAAGGCCCCCACTCAAACCATGAGAGATCACGGCCACCCAAATGACTCCCAAGACACCAATCTTGTTGTAATCAGCAAGAGGTATATTTCAATCAGCGTGCTCAAGCCGAGTCTCGTAACCCACACAGGGATAGAGGAGCTCAACCCCCAGCTAGAGGAGAGTAGGGTATTTAAAGGAAAAAAAACACAAACTAGGGGGAGTGTGGAAAGTGCCAGGGTTCAGAGAACAATCACGGGGAAAGTGCCAGCCCATTACTCAGCATATGACAGGGTTCGAGGAACAATCATGGAGAAGTATAGGGTTTTTCTCAAGAACTCAATCTTATTCAACCATATCATCTACCTTTGTGGTTAGCCAAGTTCTTGTTCTTGGAGCACAAAACCCTAGAACTAGCTGACCTGCTCTCCTGGCTCTTTTTACTGTTAATCTGCTAGAAGTGAAAATTCTATTAATCCTTCAGGACTAAAGGTTTGTACCACCACACCTGGCAGTTCCCACCTGGAATTACTTGGTTGGAATTACTGGCATGTACACCCTGCTTGATTTTAACTTAAGAAAAAAGATTTATTTATATGTACATGTGTGTGTATGTATCTGTGTGGGTATGTGTACCTAAGTACAGGTGCCCTTAAAAGTCAGAAGAGGGTGTTGAATCCCCTGGAACTGGAGTTACTGGCATTTGTGGGCTACTGGATGTGGGTGCTGGGAACTGAATTCACTTCCTCTGAAAAAGCAGTAATTGCTTTTAACTACTGGGCCATCTCTTCATCCTCATTAATTTTTGTTTTGGTGTTGCAAAACTCTTGATTATAAAGTCTGCTGTGACTGGGCATGATGGCACACACCTTTAGTCCCAGAACTCAGGAGGCAAACAGATCTCTGAGTATGAGGCTAGCTAAGGAAACAGTCAGACTGTATTTTTAAAAGTCTGTTAAGGTACCTACTGCAATGTCATCTTTTAAAAAGAATTTCTACAGTTTAATAGTACTTTGCCAAGAACTGAGCAGGATAGGAATGAAGTACTCCCTTCTACCTTTTTTTTCTTGAGACAGGGTCTTACTGTATACAGTCCTGACTGGCTTGTAACTTGATCCATAGACCAGGGTGATCTTATACTCACAGAGATCTACATCTCTCAGCTAAAGGTCAGCTCTAGTACCTAGTCTCTAGTCTGGTGAAATTCTCCACTCTGTCTGTGGCAAGCCTCTGGTAATTCCCCTTTAGCGATGTAGGTGTGGGTCATGTGATTATGGGGCCTGACAAGTCTGAAATATGCAATAATGGCCAGTCACACACTATGCAAATACTGGCTTCTCCACCTCTAGGAAGTAAATACTCTTTTTTTTTTTTTCTTTTGGTTTTTCGAGACAGGGTTTCTCTGTGTAACCCGGGCTGTCCTGGAACTCACTCTGTAGACCAGGCTGGCCTCGAACTCAGAAATCCGCCTGCCTCTGCCTCCCAAGTGCTGGGATTAAAGGCATGCGCCACCACCGCCCGGCTGTAAATACTCTTAAAAAAAGAAAAGGAGAGGCAGAGCTGGGAGTGGTGGTACAAGTCTGTAATCCTAGCACCTGGGAGGCTGAAACAGGAGTTCCAAGAAATCCAGACAACCAGAACTTCATGTATGAGAGACAAGTGCGCGACATCCTTAAAAAAAAAAAAAAAAAAAAAAAAACAAACCTGATGACATTTGAGGACGTCCTTCCCCAGAGATCCAGAAAAATGCAGTTTCCCTTTATAAACTAAAGCAACCTCAATAGCACACTTTCCTGCTCGGTGGTTGAGCACATACGTGGCAGTCCGCTTCTGAAAGCATGACGATGGTCAAAGGATACACAGTCAGTCCTGGGCATCTGCAGAGGGAAGTCCTAGGCACTCGCCGTCCACACCCCTTCTCCATTAAGCATTTACAGCCCAGCAAGAGGAAGGCTGAACGACAGGTCAGAAAGTAGCACGGAGTTAACATTAGTTGCTTACTGCAGGCAGGTGCGATCATTGAGAGGCCCAGAAGGTCAGGTTTGACTGGATGGCTTGCTAACAGCTTGACAGAACTGCTCCTCACTTGGCAGAAAATACAACCAAAAGTAGTACCTGCCCCTCTCGGCCACGCCCACCCTTCTCACGACCGGACCCCCGCCCAGCTCAGGGAACCGACTCGGCACAGCATTTCCGGTTCCAATCTCCCAACCGGCTTCCGTCGTTCCCCGCTTCCCAGTTATCAGCCCGGCCCCGCCCCTACCGCGTCTTTGACACAGTCACGTGAGACGTGCTCGCAGGGCCTGCCGGGAGTAGTACTGCCGGCGGGTCAGGGTTCGGCCCAACATGGCGGCTCCTGTCGGACAGTGACCAAGGCTTTGCCGTAGGGAGGACTGAGCGGCGGTGGTCGGTGTCCCCACCTGCCAGGGTGGGATGCAAAGCCTCGGGGAGCGCTGAGCGGAGCCAGGGACGGGCTCAGGCCCCGAAAGCCGAAGCAGCAGCGGCTACGCGCAGTCGGCTGCAGGCTCCGGAGTGGGGGCCGCGCCCGGCCGGGCAGGCGGCGGCGGCTGCGGCAAGCTCGGTTCCGAGGCGGGGCGGAGGCCGGGCGCCGGGCCGCGGTCATGGCCCAGTGCGTGCAGTCGGTGCAGGAGCTCATTCCCGACTCCTTCGTTCCCTGCGTCGCCGCGCTGTGCAGCGACGAAGCCGAGCGGCTCACCCGCCTCAACCACCTCAGCTTCGCCGAGCTGCTCAAGCCCTTTTCTCGCCTCACTTCTGAAGGTACGTGGTGTCCTTCCTCGTTCTCCAGGCTGAAGCCAAGCTGTGGCCGAGAGAAGGAAGTTGGGAGCAAGTGGAGGACAGAGGGGCGGCGGCCCAGGGCTGCGGCCGGACGAGGGGCGGCGAGCGTCTGTCAAGACAGCGCGCTCCTGACCGCCCGGTTTTCTAGGCGCTTTCTTCCTTGGACGGACCGGGTCATTAAGTCGTGAAGATAAACTTGAGCCCCGACACAAGGGAGCCCAGAGTGCTATTAGCAGTCACCGAACAGGATTTGGCACTTACTAGACAAAATAGAAAGATGCAGCCTCAGAACGGAGTATAAAATGAAGATCTGTCATGGTCCCCGATCCAGTATTAAATTGGACTTTTAAAAGTTGTGTGGTTCATGACATTCGTCTAGCCTTGAGGGTCACCTCTTTCTGAACGTCTGTTTGGCTATTTACTTTTTTCCTTTTGACCATTCAAACAAGTTAATAGCTGTGGCAGCAGTTTGCCCAATCTCAAGAAAGGAAGCAAAAAGTCCAGCATGACTAATAAAGAATGGGAGCAGCGATGTAGCTCGCTTGGTAGAGTGCCCGCCTAGCATGCTGGAAGCCGCCATCGATTGGATTCTCAGTACCACATAACCTTTGCACACCTGTGATCCTAGCACTGAGGGAGAGGCAAGAAGTTTAAGTCTTTCCTGAGTTCTGTATCGTGTTGGAGGCCAGCCAGGGAGGGGTACATAAGAACCTGTCTAAAGAGAAAAAAGTTAAAAAGTTAAACGTTTAAAAAAAAAAAAAAAGGACAGGATAAATTGTAGTTAACAATATAGATGTTTAAGATAACTTAAACATCTACCTTAGGACTAGAACAGTGCAAGCATTTTGCTTTTTTCATATTGATGGTTAATCATAAGAAATGTATTCATATTTAATATTTATTTTCTTTATCCAGCTTTATTTTTGTTTTTAAGATGGGTTTCACTCTAGGCCAGGCTGGTATGGAACTCAAACCCCAGGCAATCCTCCTGTCATTTCTTGAGTGTTGAGATTACTGGCATAAGCCATCATACTTGGCTCTTTCTCCAGTCTTTGACATTTTTTTTTTTTTTTTCAAATTTTTTTTTTTTTGGTTTTTTGAGACAGGGTTTCTCTGTGTAGCCCTGGCTGTCCTGGAACTCCCTCTGTAGACCAGGCTGGCCTCGAACTCAGAAATCCGCCTGCCTCTGCCTCCCAAGTGCTGGGATTAAAGGCGTGCGCCACCACCGCCCGGCCCGACATTTTTTTTTTTTTATTAAGGAAAAAACTAAATTATGCTTACATTTTTATTCGAAGGGCTAGAGAGATGGCTCAGTGGTTAAGAGCTCTTGATGAAGACCAAATTTTGATTCCCAGCATCCAGTGTGGTGGCTCAGAACTTCCTGTAACTCTTTGGGGACAATCCAAGACCACACACACACACACACACACACACACACACGCAGAGAAGAGAGAGAAGAGAGGAGAGAGAGAGAGAGAGAGAGAGAGAGAGAGAGAGAGAGACTGACTTGACTGACTCACTCCCAAGTCTGCTTTAACTGGTATCTTTCAAAACATACCTAGCTAAAAAGAGTAGGTGAAGTTCCTTTGAAATTTAGGTTCTGTTAATGATGAAGAGTTCTCTTACAAACTTTTGTTAACCAAATGACTGTGGTGTTGATTTTGTTAAGGTGTTTATCCACAAACTGTAGTGTTTTTCTGTTGATTCACTTGTTTACATGCCTCAGGCAGGCTTTTGGAGCTTTGCAAGTTATCTTTGTAGTTAAGAGTGGAAGGACCTATCCAGAAAACTGGACTGAGGGCAGAGAGATGCTGCAGTGGTTAAAGCCCAGGGTGCTCTGCAGAGGACTGTGTTTCCATTCCCAGCATCCATTTGGCAGCTTATAGTGTCAGTGACTTCAGTCCTAGGAGATCCAGCACTGTTGTCTGACACAGCACTGTTCACAGATGTACTTACATACATGTAGGTATACATATAAAACTAAGCAAAAAGACCTTGTTTGAGACAAGGTCTATGTAGTCCTGGTCTACTAAATAGACCAGGGTGGCCTTGAACTCAGATGATATATCTGCCTGTGGGTAGAGGGTGATGGACTGAGGACACAGACTACCAAAGTAGTGTAGCACCACACTTGGCTAATCTACACATTGAGGATTCTTGGACTCTCTTCAACTCTCCAGCCTGTAGTTTATTCACTGTTCACTCCTCCCATGCTTTAGAGCAGTGGTTCTCAACCTTCTGAAGCCCCGAAGCTTTTAATACAGCTCCTTATGTTGTGGTGACCCCAGCTATAAGATTAGTCATTGCTACTTTAAAACTGTAGTTAGGCTACTGTTATGGATCATAAAGTGAATATCTGATATGCATGATAAGTGATTCCCCAAAGGGGTAGAGACCATTGCTCTGGCATTGCCATGAACAGCAAATGCATTCGTAATTATTCTTTTGGGAGTGGAGTTTATAGGTCTGAGTATTATAGCTCAGATTGACTTCTGTTTCTCTTTGTTGCCCATTGTAGCTTCAATTTTGAAATCCTCTTGCCTCAGCTCCTGAGTGCTGGAGCTGCAGGTGTGTATCTTGTTTTAGTTTATAGTCTTAAACCTTCCCCTGTTCCCCATACTGAGGGTCAAATTCAGGGTCCTACACATGCTAAGCAAGGGCTAACTCATGGAGCTACATTCCTGGCCCCTTTACATCCTAAATTCTTAAAATGATGTCAGTTTGACTTTGTGTGTGCTCTTGTTGTGTTAAGGAAAAGAGATAATTCTAATACTTTAGGCTTGTTTGTAGCTTTTCTTTCAGTCAGGGAGTCTTTCATTGTTATGCCATTTATTGTTGTTATTTTGGAGCAGGGTTGGTTATGTTGCTCAAGCTGGGCTTAAACTCAGTATGTAGCCCAGGCTGGCCTCCAGCCCATGGTGATTCTCCTACCTCAGCATGCTATGTGTGATTACAAGTGTGCACCACTATTTAGCTGTTACTGTTCTTTTAAAACTGAGGACATTGAGGTACAGAAACAATAGCTTATCTGCAGTTTTATAATCTAGGAAAGATTTAAAAACAGACAGTGTGACTTATGATATTGTGATCTGAATCATCATCTAATCTCCTGGAAGTGTTTAAAATTATACTGGAGAGCAAGGTCTCATGTAACCCAGGTCGGCCTTGAACTCTTCATCTTCCTGACTTCCGTTCTAAGCATTAGGAGTGCAAGCATGTAGTACCACTTCAGGGCTCAGGAATATACTTAAAACTTTTGGTAGTCATAATAAAATATATAAAGAAAAAAATAGCTAATGAAAATGTTTTCTTTCTTTTGATGCTGAAAATTGAACTTGGTACCTCATGTACTAACTGTTTTTTGTTTTTTTTTTTCACTTGGTGGGATTCCCCACTGGTGGAATTAGTTCTAGTAATCTAACCTATTTAACTGACACATTTCTAAAGTTCTGGCAGATTTGTTTTAATAGGTATCCAGTAATGGGATAGCTCCCAAAAAGCTGTAATGGGAGGTTTTACATTCTTTTTTGTTGCAAAGTTTTTTGAATTCTGTAAACACTTAAATAACCTTTCTTGTGAGTAGGTGCATTTTTAGAGACTCAGCCTTCTGTGCTATGGCAGGTTCCCTTCCTTGGACAATGCAGTGATGGGGAAACTATCTTGCTACTTCTGTTTCCCTCTGCAGCATGGGAAAACTAGGAAGGAGTACAATGAGGTGGTTTGATAGGAAAAGCAATCACTGCTTATTCAGGAGTCTGGGAAGGAATGAGGGTAGATTGGTGTCTTAGTTTCTTTTGTTGTTCCTATGATAAAATACTCTGACAAAAGCAGCTTAAGAGAGAAGGGGTTTATTTTAGCTCGCTTGAAAGTATAGTCCAGGCCGGGCGGTGGTGGCGCACGCCTTTAATCCCAGCACTTGGGAGGCAGAGGCAGGCGGATTTCTGAGTTTGAGGCCAGCCTGGTCTACAGAGTGAGTTCCAGGACAGCCCGGGCTACACAGAGAAACCCTGTCTCAAAAAACCAAAAAAAAAAAAAAAAAAAAGAAAGTATAGTCCATTATGACAGAGAAGTGAAACAGCAGGAGTCTGAAGCATCTGGTCACATTGCATCAACAATTAGGAAACACATATGACTGCAAACTAGAGCTATCTTTTCCCATTTTATATAGATCAGGATTCCTTTAAGGAGACAGACAGTTTCTTTTATAGTCAAGATGGAATAACCATCACAATCAAGATAACTCTATAGTGGCATGCCCTGTTTTCAGTGGTTGCAGTTAGGACTGAATCAAGTGGTTAGGTCAGAAGGTGTAAATTGTAGTCTAGTGGTTAAGCGAGAGTGTCAGGAAAGCTTTCTTCTGGGGTACAGAATGCAGAGGAGATCCTGGGAGAGAAGCTTGAATTTTAGGAAGGGGCTTTTTGATTTCATCTAGTGGTAAATTTGAATTCTCAAGAAGGCCATTTTGAGTTTGTAGTTTATCAGGTTTCATACTGAGTTGGTATACATTTTTAAAAAGTTTAAGCTGGCAGAGTACATGTCTATAATCCTATTGTTTTAGATGCTGATCCAGGAGGATTTCTTGCTTGATACCAGCTTGAATTACATAGGGAATCACTTAAAAAAGAAGAAAAAAAAGTTCAAAGGTGATTAAGATACAGACTACAGTGGGAGCGTAAAAAAAAATTGGTAGAACATGAAGTTGTGAGGAGGTTGGGAGGAGTTAATAGAGATCAAGGGTGTAAATACAATTAAATATATTGTGTGCATGTATGAAATTCTCAGTTAAATGGAAAATATATTTTAAAAGTTGGTGAAACACCCCACTGCCTTTTTGTTGTTGATAAATAAAACTTCAGACTTTTTCCTTTTGTGTGTGTGTATGTGTGTGTATATATGAGAGGGGTGGGGAAGGAGGATCGAGAGAGAGTCTTCAAAGCTTTTTTTTTAACCTTAGGCAGTAAGTCTTCAGGATCCAAGTAGTAAAACAAGTTAAATTTTTTTAAAGTATGAGTGTTTTTGCCTGGTGTCTGTGAACCATTTGTTGTTGGCAGAGTCAGAAGAGGGTTTTGATCTCCTGAAACTGGAGATTACACAGTTGCTAGCCACCCTGTGAGTGCTGGGAATCACATGGTCCCTGGAAGAACAACTGGAGGTCTTACTGAGCCATCTCTCTTGCCCCCAAGTTAAAAATTTTCTTTATTTAGAGGAAGGGATGCAAGCAAACAAAACTAGATTTTATTTGTGGCCTGCAAATTTATTTGATTTGCCCTGAGTTCTGAGATCAAACTTGGCTTAGTAGTATTTTCAGTAGACTTATCTTTAGGTTTCAATAGAAAAACAGTTTAAAAATATACTGAAATGAAGGTTGCTACAAGAAATTTGAGCACTATTTTGTATAGGACCTTGAAAATGGAGTTTAGACTTCATGTGTGTATATATTAGATGATAGAGAGCCACTTAAGGTTCTTTTTAGGTTTTTAAAACCTAAAAAGAATTAAATGCACTGAATATATGATAAAGCATAGTTAAGTGCCTCTGTCCTCTTGAAAAGAATGCTGGTGCCAGCAATACAACACTCCACAGCATCCTTGGAGGTTCTTTGTCTCATACTGATAAGTCAGGGTTGGTTTTTTTCCCCCTCTTAAAAAACTTAGCATATTAAGGAAAAAAAACTTAGCATATATATTATGGATTCCAATTTTTTGAAAATTTTTTATGGGATTCTTGTTACACACAAGAATGGTTGTGTATCTGTGTCTTCTTTTACTTTTTTATTTTTTTTTGTATGTTTGTCTCTGTGTTTTGTTTTCTGTTCGTTTGTTTTTTTTTTCTTGTTTGATTGTTTTGTCATATTCAGATTTGATTTTGATTATCTTATTGTAGTTTATTATTATTCTTTAGCTGCCTATTTGTTTTCTAACTAGAGACATGGTATAGATCTGGATAGGGGTGTGAGAAACTGGGAGGAGTAGGGGAAGGGGAAACCATAATCAGAATATACTGTATGAAATAAATGTACTTTCTTTTTTGGTTTTTCGAGACAGGGTTTCTCTGTGTAGCCCTAGCTGTAGACCAGGCTGGCCTCGAACTCAGAAATCTGCCTGCCTCTGCCTCCCAAGTGCTGGGATTAAAGGTGTGCACCACCACTGCCCAGCTAAATGTACTTTCAATTAAAAAAAAAAAAAAAATTAGAAGAGTAAAGCCAAAAGCAAAAAACCCCCAGAGTTCCAGGGCTGGGGCTGGGGCTCAGTTCTCGAGTGCCTGTCTAGTATGTATAACGCTCTACATTCTGTGCCAGTGAGTCCCTGACATTTATTCAGGGATTTGTACTGACCATGGATTTCAAAGAGCTAATCATTCCTTCCTGTTTGTTTAATGGTAATTCTCTAATAATTTTAAATAGTATTTTATTGTATCATTTTAGACATGTTTTAGGAAATATGTAAAGTTTAAACATTAACTTTACAGTTTTGGAAGTATGTTTAAATTGATTAAATTTATTTATAGGATAATAATGAATTAAATTGATTAAAATTTTTTAAATGGTAATTCTACAGATCTTGAATAGTTTTCTATGTGAATTAGGGAAGTTTGACAGATAGTCCTAAGAAATACCTTTAAAAGGCAGCTTCTTTAATTTGTTTACTTTCTCTGTTTCTTACCTTTTCTTTTTTTTTTTTTTTTTTTTTTGAGACAGGGTTTCTCTGTGTAGCCCGGGCTGACCTGGAACTCAGTCTGTAGACCAGGCTGGCCTCGAACTCAGAAATCCGCCTGCCTCTGCCTCCCAAGTGCTGGGATTAAAGGCGTGCGCCACCACCGCCCGGCGTTTCTTACCTTTTTGCACTTCCTTTTTCCTCTTTTTTCCATCTTTCTCATTCTTCTCTTCATGATAAGGTCTTGTATAGGTCAGGCCGGCCTTGAAGTCCTGTTCCTCTTGACTCCACCTACAAAGTGGAATAACAAATGTGTACCACCATACTTTTTGGTTTTTTTGCTATAACCATCATAGTAATTTAAGTTAAATATCTTTTAGTTATAAACTTTGCAATTTTTCCTTTTGATATTCAGGGGTCAAGCCTTTATGAGTGACCTATACTACAAACCTAAAGCATTTTATCTTAGCACTGTTCTTGTTGCTAGTCTGTTGTGACAAAATCAACTTGGGAAGAAGGGGTTTTTTTGCTTGGTAGTTTAGGGTATAGTTCATCACTGCGGGAAAAGCAGTAGTAGGATATGGTCTTACCCTTCTGCAGTTAGGAGGCAGAGACTCGACTGCTGCCGCGCAGCTCCTTCCTCCTTTACCTTCATTTCTGAGACCCTAGCCCGTGGGACAGTGCCAGCCATGTTCACAAGGGTTAATCCAGTCTGTAAATTACCCCAGTCAGACCAGAGGTTTGTCTCCTAGATCAGTCTGGATTCTATCATGTTGAGACTGTCACTATTGATCGCTTGTGTCCCTTGTTAACTTGATACCCAAATATATCACTTTAAAATATTTAAATTTTTTTTTTTTTTTTTTGGTTTTTCGAGACAGGGTTTCTCTGTGTAGCCCGGGCTGTCCTGGAACTCACTCTGTAGACCAGGCTGGCCTCGAACTCAGAAATCCGCCTGCCTCTGCCTCCCAATGTTTTGCTTGCCTGTAACTTTGTCTATGTACACATGGGTGCATTCAGTCCCCTCCAAGGTCAGATGGAGCTGTCTGATCCCCTGGGACTGGAGTTATAGATGGTTCTGGGTTTCCTCTTGGATGCTGGGATTTGAACTCTAGTGTTCCTAACCACAGAGGTGTCTCTGCAGCTCCGGGTGTCTCAGTTTTAAGCCATAACCTTCTGCCTTTTGTCCCTATAGGCACATAAAAGTACTTCATAATGTAAAATGCATTCAGTCTAAATTCAAAAGCCTTTGTAGTTTTTAACAGTACAATATTATTCTGAAGTTAAGTGCAAAGTTTCTTCTGAAACTCTGGTGATGTCTTCCCATAAACTATAAAATTAAATAATAAAACAACAGATTCATACTTCCAATATGGGATGACACAAAATAAACACTCCCATTTCTAAAGAGGGGAATGAGAGTATAGCAAGGACAGTTTGGACCAATACAGGACTTAATGTCCCAGCAGGCAAACATTAAATCTGAAGCTCTGTGTTGGGTGTCTGGACCTGTGCTCCAGATGACTTGTGTACCTCTATCCTTCCTGGTCTGCTACCTACCTGGAGCACATGCAGCCTTTCAAACCAGCCTCACTGTTCCTGTAGCTTTCTGTAGCAGATATCCCATTGCCCATTGCCCTGGCCTTTTTTGGCATTGAGGATCTCCCGGTGCAGTGTGGGCTTTCTCTTCTCCGTTTCACTGTGCTCTCAGACTCTCTTAGCAGGGAATCCAACTTTGTCACATACTGCTTTGACTTAAGGGCATTTTAGAGCCTTGTCATAGCCTTTCATGCCCTTCCATGCCTGTAAAACTAGTATCATGTGTGTGTTGCCAGCTTGAGGTGTAGTTTAGGCCTCCTGGACCACAGTTGAATTGTTCTCTGTCCCTTCCAAGATGACTCTGGGAGATAATATTCCCTACAGTTGTTTTTGAGCAGGCCATCCTTTCAGTAGCATTGTTTATACTCCTTTAAGGGAGTTTGGATTTTCTCAAGGTGTAGTACTGAAAGACTGGAGCTGCTCTGTGGGTAATTTTCCTATTGTTTCGGTTCAAATAGGTTTCTCTAGAATGTTACCAGGGTTTTTTTTTTTTTTTCTTTTTTTAAATGATTACATCTTTCTCACCAGCTTGACTTGTCTGCAACTTTTACACACACACACACACACACACACACACACACACACACACAAACACACACAGAGAGAATAATATTGTACTATTAAAAAACTACAAGGCCCACCATATTTAGCTGCGTATAGTATTTGATAATTATGGAACAACTTTAAGGAAAATACATGCAAAATATGTTTCTAAAGATACCAAAGGTATACCATAATAATACTCTGGCAGTTCTGTTTTCCTTTATTTTTCTCTCCCCCTTTTCTCTTTTCTGTGTCATAAATTGTGTGTGTGTGAGAGAGGTGTGTGTGTGTGTGTGTATAGGTACCTATGTGTAGGTCAGAGGAACTTGTGGGAATTTTTCTCTTCTTCCAACATATGTGATCCAGGGATCAAACTGCAGTCTCAGGCTTGGCAGCAAATGCCTTTACCTGCTGAATCATCCTGCTAACCCCTTGTCTTCAGCTTTTAAACTCCCTTTTTTGAACAAATGGCACATTTTATTATCATTTGTAAGCAGTGAGCAGTAATCAAGATGCATTCTGGATGGTGTTTGGCTTAGATTGTTCTCAGCCAATCAGAGTAATTCATTACCTTTGAATTTGGCCTCACTGAAGCTTTCAGGCTGTATGGGCAGAGGCAACCAGATTCTTTATCAGAATATAGCTGGAATGACTTCTAGCCTAGTTCCTGTGGAGTCCGTCTTCCTCTTTGAAACCTCATAAGCAAAGCCTCTATCTACTACTAATGTTTTTCTTGACCATCTGATTTTCCAAATCCCCACCAGAATGGCCTTTTAAACTCCTTTTACAACATTTTAGGGCTTTAATGCCCAGAGTTCTAAGCCCTTCCACATTCTTCTTGTGAAGAGTCATGGTCAGATTTATCACAAGTTCTACTTCTGCTATCTGTTTCATATTAGTTACTTTCTTGACTGCTGTGACAGAATTCCTGATAAAAACATCTTAAAGGAGGGCAAGTTGATTCGGCAATTTGACAGTGTACTCCCTTAGGGGAGGACACAGAACAGGAGGCTGCTGCTTACCTCACATTCACAGTCACCAGAGAGATGCCAGTGCTCAGTTTGTCTTTTCTATTCATTGTGAGACTTGAGCCCATGTTGTGATGCAAGTCAGTCCACATTCAGGGTAGTTCCTTTCACTTCCCTGAATCTAATCTAGAATCTCCTTGTTGGGTATACTCAGGTTTGTCTCCTGGTGACTCTAGAGCCTGTCAAAATGACAATATTAACCACAAGTACAACTGTGTTGATGTAACTTCATAATTCATCTCCAAGGTTTTGAAGTTGTGTGTGTGTGTTTCTAATTTGAATCCAGGGCCTGGGGTATTCAGAGTAAGCATATAGCACTGTTCTCAACCCTCAAAGAGGTTTGCTAATTATATGTGGGAGAGGGGGCCGCAGTGGTGGAGTCCTGGAGGCTTCCACACAGTGGGTCCCACATGCACGAGAAAGGTTTGGAGTTCCAAAGGCTGGAAGGTTTGGCAACTGGCAGGCCCCAATGAAGTCCTTGGTTCCAAAAGGGTTTATTTTCATGGCGGGTGGTGGATGGATCTGGATGTACCCCCCTGAAACTCAGGGCAGACCTGAGTTAAATAGGGAGGGAGAAGTGGGAAAGGTCTGGGGAGGAATGCTTAATTGGCTCTGCCCTCTTACCTTCATTAGTATGTAAATCTCTAGGGCCCGAGGCCTGTAGTCACACCCTCTACCTGTGCACTTTGGGAGGGGTTGTAATGACCTACGTGACTGAACAATGTAGGTCCATAGAGACTAGACGGCTCGTCAGGACCCTGGGTTCTGGGGGCGAGGCCAAACTCCTGCTGTTTCTCTCTTGGAGTCTCGGGGTTCCAGGCCCATGCCCAGCCAAGAACCAGGATACCCTTACACAGTCCTACACTTATATACTACTTATTTACTACTTACATGTTTCTAAAGATATCAAAGGTGTACTCTGGCAATTCTCTTTTCCTTTATTTTCCTCCTCTTCCTTTTCTTTTTTCGGTGTCAGAGTTATATAGTTGGGAAGTTTTAATTATTGAGGGAGGTCTATATATTTAAATGAGAAAACAGTCAGACAAATGCAGAAAATACAACAAACATACATCTTCATTATTCAACTGGGAAATGTGAAATTTGTCATCTTTCTAAATCTTTGTGTGTGTGCATATGCATATGTGTGTCCATGGTGTGTGTGTGTGTGCGTTTTTGCTTGCAGGGCAGGGGAAGACCTTGGGTATCTATCCTTGTCTTCCACCTTGTTTGAATTAGGTTTTCCTTGTTCACCCTGCATATGTCATGCTAGCTGGCCTGTGAGTATTCCAGGTATCACAGAATTCTCTTGTTTCCACACTGTGTCTCTGATGTTACACCTGTAATTAAAGCACTAAAGCAGCTCAGGCCAGAGATGTGCTTGCTATAAGTTCAAAGCCAGCCCAGACTACAAAATGAGGCAAATATTCATGGCATATGCTACTTTGATATTTTATTGTTATTTTTTATTATTATTTTCTTTTGTTGAAACAGTGCCTCATTTTGGACAACTCCAAATGTAGGGGAAACAGAACCTATAGGGAAATTGTGACCAATAGCATTGTGTGAGAGGAAGTGTTTTTTTCCCTTTTCGAGACAGCTTCTTGTAATCCAGGCTGGCCTTGAACTCCGGATCCTCCTGCTTCTACCTTCCAGGTGCTGGGATTATAGATATGTGCCACTATGGCTGACTAAGAAGGGGGAAGTTTATGATTAATAGATATTTCTTTTGGTTTGTAAGGGAAAATGTAGCCAGTTGCATTTTAGAAGAATATTCTTTTAGTTCTTAGTTTCTGATTTCCTTTGTGTTTGAAAACAGTTAACCCAATTTTGGTTTAGGATGCATTTTACCAAGTTAATTTAAAATTTCTTTCTTTTTTTGAAAGTTCACATGAGAGATCCTAATAATCAGCTGCATATAATTAAAAGCTTGAAGATAGCAGTAAGCAACATTGTCACCCAGCCACCTCAGCCGGGAGCCATTGGGAGGCTTTTGAATGATGTTGTTTCTGCCAGCCAGCCTGCAGAAGGATTAGTCGCTAATGTGATTACAGCGGGAGATTATGACCTTAACATCAGTGGTAAGTAATAAATGTTATTTTTTAAGTGAAAATTTCTTTTGTTAGAATAATTATTTTTGTCTTGGAAACCTTTGAGCCGAGTACTTGAGTGCTTACAGGGTGCTAGAACTGGGCCTACAGAGCAGAGCTGAAAGACTCTCCTGGAACTTCTTTGTTTGTGTAAGTAGCTTGGGTAATCAGTGTTCCATGGGAAAATTAATAACAGATCATGGGGGTCTGATTTTTGTATGATTTAATTATTAAATGAAAAGCATGAAAAACTTTTAATCTTGCTTGGTATTAAGTGGAAATGTTTATAAAATAGATGGAAATAGATAGTTAAGATATCTTACACTGGTTTAGATAGTAAATGTTTTCTTGATAAGACTGATAAAATATTATATTAATATGTTGAATGAATTAATATTTGATGTGATTCTTTTTCAGTGTCCAAAAGCCTTATTAAAAATATATGAGGTGAATTCTTAAAAGGAAAATATTAAAAAGTATGTCATCTAATTACAGCCTCTCAACAGCTTTAAAAACTGCTTTAAAAAGCAGCTTATTTTTTTTTTTCAGTTGATATAATTGATATTCTGACACTTTTATACTTATTAGTTGTATAGCTAAAGATCTTCCTGTGCCAGTGAGATGGCTCAGCTAGTAAAGTGTTTGCCATGCAAGGCTGACAGCTGGAGTGTGAGTCCCAGAACTCATAGGAATGTGGAAGAGAACTGACTTCACAAAGTTGTCCTCTGACCTCCAGGTCATAAGCACTGTGGCACACAATGCACCACCTCCTGTATTATTATTATCATTATTGTTATTAATACTAAATATAATAATAACTATTATTACTGTTCAGAACTTGCTGCCATGTACAGAGAACAGGTTGTATGTAGGTCAGCATGGTATTTATTCTGTAGGTATGTATGCCCAGAAATGTGTATATAATTACTGTGTTTCAGTCTGCCCTATTTTTCTTTGCCATTAGTTTTAATTGCAGCAGCGTAGGTTAACCTGGTTATTTTATCTTTTTTTTTTTTTTTAATAGTTCTGGGACGTATCCCAGGGCCTAAAACATGCTGGTAGTCATTGATCTCACCACTCAAACACCAATCAAAACACCAATCAAAAGTTGAATTTTTAGATACAGGGTTAATCAGTTTCTGGCACAATGTATTTTAAAGTGATGCAAAATTTTGAATATTTACCTGAGAAACGGTAGAATTTGAAGTTTTTGTTGTTTTGTTAGTGTTGTATGAAAGGCAAGGAGTCAGATGCTAGTACCTTGGGCATTTATATTACAAACCTGAGTTAATTGGGTAGTTGAGGTAGGCCGCTGACTGTTGATGAGACTTTGCCTCATCTCTGAAAACATGAACTTGGTGAGATTGATTCTTTCTTCCTCTACTCCTATCCCCTTCTGTTTGCTCTTTCTCTGTCTGCTTTCCTCTCCCCCTCCTCTCCTTCTCTTTCATTTCTTCCATCCCCTTCTGTGATCTCCTTTTCTCTGTCTGCCTGCCCCTATTGTTTTGTTTTGTTTTTGAGACACAGTCTCACTGTGTAGCCCTAGATGGCTGTCTTTGTTAGGGTTTCCATTGCTATGAAGAAAAAACATGACCAAGGTGACTTATGAAGGCAAACATTTAATTATGATTTTAGAGGTTTAGTTCATTATCATTATGACAGGAAGCATGGCAGCCAGCATCCAGTCCAACATGGTGCTGGAGAAGGAGCTGATAGTTCTGCATTTTGATCATAAGGCAGTCAGGAGAGACTGGCATCCTCAGGCAACAGGAGGAAGCTCTCTTCTGCAGTGGGCGGAGCCTGAGCATAGGAGACCTCCAAAGCCCACCCCACAGTGACACAACAAGGCCACACTTGCTAACAGTGCCATTCCCTCTGGGCCAAGCACATTCAAACCACCACAGTGGCCTATAACTCACAGCAATTCACCTGCCTCTTCTTTCTGAGTCTTGGATTTAAGATGCACACCTGTCTTAGCTAGGGTTTTCATTGCTGTGAAGAGACATCATGAACAAGGCAACTCTTATAAAGGACAACATTTAATTAGGGCTGGCTTACAGGTTCAGAGATTCAGTTCATTATCATCATGGCAGGAAACATGACAGTCTCCAGGTAGACATGGTGCTGGGGAAGGAGCTGAGAGTTTACATCTTGTTCTGAAGGCAGACAGGAGAAGACTGGCATCCTTAGGCAGCTAGGAGGAAGGCCTCAAAGCCCACCCTCATAGTGTCACACTTTCTAACAAGAAAAATACTTCGTCTTCTAATGGTGCCACTCCATGGGCCAACCATATTCAAACCACCACATTACCATCACACCGGTCCTTCCTTTCTTGAGGAAAGGCCTCAAGCTTTCTGTGTAGCCATTGGTGCTTTTGAACTCTTTGACCCTCTTGCCTCTGTCTTTCAAGTGCTAGGATTTCAGGTGAGAACAACCACTTCCAGATTCTGTGAATCTATTTTATATAGTGTTTGTGTGTGTGTGTGTGTGTGTGTCTGCCTACCTACCTCCCCCTCTCCTTACCTCCCTCCCAAACACACACATATACACTCTCCTTCCCCCTCTCTCCTTCCCTCTCTTGAGACCATGTCTTTCTATGTAGCCCTGGTTGGCCTGGAACTTGTGTCAGTCCTCTTGATTCTTGACAGGCCTACACTGCTAAGGTGTACTGGCTGCTTTTGTGTGTCAACTTGACACAAACTGGAGTTATCACAGAGAAAGGAGCCTCCCTTGAGGAAATGCCTCTATGAGATCTAGCTGTAGGCATTTTCTCAATTAGTGATCAAGGGTGGGAGGGCCCATTGTGGGTGGTGCCATGCCTAGACTGGTAGTCTTGGGTTCTATAAGAAAGCAATCTGAGTAAAGCAGGAGAAGCAAGCCAGTAAGTAACATCTCTCCATGGCCTCTGCATCAGCTCCTGCTTCCTGACCTGCTTGAGTTCCAGTCCTAACTTCCTTTGGTGATGAACAGCAATGTGGAAGTATAAGCTGAATAAACCCTTTCTTCCCTAATTTGCTTCTTGGTCATGATGATTTGTGCAGGAATAGAAACCCTGATTAAGACATAAGGTTAACATTTGGTTTTCAAATTTATTGATTTTCTGGTATGTACTTTGCATTGATACATATTGATGTATAAAACATTCCTTATAATCTTATAATCTAGTAAAGGACCATCCTTAATCAGCAATCATAGTACATTCTGATTTATATGTTTTAGCCACAATGATTATAGTAGAGATTGCCTATCTGTTAGGCCAAAGGGCTAAGGGGATACAGAGAAGAATTGTCTATCATGTAGACAAATAACTTTGCAATTTGTTGGTTTTTGATGTTTTGTTTGTTTGTTTGTTTGTTTTTTGTTTTTTGTTTTTTTTTTTTGTTTTTGGACACAGGGTCTTGCTTAAGTGTCTTAATTGTTTTTCTATTACAATGACAAAACAGCGCGAACAAAGCAACTTTAAAAAGAAAGAAAGCATTTAGTTGAGGGCTTTTTTACTGTTTCAGAGTATAGTTCCTGACCATCATATTGGGGAACCTGGCAGCAAGCATGCAGGTATTACCTTGGAACAGTAGCTGAGAGCTTGCATCTTGAGACAACCACCACAAGGCAGAGAGAGTGACTAACCTGAATGGGCTTTTGAATCCTCAAAACTCCTGCATCTCCCCAATAACACACATACACATAATCCTTCCCAAAAAGTTCTTTCAACTAGGGTCTAAGCATTCAAATATGTGAACCTGCGGGGCCATTCTCATTCAGACTACCACACTAGGTTTCCTAGTCTAGGTTTTCTAGACTGACCTGCAGCTCACTCAAGCTGGCTTCCAACTCTTGATTTTCCTACTTCTGTCTCCCCTTCGCTTTCTGAGGTTATAGACATGCACCACCATATCTAACACAGCATTTATTTTTTGTACTGACTAAAATATTTTTGACCTTTAACAACCTTCTCCCTTTTTCTTTTAAAAACCATAGCAACAATGATACATGCACATAGATTGCTTAAAAGACATGGAAAGAAGACCAGTTCTATTCCGTGCTCTGCCAGTGCCTTTATTTTATTTTATTACTTTTTTTAATGGTGTTATATCCTGTCAGAAAAAGTTTGTTTTGCTCACATGTATATTTGTGTGCCACATGCATGCTCCGTGCCCACGGAGGTCAGAGGAGGGCATACATGCTCCAAATCTGGGGTTATTGATTGTTATGATCCACCATGTGGGTGTTAGGAAACTGATGATTCCAGATCCTTTGCAAGAGCAACAGTGCTCTTGACTGCTGACTCAGCCATTCAGCTCCTCTAAATTTCTTTTATTACATTTATTTATATGTATCTCTTTGAGTGCTTAAGTGTAGGTCAGAGGATAACTTGTAGAAGTTGCTTCTTTCTTACTACCCTAGGAGTCCTAGAAATTGAACTCAGATATAAGGTTTGACAATTAGTGCCTCCAAGTACTGAACCAGCACACTAGCCTGGTGTTCTTTTTTTTTTTTTTTGGTTTTTCGAGACAGGGTTTCTCTGTGTAGTCCTGGCTATCCTGGAACTCACTCTGTAGACCAGGCTGGCCTCGAACTCAGAAATCCTCCTGCCTCTGCCTCCCAAGTGCTGGGATTAAAGGCGTGCGCCACCAACGCCCGGCTGGTGTTACCTTTTCTAAGTCATTTCTTTTCTTGCCTGTCTGTCTGTCTGTCTTGACAAGGTCCCACTCTGTATTCCTGCTTGGCCTGGAATTTAGTATGTAGACCAGACTGGCTTTGAACTGATAGACATCTGCCTACCTCTGTTCCCTAAGTGCTGGGAAAAAGATGGGAGGGAAGAAGTGGTTAGGAATAAAGTCTAAAGACTGCAGGGAATGGTGTGGCTCATGCATGTGACCTTAGAACTCTGAAGGTTTACACAGGAGGGTTGCTCCCAGTTCAAGGCCAGCCTGGGGTACAGATGGAGACTCTGTCTCAAAAAAAAAAAACCAAAGCAAAACAAAACAAAAAAACCAACCAAACAAAAAAACCCAAAATAGCAAAAAAACAAAAAGTGTAAGACTATTCATTGGTGAAAAATAACAAAAAGACATTGAAAATGTTCTACTTCACTCTTGTCTGGTGACTCTCCAGGCACTTTCTTCAGGTGTCATCCTAGAGGTTTTCTTTCCTTCTCTTACTTTCTGTTACTTAATTAGTGTTATCATCATCATTATTTGTGTGTGTGTGTGTTTGTGTGATGTGTGTGTACTATGGTGCATGTGTAGAGGTCAGAGGACCACATTGTGAGGTTCTTTTATAGATTCTGTGGATCATACTCATTTTCAAGCTTGTGTCAGATAGCAAGGTCCTCTCATTCAACCCCCGTCCCCTTTCTCAAGTGTGTGGGTGAGTGTGTGTGTGCGTGTCTAGACAGCTTCTTCTCTGTAATTTAGGTTGCACTTGAACTCATTGTCCCTGGATTGGCTCCAACTCAGTGCTGGATTCTCCTGCTTGGTTCTGGAGTGTTAAGATTATAGGCAAGAGTAACCAGCTTGCTTCATCTCATCTTTCTGGTGTATTTCCTTGATTTGATGGAGGAGTCTTTTCTAATAGCTTTCTGAGAAGGGTTCATGGAAGATAATATTTTCAAAGAAAATAAAAAATAACTTAGAATGGTTTTATTTTTTGTAAGAGTGTTCTACCTGCATGTATATTTGTGTACCGCATGTATGCAGTGATTGTGGAGGCTAGAAGAGGGTGTTGGATCCTCTGGGGCTGGAGTTACAGATAGTTGTGAACCATGTGGATGCTGGGAACAGAACCTGTGCCCTCTGGCAAAACAGCTAATTCTCTTAACCATGAGTCATCTTTCTAGCCATTTAAGATAAATGAAAATATACTTTATAGTTGACTGATGCTTTACCGGAAGGAACTAGAATTGTTTCCTTCAGATTGGATACTTTACCTCTTGTCTTCTAGTGTGGCCCCTTAAGAAACCCTATTTGTTCTCAGCTCTGACTCAGAAGAGGCTCTTTGCCCTGCTATTTGAGATGCAGATTGGGTCGCTCAGGGCTTCTGAGCTCCTGGCAGTGAGCAACTGCAGCCATCTGGTCTTGCATGGCCTTTAGTCTTGTGATTGTTCTTTGAATTCTTTCTTTAGTTGAAGGTGTTCTCCATTCCCAACCCCCACCCCCAACAGTTCTTAGTTGGATGTAGAATTTGAATGGATAGTCAGTGTTCTGATTATTTTTATGAATATTGCATATTTTTGTTCTTTATACTTTATTAGATAGAATAGTGTGATTTGAACTGCATTTTATTTTGATAAAAGGAAAAACATACTATCCTTTTCATATGGAGGCAAAGTGCATTGTGTAGAAGAGATACTGCTTTCAAACTCCTTTGGTAACTGAGGATGACCTGGAAGTCCTCATCTCCTGCTTTCTCCAAGTGCTTGCTTGCTTGGCTTGTCGAAAGAAGCTTTCATAGGGTTTCATGTTGCTATTTCCCTTGCCAATAAAAAAAAAAAGAGAATAGGAGCAAAATAGTGATGTCATCCCAAACTATATACAAGCATGTTTAAGGTGGGAGATTGTTATTAAGTGTTAAACAATAAAAAGAAACATTTCTCTCCACATCCTACAAACAATATAAATTAACAATACAGCAAAATAGTTTAGTGGCAGTTAATGAAGTTAAAGGCAGACGGAACCACACATTTTTACAGCATCTCAGGAAAACATGGCTGAGTGAAAAACATATGAGGCCTTGCTTTCATATACCTGTGCCCATGAAGTATGTCAGAGTGTATTTCTTGCTCTTTTCTTTTTTATTCAATTTAATTAAAAGTTTATATACTTTTAGAAATATCTGTGTTTCCAAAGTCAAATCATGAAATACAGTTGGTATTGCAGCTAGGCAGTAGAGTGCCTATCTAGGGTGCATGAAATCCTGAACTTGATCATTAGTACCTCACAAACCATGTGTGGTGGCACACACCTGCAGCCCAGCACTTGGGAGGTGGAGGCAAAAGGGTCACAAATGTATTAGTTTAATTTCTGTTGACTCTGGTTTAATACCCTGACAAAAGCAACTTAGGAGAGAAAAGGTTTACTCTGGGAAGAAATGCCAGTCAAGGCCAGCCAGTCATGTTACTTTGGCAGTCTCAAGTAGAATGGAAATAGAAAAGGGGCCAGGCAAGAAAAACCCAAAGCCTATCTCTCATGAATGTATTTCCTCCAGCAAGGTTCTACCATCTAAAGATTCCATAGCCTTTCTAAACAGTGCCATTAGCTGGGGACCAAATATTCAAATATGTAAACCGAGGGGGGCCCACATTTTACATTCAAACCACAAGGACTCAAGGTTACCCTTGGCTTCACAGTTCAAGCCAGCTTAGGCTATATGAAACCCCTATTTCAAACACTAAAAAGGCCAGACCCATAGGTAGAGAGAGTTAACTTCTCTCTATGTCTACCCTCTTCCTCTCCCCTCTCCCTTCCCTCTCTCCTCTCCCCTTTCTTCTTCCCAAAAGGTAATTGATTTGGCTTTTTTCTTGCAGGAGAGCTTGGGATCAAGCCCAGGGCCTCATGCATTCTATCCAAAGCCCACGTGTGTTAAGTTTATTTTTTTCATTGTCTTTGAAAATATAAACAAATGTATATGTAGCGTTTCACATCTTTTTCCTTTTCTTTCACAAAAATACATACTTTTTGGTTGCTACTTTGTCTTCTTGTTTTTAAGGCACAATTTGGTTCTATAGTTTGGTTGGCTTTGAACTCATAGCCATTCTCTTGCTACTTCAGATTTCTTTTTTTTTTTTGGTGTTTTTTTTCAAGACAGGGTTTCTCTGTATAGCCCTGGCTGTTCTGGAACTCACTCTGTAGACCAGGCTAACCTCGAACTCAGAAATCTGCCTGCCTCTGCCTCCCAAGTGCCGGGATTAAAGGCATGCGCCACCACTACCCAGCGCTACTTCAGATTTCTAAGTGCTGGAGTTACAAGTTTGAGCCACCATGCCTAGTTTTGGCTGTTGCTGATTCACTTCATAGCCTTATGAAGAGAGTTTCCTCATTCTCTTGTAGTTGGATAGTATACTCTGTAATGGATGGACCATACAGAGTTTACATAGTGTATCATTTAGTGGATGGGCTATACATAGTTTATGTAGTATACCATTTAATGGATGGGCCATACATAGTTTATATAGTGTGTCATTTAATAGATGGGCTATACATAGTATAACATTTAATGAATGGACCATAGTTTATATAGTGTACTATTTAATACATGATCCAAACAATTTACATAGTGTATCTTTTAATGGATAGACCATACATAGTTTGCACAGTGTATCATTTAATGGATGGACTATACATATTTTACATAGTATACCATTTAATATACATATTTTACATAGTATACCATTTAATAGATAGACCATAGTTTATATAGTGTAGTATTTAATAGCTGGACTGTAATTTAGTCTAGCTTTTTTTTCTTTTTTTCTTTTCTTTTCTTTCCCTTCCCTTCCCTTCCCTTCCCTTCCTCTTCCCTTCTTTCCCTTCCCTTCCCTTCCCTTCCCTTCCCTCCCCTCCCCTCCCCTCCCCTCCCCTCCCCTCCCCTCCCCTCCCCTCCCCTCCCCTCCCCTCCCCTCCCCTCCCCTCCCCCCCCCCCTCCCCCTCCCCTCCCCTCCCCTCCCCCCTCCCCTTCCCTTCTTTCGTCTGTCATGTAGCCCAGGATGGCCTCAAACTCCTGACCCTCCTCTGTCTTGTAGTTGCCAGGTGTGTAGGTATTGGCATCACACTCAGCTAAATTTGTTAATACAGATAATGTAGTATGGCATAGTAATTTCGAAGATCTACTACCAAATGGAAACTTTTTCCTATGACTACATTTTGTTGTTGTTGTTTATTTTGTTAATTTTTAAGCAACTGTAAGTCAGCAAAGGTGAACAACTAATCAAAATTGTTATGGCTATATAGTCATTTCTGTGAAATGAGCCATTTTCTTTGAGATACTTAGTTTTTGATAACTTTTCTTGGTATTGATAATAAATTAAAAACACATGAATATTTTAGCTAGAGATTATTTGGTTTGGAAAGAAGAATTTTTTTGTGGTTGGTGAGAAAATTAGTTTCATATTGTGACAAATGCCTATAGTTGTGTCATTCATTCTCTGTTTCCACGAAGATTATAATATTGTTGGGAAATGTTATAATAATGTCCTCCTAACCAGACTGCATGTAAGAGCGTTTCTTGTAGAACATTGTTGTAGATAATTTTTTCCCCCTTTGGGACATGGTCTCTTAGTGTAATGCTATGTAGATCGAGCTGTCCTTGAACTCAGAGATCTGTCTGTCTACCTCTGCCTTCCCATGCCGGAACTAAAGGTGTGTGTCACCATACCTGGCTGCAGTGGAAAAAAAAAAAAGTTTGTATATTTCTCTGGTTGTGGTGACACAAATGATAGTCTATACAGGTAATCAAAGGTCAGACAGGGCTACACAGGGAGATGCTATCTCAAAAAACAAAACAAATTGTCAGTAGGACAAAACGGCAACCAACAGATTAGGAAAAGATCTTTACCAATCCTACATCTGATAGAAGACTAATATCCAATATATACAAAGAACTCAAGAAATTAGAAAACCAAATAACCCTATTAAAAAATGGGGTATGGAGCTGAACAAAGAATTCTCAACTGAGGAAATGCGAATGGCCGAGAAACACCTAAAGAAATGTTCAGCATCCTTAGTCATCAGGGAAATACAAATCAAAACAACCCTGAGATTCCACCTCACACCAGTCAGAATGGCTAAGATCAAAACCTCAGGTGATAGTAGATGCTGGCGAGGATGTGGAGAAAGAGGAACACTCCTTCATTGTTGATGGGATTGCAAGGTGGTGCAACCAATATGGAAAACAGTCTGACAGTTCCTCAGAAAATTGGACATATCACTACCTGAGGACCCAGCTATACCACTCCTGGGCATATACCCAGAAGATGCTCTAACACATAACAATGACATATGCTCCACTATGTTCATAGCAGCTTTATTTATAATAGCCAGAAACTGGAAAGAACCCAGATGCCCTTCAACAGAGGAATGGATACAAAAAATGTGGTACATTTATACAATGGAATATTACTCAGCTATTAAAAACAATGAATTCGATAAATTCTTATATAAATGGATGGAACTAGAAAATATCCTGAGTGAGGTAACCCAATCACAAAAGAACATACATGGTATTCACTCACTGATTATTGGACTTTAGCCCAGAATCTTGAAACACCCAAGATTCAACTCACAGACCACATAAAGCTCATGAAGAATGAAGACCAAGTGGAGGGGGGGGGGGTTCAGTCCCTCTTAGAAGAAGTAACAAAATACTCAAGGGAGCAAATATGGATGCAAAGTGCAGGACAGAAACTGAAGGAGGGGCCGTCTGCAGACCATTCCACCTGGGTATCCATCCCATGTGCAGTCACCAAAGGTAGATGCTGACGTGGGTGTCAGGAGGTGCATGCTGACAGGAGCCTAACATAACTGTCTCCTTAGAGGTCTGCAAGAGTTTGACATATCCAGAGGCAGATGCTCACAGCTAACCATTAAACTGATCATGGGGTTCCCAACAGAGAAGATAGAGTGAAGACTGAAGGAGTCGAAAGGGTACGGGACCCCATGAGGAGAGCAACAATACCAACCAACCAGAGCCCCCAGGGTCTAAACCACCAACCTGGGAGTGCTTAGGGAGGGACCCATGGCCCCAGCTATATATGCAAGGTTGCTATATATAAGTGGGAGAAGAGATTCTTGGTCCCATGAAGGCTGGACATCGTGGGGGGTGACATTCGAGGGTGGGGAGGTGAGGTATTGGGGAGGGTGGGTGTGGGTACACCATCATAGAGGCAAGAGGAGGGGGGGGGAAGGGATAGGGAGTTCCTGGGAGGGAGGGGGGAAAGGGGGTAAGGGAAAACATCTGAAATGTAAATAAAAGTTCCAAAAAAAAAAAAAAAACACAAAACAAAAAACAAATAATAAAAAACTTATATGGTACCAGATGAGATAACGGTATTTGGTCAACATGTATTTTTTTTTTTTTCTTCTACCTTTCTAGTCATTTATACCTGGTCCTCCAGCCTCCAACTTGCAAGTGCTTGGATTACAGGAGATAGATACACACACACACACACACACACACACACACACACCCCACTATGCCACTATGTTTGCCCAACTGGCTTTACCCAGCACCCTTTCTTTTTGTTTTCTATTTCTCTTTTACTTAGCTCTTTGAGACCTGATCTCATTTTCTAGCCCAGGCTGATGTCAGGTTTGTTATCCTTCTGTTTCAGACTCTTGAGTGCTGGGATTAGAGGCACGAACCACCATGCCTGACTAAGTTTAAGTATATTCAAATTAAAAAAAAAAAATGTGAAGTTAGTTGCTAAAGAATTGACTTGATTATAAAGTAATTATATTCTTGAAATTCTCTTTACAAAGGCTTTGACGGGTCAATGAGATGGTGCTTATTGCTGCAAACCTGACCACCTGGGTTCAGTTCCCAGAACCCATAGTATAAGCAAAGAACCAACCTGAAAGTTGTCCTCTGACCTTCATATGCATGCACACACTCCCTCTCTCTCTCTCTCTCTCTCTCTCTCTCTCTCTCTCCCTCCCTCCCTCCCTCCCTCCCTCCCTCTCTCTCTCTTTCTCTTTCTTTTTCTCTTTCTCTTGCCCTCCCTCCCTCTCCTCTCCTCTCCTCTCTCTCTTTCTCTCTCCCACACACACAGTATTGATTTGATAATATGTAAAATTTTAAAAGGCGTTCTTGTAGTCATATTCAGGTTGTCAGGATATAGAATTTGTGAACCTTACCCATCTTGACATTTTGAGCCAGGTGATTCTTTGTGTGTGTGTAGCTGTTTTGCTCTGTGCACTCTTAAGATGTCTTCGAGTTTCTAAACATTTCCCCTTAGCACCAGTAATCATGTCTCCTTCTCTGTTGTGACAACCAAAAATACCCTCCCATACTGTCCGGGTTTTCCTAAGAGGTGAAACCAGCCTCATTCGAGAGCCAGTGCAAAGTGTGATCTTTTACGAACAGGGTCTGCTTGTGACTGTGAGATGAGTGGCTTAGGGACCTAAAGTGTAGTTCTTTTTACTTTGATCTGTAAGTATGTGGCTGTACAGGCTCAGGAGTGACACTTTCATGCTGTAAACCTGAGTAGTTCCATTTATAAATGTATTTGCATGAATAGCTTAAAACATAGATGCTATAATATGTTATATCTCTAAATATGTGAATGATGTGATGTATTTATATAACATTCTGCATCACAAATGATAGAAATTGTGCTATTTGCCTTGATATCAAATGTATCTTGAAGCACAAGAAATACTTGTTTACAACTAGAAATTATTATCTTTCTTTTATAAACTGATTCTGCTGAATTCTAACCATTTGCATGTTATTAATTTTAGCTACTACTCCATGGTTTGAGTCTTACAGAGAGACCTTTCTGCAGTCCATGCCAGCATCAGATCATGAGTTTCTGAATCACTATTTAGCATGTATCCTTTAAGTCATCTGAAAGCCAGGAAGACAAAATTCTCAAGAAGTTATAAAGAATGGAGATTTTTTTATATTGGAAATGATATCATGTTCAAAATTATTTTCCTTTTTTTTTTTTTTGGATTTTCTGATCTGGGTATTTGAGGTATGTGTGTAAATGTAGTGTATGTATGGTGTATACGCATGTAGGCATGCAAATGTATATGCTTGTGCACATGAAGATCAGAGGAAGAGGTCCTCCCTTAGATGTTCAGGCTGGCCTGGAACTCACACTATAGTGCAGCACTTGAACTTGCAACTCTCTTATCTCAGCCACCTGAGTAGTTAGGAGTAACAGGCTTGTGTCATGGGGCCTGGCCAGAAGATCTCTCCTAAAATTTATATTAATAAAGTAGTGTTTATCATCTGATGTGATAATTTCCCTGACATTGTGGTTATAAGGTATGCTGGTGGCATCGTCTGGTGAAGCTGAGCCTATGGAACAGTTTTCCAAGTTGTCACAGGAACAGCATCGAATTCAGCACAACAATGATTATTCCTACCCTAAGTGGTTTATCCCAAATACACTTAAATATTATGTGCTTTTGCATGATGTAACTTCAGGAGATGAACAGAGGTAAGAGTTTCTTTTAAATTTTTTTTTTTTAAAGAGAATCACATTCTGATTTGTGTGTGTGTGTGTGTGTGTTTGCGCGTACGTGTGTGTACTCACATACATATTTGTGTATGTCATGGCACATGTGTGGAGGTCAGAGGATATCTTTTAGGAGTTGGTTCTCTTCCACCATGGGGCCTGGCAATTGAACTTACGTTGTTAGTGACAAGTGCTTTTACTTACTGAACTGCCTTGCTGTTTCCTAAAAACGAATTCTTGTAATAAAAACATCAAAATCATTTTATGTTTATGCTTTAGAGTTTACTTTGGCATTTGTTTCAAGGTGTAGGTCAGATTAACCTTGTTTCATACTATTCTTAATATCTGATTGCCACTTTGGACTTGTAATTCATAATTCTTATTTTGAACATAAATGTTCACTGATTGAGATATTGGTAATGATATAAGTAGTTAAGATTGAGCCTACCTTCTAATGCATCCTAAGCACAGTCTACCTTTGAACAATAACTCCATCCTCTAATTAATTTTCTGTAAACTCAGAAACAGAACAGATACTTCTTATGGACTATATTAAGGATTAAAAGACATGTCTAAAATTCATTAGTATATACAAAAAATGTAAGCTGGTTATTAAAATTTGATTCAGTTGAACATGGTTTATCTCTTATATTGAATGGTTGTAATAAAGATGTTTAATTGACGGTCAAGAGTTAGTCCAAGGAATCTTAATTTTTTATATAATTTTATCTCTTATATTGAATGGTTGTAATAAAGATGTTTAATTGACGGTCAAGAGTTAGTCTAAGGAATCTTAATTTTTTATATAATTTTGCTGTGTGTGTGTGGTGTGTGTGTGTGTGTGTGTGCAGCACAGCATGCATGCATGTAAGGTCCGGCGACACTTGAAGGGACCAGTTCTCCTCCTACCACCTGGGTCCAGGGGATAGAGCTCTCAGGTCTTCACATTTGACAGCGTGTACAACTACAAGTCATCTGAATAGTCCGGATACTAGGATTTCATCAGTAGTATTAATGAAGTAGGCAGGAATTTATTTCAGTATGTATATACATAAACATTTCTGTATTTATTTATATACATTGTTTTATATATGATTTTGTTTTTTGTTAGAATGGTTATTTGTATAATATCAGCATTTGCCCATGAATAAGTCTTCATATTTTCTAGATGTCCCTCTCCCCAAAGATAGCCAGTTGACTGAAAATAGCTATGTAAACTAGACTTGGGGCTAGATATGTATGTATTTCAATGGCAGATCTTACCTTTTTTGAGGCCCTGGGTTCAGTATCCAGGCTTGAAAGAATTACAAAATTATACATAAACAAGCAGACTGGATCAATAGAATTTCATTCCTCAGTTATACTCTTTGCTTCTTAGGTTGTCACATTTCAATTCGTTTTCTCCACCAACAGCAAGCATGTGTAGTAGCTCTGTTCCTCCCTCTCTCCCTCTCTTCTCCTCCCTTCCCTCTTCTTCTTCCCTCCCTCTCCTCCCTCCTCCCTCCTCCTCCCTCCCTCCTCCTCCCTCCCTCTCCTTCCTTCTTTCCTTCTTTCCCTCTTTCCCTCCTTCCTTCCTTTTTTCTTTCTTCATATTTCATGTAGCCTAAGCTGAGTTCAAACTTGGTGTGTAGCTAAAGATGGCATGTGTGATTTTTTTTTTTCCTCAAAAAAAAGGAAAGTTGTTTTTTTTAATCTGAAAAGTAGCTCAAGGCTTCAGCCACTCTAACTTTTTCAAGAATAAAGAGTGAGTTTGTGTAGTCCTTTATTTCATCCAAAGTAGTCATCCACTTTGGTGTAGTCCTCTTTTTCTTCCCTGTCCTATAAAAAATTTTTGATGTTATAATTTTCATTTATTAATAAATAGTTTTTAAAATATTTTCAAATTATGCTTTCTGAAGATGAGTTCCCACAGTTGACAGAAAACTGCTGATCTGTATGTTTGAAGTAGCTCTTTGGAAATAGGCAGTCTGCACTATAGCATGTGGAAAGCTCCTAGATGGTCTGTGCAGAAAAGAAACTAATTTTGCTTTCTGTAGTTCCCCCAAACTAATTTGGCCATCAGAATTGCCTATGCAATAGATATGACTGTCTTGAAGGTAGGTTTAATTATCATGAGTTTTTGTTTACACTTTTGTATTCTCTAAATTTTCTGTTTTGCCTTTTTGGAGGTTATTCATGGATTATTTGAAATGTCTGTTGTTAGGGCTGGATTGATGCTCAGGGTTTAAGAGCACTGCCACCCTTGTAGATGACTCAGTCATGTCCCAGCACCTACATGGCAGCTCGAAACTGCCAATAATTCAGCCCCAAGGGATCTGATACCTTCTTCTCTCCTCCTTGGGTTCTTACATGCAGGTAGTGCACATCAGATCTATGCAGGCTTGCGCACACTCGTGAACACACACACACACACACACACACACACACACACACACACACTTTTCAAAAACCTAAATAAAATAAAATCTATTGTCTGGACTCACTGAATATTGCAGTGGCTAAAGGTTCTTGCTGCTAAAGTTGATGACCTGGTTCAGTCTCCACAACTCTTGTAGTAGAAGGAAAAAACCAACTCCTGAATGTTGTCCTCTGATGTTCACACAGGCAATGTGGAATGGGTCCTTGACCTCCCCACATAAATAAAAATTAAAAGTAATATAAAGACAAGTGAAAATTTAAGGTCTGCTAAGTTCTGTCAGAAGTTTGTCTAAGGTTATTACAAAGTTTTTTTTTTCTCGTTTCTTTAGAGCTGAATCAATTTATGAAGAAATGAAACAGAAATATGGAACTCAGGGTTGCTATTTACTTAAAATCAATTCTCGAGCACCAAATCGAGCATCAGATGAACAGATACCAGATCCTTGGAGTCAGTATCTCCAGAAAAATAGTATTCAAAACCAGGTACATCTAAAAACTGAACCACACCACAAAAATTGTATTTAAATTTATTTCAAAAAGATATGACTATAGCTTTTTCTTTTTTTTAGGGGTGGGTCTTTATAACTGACTGGCCTTGAACTCATTATGTAAATCAAGCTGGCCTCAAACTCAAAAAGATCCATTTGTCTATGCCTGTTGAGTGCTAGGATCAAAGGTGTGCACCACTAGGTCGTGAAGTTGCTACGGAGCCTAGACTGTCTATTCCTATCTCTTAATCATCCTGCCTCAGCTTTCCAAGTGTTGACATTTTTGATATGCACTAGCATGGGTCTAGAACATTTTTATTTATTAGTTTTGTAACCGAACATAGTGGATTTTCAAAGCCAAAACAAGCACAACCAAGACATACAAGAGGTGAGAAAGATGTCTTACATGCAGCAGGCAAAGCGAATAGGGGAATCATTTTCAAAACAATGCCACCTTGATTAGATAGAGGAAACACGAGGATTTCATTTGGGGTCCATTCCTAACCTTTCTCTGTTATGTCTTCCTAAGCATGCTCAGTTTAAGTTCATAATTTGAAAAAACAGTAGATGTATTGTTGGGCATGCACAGTTCAGAGTCATGGAGCACAGGTGGCAGGAAAGTTAAAGTGACAGATTGACATGTCTTTGGTCATGCTCAGCTTGCACCATAAAGTTTTAGCTGAAAATAAAGGAAAGGATGCTTTGAAGGCACATTAACATAAGATCCTTACCCTAAAGGTACCTGACTTGCTTAGTGGCTAACTAACACAAGCACTAATATGACTAGTTTAGATCCATTAGTATAATCTCTTAAATAAAATGGTTCATTTTGAAAAGTGAATTACATACTGTATCAGTTACTAACTGTTGCTATGGTAAACACCATGAAGAAAGGGTTTATTTTATCTTACAGTTCCTGAGAAATTAAGTCCATCATGGTGGGGAAGGCATGGAAGCAGGAGTCTAAGGCTGGCTTGGCAGTCAGAAAGCAGAAAGATCATTTTTCTTCTATACACAGGAAGCAGAGAGCAAGCAGGAAGTGGTTTGAGGTTGTAAACCCTCAAAAACTGCCCCAAGTGATATTTTTCCTCTAGCAAACCTCAACCTCAGAAAGGTTCTAGAACTTAGCAACACTAAATGTCCCATTACATGAACCTATGGGAGACATTCCTCATTCAAACCACAGTATATACTAAGACTTGAATTAGATTGGCCATCCATATAGAGATAAACATTTGAATTTATCTGTTTAATTAACCAAGTACTCAGGAGGCAGAGAATGTACTCAGGAGGCAGGGAGAGGCAGGTGGATTTCAGTGAGTTCGAGGCTAGCCTGGTATTATACATAGTGAGACCCAGTCTCATACCCGCCTCCCCAAACCCCCATCTCCCAAATTACCTAAGAATGTTCTTAGTCTGTTCTGTGTTACTCCTTGCTGGGGTTGCTGTCTTACAGTTCCACCATGCTGTTCTTTGGCCACTTTGTGGAGCTCATACTTTCTGGTTGAGCTAGTGTTGGTTATTTGATAGTTGAAGTGGATAGTTGTAAAGTTTATTTTTTAAAAAAGTTAAATAACACAGTGAGTTACTTGGTAGAGTCAGTGCCAAGTCCTTTGGTTTATTTGATTAGTAGAAATTTGACTTTTTAAGCTTGGCAGTGGTGGTGCTCACTTTTAATCCCAGCACTTAGGAGGCAGAGACAGGTGGATCTCTGAGTTGGAGGTCAGCCTGGTCTACACAGAGAGAGAGAGAGTTCCAAGACAGCTTGGTCTACACAGGAAAACCCTGTCTTAAAAATACAAACAACAACAAAAGGATTTGACTTTTTTTGTTTAAAAGGAAGATTTTTTTCAAATAAATGGAAAATATATTTTGTATAGCTAAACCCTACTTTATTTGTTCTTTATGTGATATTTAAAAGTCATTTTAAAAGTTTAATTATTGATCTAAAAGAAATGTTGATTAAAAATTTATTTTCTTATTTTTCTGTCATGTAGAATTTTTAATCTAGACTTAGCCTCTAATATTTTACTCATTTTTTAAATATTTATTGATTTATTGATTTTTACTTATAAATGTGAGTTTCTGCGGGCATTGGAAACCATGGAACTGTAGCCAAGGGTGGTTAAGGATTATTGATGTGGGTATTAGGAACTAAACTGGGGTCCTCTATAAGAGCAGTAAGTGCTCTTACACACCAAGCCATCTCTCCAACTCATTTTACTCATTTTAATATTGAAATAGTGCTGGCTTTCTTTCATGTTTGCTAGGGGGGAGGGAATCTATACATAAATGAACCCAAGTCAGCTGACTATACAACAGCTTTTTTTTTTTTTTTTTTTTTTTCTTAAATGTTCATGTCATGTAGTAGTAGTAGTGTAGGTTTCAGGGATGGCCTGAGAGTTCAGTGTCTTTCTAGAACTGAGCACTGTGTTGGATATTTCTCATAGCCCTTTAGTATATTTAGAATTCACCCTTGCTAGCATTATGTTTATGGCCTGAGAGATTTTGAAGTTGTTCTTTTCTCCTCCTGTCTGTCTCTGGCAGGCTTTTCCTTTGCCATTATTATTTTTTTTTTTTAGGAGTCATGGGCAGATTTATGTGCCTATATAAACATCTGCATGAATATATGAGATGCATTTGAAAATGGAGATCATTTAAATGCAGAAGAATTAGCATAGTTAACTGAATATGAAAAGAATTAAAATACAGCATGAAAGAATAGATGGCCAGAAGACAAGAGTATTGCTTTATCAAGTCCATGAAGCCACATTAAGCAGGAGAATCATAGGTATTAGTGTATTTGGCAGTATTTAAACACGATTAATTATATTGCTAATGCTTTGCATTTTGTTTTGCTAGGAATCATATGAAGATGGCCCTTGTACTATGACCTCCAGAAAGAATTCTGATAGTAACTTGCTTTCATTGGATGGACTAGATAACGAAGTCAAAGGTCTTGTTATGCTCTCTAAGTTCTCTTTTTGCTGAAAGTATTTACTGTTATTAAAGCACTCTTATTGGGTGGTGATGGCACATGCCTTTAATCCTAGCACTCAGGAGGCAGAGGCACACGGATCTCTGTAAAAACAAACAAACAGACCAGCCTGGTTTACAGAGCTAGTTTCAAGATAGTCAGGACTACCCAGAGAAACCCTGTCACAAACATACAGGCAAACATCTTTGACATATCCCTAACCCCTTTGCTTTAAAAACTTAAAAAAGATTTATTGTAAGTTATATGTGTTTATCTGTCTGTGAATGCTGGTACCAGAGGAGGTCATACGCATGAGATCCACCTAGAGCTAGAGTTACATACAGATGTTCCTGAGTTGCCTGTTGTGGATGCTGGGAACTGAACTCTAGTCCTCTGCAAGAGCAGTGCATTCCCCTAACTTCTGAGCCATCTTTCTAGCCCCCACACTTTCTTTTAAATTTTAAGATAAGGTCTTGACTAAGTTATCAGACTGTGCTTTAAATTAGGATTTTCTTGTCTCGGCTCCTTAAGTAGCTACTGCTCTTGCAGAAGACCTGACTTTGAATTTAAAATTCTCTTTCTACACTTTCCAAATACTGGGAGATAGCCATGTACCAACATACCTGGCTCAAAAGTTAAAGAGTTTTTTCTGATTTCATTCAGTCCTTTGAATTCTGGTTTTTGTTGTTGTGATATAATAGTGAGTCATGAGGGCTACAGAGGGGGCTCAATGGTTTCTGCTCTTGCAGAGGATCCTGAATTAGATCTCAGTACCCATGCCAAAGTCGTGGTCACTCACGACTTTGTACCTCCAGGTCCAGAGGGAACCTAATGCCCTCTGCTAGCCTCCATAAGCTTCATGTACACAGAAACAACACATTTTTTAAAACTGTTATTCCTGGTTCAATCAAATTATTAATATCATATTAGAAACAGTCACATTTCTCTTTTAGAAAGCTAGGGAAATGTGATATATAGCATAATATCCCAGGTTCATATGATTTTTAGAACTATATTCCTGTATTTTAAGCTGTAGTTTTGATAATGATAGCTCCAAAATTTGTTTTGTTGCTCTTATTGTATAGCACAGACTGGCCTGGAACTCACTATCTGCCCTTGAACTTGAGATCCATTTGTCTCAGCTTTCCAAGTGTTGGGATTGTAGGCATGTACCACCATGTGCATCTGTTGTAATTTTTTATAGCTCACTTACATATTTAGCAACAATCTATTGTATAAGACAGGCTCCTCTGTGCTTCAGGGACACTCAAGCGCCTTAGTTTAGTTAAAAATTTTTATTACACATTTATATGCACGTGCATATGGACTCAGTGTCATATATGTGGAAGCCAATGAACAACTTGTATGCTGATCCTTTCCCTTCACATGTGGATTCCAGGGTCAAACTCAGTTGTCAGACAGCTTTCCCTGAACCATCTTAACAGTTCAGGCCTTTAATTTAGAATGGGAAAATGTTAATGGTATTTCACCTCAGTGTACACAGAGAGAAGGAGGGTAATCATCTTTTCCTTTAATTATATGATAGTTTTGTTAAGTTTTTGTTGCATTCTGAAAGTAAAGGAGAGATTTGTTTTTTGGTAGATGGCCTACCAAATAACTTCAGAGTTCATCCACTTCAAATAGACCAGTGCGGTGACCCTCCTAACAATGCCGATGGCTCAGATCATGCAAAGTCTGCTTCTTCAGTACACGAAACAAAGAAAGCAAGTACTGGAGTGATTCGTGGTGCTTGTTTAACACTTACTGATCATGATAGAATTCGACAGTTTATACAAGAGTTTACATTCCGTGGCCTTTTGCCACACATAGAGAAAACAATTCGTCAGTTAAATGATCAGGTAAGACTTAAGTTTTTTTAGGTTATTAATCTTTAAATTGAGTCAGTGAGTTTAAGACTATTAAATGTTTGATTTGTATTTAAAGTTTTGTTTTGCTATAAACTATGAAAACTGACTGAAATTAGTATCAGTGGTGAAGTTCTCCTGAACCCTAGATAAGCCATATTCATTTTCATTTGGATTTCTTTAGTTTATTGGACAAGCTAATTTTTTAAGATTTATTTATCAAATATCATTTTATGTGTATGAGTTTGCCTGCATGTATGTATGTGTACCATTTTTCATACTTGGTGACCACAGAGCACAGAAGAGGGCATTGGAGTCCTGGAACTGGGGTAACAGATAGATATTAGCCATCTCTGCAAGAACAACAATTACTATGAGCAACTGAGTCATTTCTGCAGCCCCTAAATATTTTTAAAATTAGTGTTAATAAAATAGTTGTTTACTCACTATAAAGCTTAAAAGATTTTTGTTTGTAGAAAATTTTTCAAGCCTTTATATTTATCAACATGTTAATTTTTTTTTTTCCTAGCTGATATCAAGGAAAGGTTTGAGTCGATCTCTATTTTCTGCCACTAAGAAATGGTTTAGTGGTAGTAAAGTTCCAGAAAAGAGCATTAATGAGCTGAAGAATACATCTGGGTTGTTGTGAGTAAATATCACCATATTTAACTCTACCGTGTTTAACTTTGTCTAGTGTTTGAGTATAAAAACAGTGATTGTCTTTTAGTTTATTTTCATACTGGTCAAAACTTAGATACTTAAGAAAAAGACTATTTAAATTCTGATTTTAAAAACTCTTACTGGAGTTTTAAATGACTTTACTTTTTGAGATGGAGTCTGACTGTGAACCCAGGCTAGCTTGGGACTTGATGCTGCCTCAGCTCCCCATGCACTGGCATTACAGGTGTGAACTGCTGCTACCGTTGGCTAAGTGGACATTTGGAAAGAAACTCTCCAAAGGAGCACGGGTTCCCACCATTGCTTAGTTGCTCACTTAACTAAGACCCTTTTGCTGAAGACTCCACATGGTTTGATTGCAGAACACTGAGAAAGTAAACTGACCCAGACAGTTTCCTCCCTGGTGGTTAGCTTTCATGGTGCCAGAAGGTGCTATATAAACTACTGGGAAAAACTCATCAATGGGGACTGAAGAGATGGCTCAGTGGCACATATTTTTTTAAAGGCAGCATCTTGTTGAATTGCCCCATTCGTTCTTGTTCTTCAGCTTGGTGCTCTCCTGCTTCAGGCTCCCAAGTACTGGTGCATCCGTCACCATGCTGGGCTACTCTGCCTACTGTTCTAAAACAAGGAATAAGTTTAGCAAATTTTGTTTCTTACAAAATCTTGCTTTAATGGAAAATGACTAGTCTATTTGGATTTAAATTTTTTTCTGAGTTGTATATAAGTAAGTTATCTGGTTTTAACCATTTATTTATTTTAAAACTTGTCCATAGGACAAATGCTTATCTGCAGTTAAGAAGTTTCCAGGACTATAAGATAAACGTATTTATTAACTTTTGACTTCAAGTAGTTTTGGAAATTGATATTCTTTTTTGAAGATAGAATTTTAAAATAGATAAAATTCATGTTCTGGTTAGTTGAATAACTTCCTCTATATTTTATATGTGATGGTGCAGTAGACTACAAATCATAAATTATTTCTTTATGTTGTAGGTATCCACCAGAAGCCCCTGAGCTTCAGATCAGGAAAATGGCTGACTTATGCTTTTTGGTGCAGCATTATGATTTGGCTTACAGTTGTTATCACACTGCAAAGAAGGACTTTCTTAATGATCAAGCAATGCTTTATGCAGCAGGTGCCTTGGTTGGTACTGTTTATTTATGTACTTTGTGATGCTGGGAATCAAGCCCGGGGCCTCCGTGCTTGCTGGGCTGTATCTGTATCCCTAAGCCTTTGAAGCATTTTTAAAAATTAACATTGACAGTCAGCACTTCAGTGCATATGGGCTTTCTCTCCAGAGAAGTGTCTCCTTTCTCCTCCTCTTTGTATAGTTCTGTGATCAGAGCAGGCTTCACTTCCTCCCTAGTCCTCACAGTAGAAGCTCCTCTTTATGTCAGCCCCACCCGGAGGCATTAGGTATTTAGATTGTATTCTCCAGCTAGGCTAAGCTGTGCAACAAGGTGTGTAGGCCGTCTTCCAAGTTACCAGTCCCTAGTTTTATTTGTGCTTTGATTATGCAAATGAGTATGTTTCAAGAGGACTGTTCCAGAACTGTTCTCTTGTGTTTATTACTTTTACAGTAGCTTTTTAAAACTGCAGGTATTTTCAGTTATGGATGTATAATGTTATAATAAGTACACCTTATTTTTCAGTACTAAACTCTTCTCTCATATAGCTGCTACCTTTGCTTAAAGAGCTTAAATGCAGTATTTATCACATATAGATAAAAATAGGAAAAGTGTACAGCCATATAGCATAGTTTTTTGTGTGTAACAACAGATTGAATATTTGGTGGTATTCTAGTAAAATTATTGCTTAAGTTGGGCAGTGGTGGCGTACACCTTTAATCCCATTATTTAGGAAGCAGAGGCAGGTAGATCTCTTAGTTCAAGGACAGCCTGGTCTACAGAGAAAATTCAAGAATAGCCAGGACTACATGGAAAAACCCTGTTTTGAAAAACAAAATAAAACAATTGCTTAAAACATTCTCACCTACTGATGTCACAGTCATTTTGGTTTGTATAAGTAAGTATATGTTGATATCTGCACAACAAAACCACCTCAGAACAAATTTTTTAGGATTTACTTTTGTTGTGGATATTTCAGGATATGCTTTTAAATTAATTTTTTTAAAGACAGGGTCTCTGTGTAGCCTACCAGCCTAGAACTTCCTGTGTAGACCAGGCTAGCCTCAGACTTCAATCCCTGCATCCACCTCCCAAATGCTGGGATAAAAGTTGTGGAACATCATACCCAGCAAAGACCAGAATTTTAAGTCAAAACAAATTATGATTTTGAGTATGCATTAAACTGAAATTTATACATAGGTGCTCTGAGACCTCCAGTATTTGTTTATTGAGTGTTAAATATGAGAATGTTTCTCCTGAAATCATGGTGTTTTTTCCCCTCCTTTAGGAAATGGCAGCAGTGTCAGCCTTTCTTCAACCAGGAGCTCCTAGGCCATACCCTGCTCATTACATGGACACAGCAATTCAGACATACAGGGATATCTGCAAGTAGGTGGCTATAATAATTTTGCCCATTTTGAGACTGCTTTGGTATTTATAAGTAGTTCTTTGCTTTTCATGCCTTAGGTTCTCTAATGAAGTTGATTTAGAGACAAGTTGAAGAGAAAATAGTACTTGTCAGTTCCTAGCTGGGCTGTATTTGTGGATATATGTAGTGAGGTTCTGTATTACATTGGGGAACATTTTTGTTCTGTGATATTTTTTATTTTACCTACAGAAATTAGCCATTTTGAATTTTTTGTCGTTAGTTAGGCAGAAACACAAAGAGTGAAATAATCCAGACTTAGGGAAAATGAGAAGTAGTGACTACTGTTAGAAGTTTTACAAGACTGTCAGCCGGGCCAGATATTCATGCAGTGTGCCTAGGTTCTATAGCTGCCACAGAGACACAGAAATAAGTTTTCTCTACAGGTTTGCTGGTAAAGGCCAGTGGGAAAGTACACAAGAATTGAGAGTATGGAAAGTATTGGGGGATGGATTTAGAAAGGCTTGGAGATAAATTTATGTTAGGAGCCTTAACTGTCAATTCTTCCTAAACTGGAGTTAAGACTTAGGTTGTAGTGAATGAAAATTGCTGCATATTTGAGTAGACTCATCATTATTTACTTTTGATTTACTTTGGTAAATTCATCCATGACTTCTTTTTAATGCTGCTAGATTGAACCCAGAACTTTGGTGACTGAGTTACATGCCTAGCTCCCTGATGTTGTACAATGGATGAAATAGAAAAATCATTTTGAGCCCTCTGTTGCTCATATAGCAGTAATAGAAATAGCAGTGCTTACAATAAACAGCACCTATAGGGCTGGCAAGATACCAGTGGGTAAAGATCGTTGCTGCTATGCCTGACAACTTGAGTTAATCCCTGAGGCCCACATGACAGAGGAGAGAATTGACTCCTAAAAGTTGTCCTAACCTCCACATAAATTCTGTAATGAAAGTACATTTGTGCCCCCACATGCGAATACACACAAGTAAATATAAAAATATAACAGTTTATATAGAATTTAGGAACCGAGCCTTCTATGACTATATGTGTAGTGGATATTATCGGCTTATCTTTGTGTTCACTAAGGCGGATTTAGGTATTCAGGAATACCTGTTTGAAAATAATTTGGAAAGTATGACATCATTAAAGCATTTGCTTGTTTTTCGGGGTATGGGTCATATGTAAGTCAGACTAGATTGAATTTGCTATGTAGCCGAGAGTGATCTTATGTTCCTGGTCCTCTCTTTCTACTTCTGGAGTGCTAGACTCAACATGGGTGAGCTTACTTTTTCTTTTAAAAGACAGGGTCTCACTATGTAGCCCAGGCTGGCCTGGAACTCACCATGTAGACCAAGCTGGTCTCCTACTCACAGATCCACCTGCCTCTGCCTTCCATATTCTGGGATTAAAAGTGTGTGATATTATGACCAACCTACTATACTTATTGAGAGTAATAGCCCCCAACATTTTAAATTTTTTTATATGTGACTGAGTATGTGTATGGACATGCCACATGATATGCATATGGAAGTCAAGGGCAACTTGAGAGTTTTTTCTTTCCTTCCAGGATTATAGATGCATACCACTAAAAATGTGCAGCCTTGCATTATGGTTCTTACTTTAAAATTGTCTGGTGACAAAACGTGTTGGGCTAGACAGGTAGCTTATCATTTGCCAGGCTCCCAGTTTGATTCCCACCACCTCCAAAGGAAGAAAGACAGGAGGATTGCTTTTTTTTAAATAGGTAGAAAACGTCAAGACTTCTTTTCCTAAATCTTGATCATTTTATTGGAATTTGAGAACATTTACAGAAAGGGAGCAAATTGGAAGCTACTGGAAGGAAACTCTTTGACTGCATTGTAACTTTGATGTGCTAAAGAATTACTGTGATGCTGATTATTTTTCCTTGTTTATTTTTGTTTAGGAATATGGTATTGGCTGAAAGATGTGTGTTGCTTAGTGCCGAAATTTTAAAAAGTCAGAGCAAGTACTCAGAGGCTGCAGCTCTTCTAATACGGTTGACAAGTGAGGTACTGGACTGCACAGTGTTTGATTTCATTAGTTTGTAATGAGGTGCTGTATAAGACATAAAATAAGGAGGGGCTCTCTTAGGATTTAAACACTGCTAGTTACTTGATAACTTCATTTTCAAGTTTTGGTTTTTTTGGGGGGGTGCTCTATTTTTATTTATTCTTAATTTTTTGGTAGTAGGAGGAGCTTGAGACAGTTATTGTAGTTCATGCTGGCCTTAAATTCTTACCAATTTTCTGGCCCAGCCATCTGATCACTGAGGATTTCAGTCATGGCTACTGTATCTTCTATAATTTGAATCTATTTATTGGAAATTATGTTTTAAAATTTATTTACTTTATGAGTGTTTTACCAACATGCATGTCTATGCTTCATGTGTGTGCTTGTTGCTCACAGAGGTTAGACGGTGTCAGATCCCCTGAAACTGGGGTTAGTGGATGGTTGTGAGCCTCTGCGGATGCTGGAAACTGAGCACTGGTCTTTGCAAGGGGAGCCAGTGCTCTTGACTAACCACTGAGCCGTCTTTACAGCCTAACTGAGTTGACTTTGTTTCTATATTCTCAGTCTACCTTTCATTAGTAACTAACCATGACAGTATATGTGGCATCTTGTTTGATTGCATAAATTCTAACTATGCGTATATTTCAATTTAATATAAAACTAGGGCTTAAAAATGCTAGAGTGGTGAGGTGCTGAGTGAGTGGAGGAGCACCCGCATAGAGGCAAAGGGGAAGGGAGAGAAGGGGATAGGAGGTGCTGTGGAGGGGAAACTGGGACGGGGGATATCATTTGAAATGTAAACACATAAAATGATTAATAAAAACATACACACACACAAATCACCAAAATAATAATAAAAAAAAAATCATTGAGGAATGTTTAGCCTCTGCTTTTACCTTATAACCATTTAAAGAAAACCATTAAGCTTTAAAAATGCATCCAAAGTAGATAAATCTAAAAGATGGCTAGCCATATTAGTTCTACTTTGGATGCACCCAAGGCATCTTAAATTAACATATCAAAAAATTTAAGCCATTTTACCCAATACCTTTGTGATTTGCTCAGGATGAAGAGGTTTGCAGTGCTTGAGCTACTTCTGGGTGTATCCATCTGTCACAGGGTGGACTAGATGTGGGTAATGGGCTGGGCATGCTTTCTATCCTCTGACAGATACTTTGATTCATAGTTCAAAGGTCTCTGAAAGCCCACTGCTTTTTTTAAAATTTGTTACTACTATTATTGTGTGTGGTAAATAGTGCCACTCCCTAGTGACTTAAGCATTCAGATACGAGCCTATGGTGGCTGTTCATATTCAGAGCACCATATCGTGTCAGACATGAGCTATTTGGTCATATTGAATACGGATTCTTGAAGTGTGTTCATACTCCAAAAGCAAATCTGATTCTGACCTTGAGTGGTATGTTATGTCTTTCAACCTAGGGCTATCAGTGAATAAACAAAGAATTTATCATCCAGGAAGTTTTATTTTTTTCCCCTTGCTTAAATGTGTTTGTCTTTCTACCCCCATATATAAATAAAATTTCTTTAGAGCACTGTTTGTATTATAACCGTTTTACTTTTTTTTTTTTTTTAACTTTCTCAAATCTATATGATTTGTCATTTTTTGCTTTAGGGAATGGGTAGGAAAAGGTTCTAGTAACATTTTCCCAGAATTACGAATTTGCAATGACCTTCCCCTGTTTATCCCACCTTCTTTGCCTCTCCTTGTGTTTGCCTCACATATGCCAGGCAAGTTCTGTCCTACTAAACCACAATGTCCACCAATATTAATATATATATATATATATATATATATATGCAATAACTTGAATTTTAAGTGTATTTTTATTGTATATATTTTTATGTTTAGCACATGTAAGGAAGTCAGAGGAGAGGCTTGTAGAGTCATTCATCCAACTTTATGTGGATTCTAGGGAATAAACTTCTGGGGAATAAACTTAGGTTATCAGGCTTCTGTGGTAAATGTTTTTATCTTCGAAGTGATGTCACCAAGCCCCTGTTTGCAATAACTTGATGGGAAAGATTTGAGAGACAGAGTATGTTTGAAGCTAGTAGTCTGCCTAATTTGTTTCAGCTTATTTAATTCATGATGTGGGCTTAAGATCTTTCTTGAATCACTCAGTCCTATGATACTAAATTTGAGAATGCCGAGTTTATTATGTGGGTTTAACTGGATTGTACATTGAGTTTATGGAAAACCATTACTGATTTTTAGAAAACATCCTTTAAGTAGGATATCCAGGATTAGTACCTATACGAGTTTTGCTGTTTAATGAAATTGAATGGGGGAGGGGGAGGGAGAGAGAGGGAGGAAGTGTATGTGTGTATATGTGTATATGCACGTGTGTGCATGTATCTGTATGTGTATATGTTCGAAGAGGCCAGAATTTTTGGATTCCACTGGAGCTTGAGTTATAGGCAGTTGTGAGCTCCCAACATGGGTGCTGGGAACTCTACTAGGGTTCTTAATTGCTGAACCGTCTCTCTAGCTTCAGAAACCACACTTTTTTTTTCTTCATTTTTTCTCATTTACTTTACATCCCAATATTAGCCACCCGTTTTCTCCCAGTAACCTCTAACCTCTCACTCTGATCCTTCCTCCATTCCCACCCTCCACTTCTTCTTTGAGAAGAGGGAACAACCCCTCCCCCCCCATATCACCCCTGTTGGCTCATCAAGTCACTGCAGGACTAGACACATCCTTTCCAACTAAATCCAGACAAGGAGGCCAACTTAGGGGTACCAGATCCCATAGGCAGGCAACAGGTTCAAGGACAGCCCCTGTTCCAGTTATTGTGGGACCTGTGTGAAGAGCAAGCTGCACTTCTGCTACATATGCAAAGGGGTGGGGGTCTGGGTCTGGCCCATGCTCACTCTTTGGTTGATGCTTCAGTCTCTGGAAGCCCCCAAGGATCCAGGTTAGTTGACTCTGTTGGTCTTCCTGTGGAGTCCCTGTCCTCTTTGGGTTCCTCATTCTTTCCCCCAACTCTTCCACAAGACTCCCAAAGCTCCATCTAGTGTTTGGCTGTGGGTCTCTGAATCTGTTTCCATTGGCTGCTGGGTGGAGCCTCTCGAAGAACCGTTATGCTAAGCTCCTATCTGCAAACATAACAGCATCATTAAAGCATCACAGGTTGGTTCTTGCCCATGGGATGGGTCTCAATTTAGGTCAGTCATTTGTCAGCCATTCCCTCTATCTGGGCTCTATATTTGTCTTTGCACATCTTGTATGCAGTACATATTTTGTGTCAAAAGTTTGTGGGTGGATTGCTGTCCTCATTCCTCCACTGAGAGTCCTGCCTGGGTACAGGAGGTAGTCACTTCAGGATCCATATTCTCCACTGCTCACTACTGCTAGAAGTCTAATCTCCTTTGATGAGAATATTTATTTATAGTATATTTTTTGGCAGCAATTTGTCTGCAATGATTAGAATTTGAGATTGCCTAATTTTTATTAATTTCTTGTTTCTACTTCCAGAAATTTGTGTAATAAAACTATCTGAGTATTTACTGAGGTTTTCTTTTTCTTTTTCTTTTTTTTTGGTTTTTCGAGATAGGGTTTCTCTGTGTAGCCCGGGCTGTCCTGGAACCCACTCTGTAGACCAGGCTGGCCTCGAACTCAGAAATCCGCCTGCCTCTGCCTCCCAAGTGCTGGGATTAAAGGCGTGCGCCACCACCGCCCGGCCCTTCTTTTTTGTTTTTAATGACTGGATGTGCTGACACGCAAGAAACGAGGTGGGAAGGCTGTGGATTTGAGATTCACCCAGGGATGTGTAGAATTCTAGACCAGTCTTAAGCTACGTAGTAAGCTCTTGTCTAGGAAGTAAGAACAGGTATTGTAGCTCAGTAGTGGAACACTTGCATAGGTTCAGTTCCCAATACACACACACACACACACACACACACGCAACACACACACACACACACACACACACTCACGCACACAGAAATTATAAATATACGTACTGAATCTTTTTTATTGTAGCAAAAAAATAATGTGTGATGAATAGGTGACTATAACTTATGAGGTTTTATATATTAGCATATAATCTTTATTTAGAAGAAGTGAAATATATAAATGGGTTGTAAAAAAAAAGCAAGCTATTGAGTATACTACCACTTGGATATAAAAATGTATGTGTTTGTTTGTTTTCATACATACATGTTAGGCACATAAGCACTCGTGCATATGGAAAAAGAAACTGAAAGGCAGCACCAAACTGGAAACTGTCCTCTGCAAATGATAGCTTGGCTTGGCAAAGATAATTTGCTTTTTTTTGTAGTTACTTTAAAATACATACATACATACATACATACATGCATATTAAATTTTTATGGGGTCATGGAAGTATGTCTCTAAAACTTTAAGACTGTTCAAAGATAGTTTATAATAGTGGTCTGTTTGATGTAAGTAATTTGTTGAAATAATTGATTTAAAAGTCAATGTTTTCTGTTTTCAACTTTCCCTGGGGAAATAATGGCAGCAGAACACATGGAAGGGCCTGGTAAGTTCAGCTTGAGGCTGAGGACCTAGAAAAAGTTGGGGAAAAGTTGTTGATTCTTAATCAGCAAACTTCATCACTTTCTCCTGTATCTCTGAAGCAATGGCTTACCAGGAGGGGAGGCAGTGAGGCTGAGTTGTTGCAGCTCCTGGGCGGGCAGGGTCAGGAAGGTGGGAACTGCTTGCAGTCCTCCTGTCCTAATTTACAACGAGCCTGTGAAAAAATTGAAGGTTCCTTTAAGCAAATGTTCTTTCAAAAGTCATAAATTAGCTTGCATCATAGTCTGCATAATCTAACCTGAATTCTTTGGGAAAGGTGTACATTAAGTATGCTGTTAGTCACCAGGTAATATCCAGGAGAAACTCAGTTGATAGAATTACTTTTCTGTGTTTTGTGTTTTTTGACTTCATCTTTAGTTAGAATGTCTGTATTCAACTCTCAGTTCTATTCTACTGCCCACTTTTAACTGCTCCGAGGGACTGCAGTTCTTCAGTGATTTAGTACATAGTGCACATCACAATTGGCCATTTGGATTTTATTAAAAGGAACAAAAAGGCCTTTTTTTTGGAAATCTTTTTAAATAAATTGTCTGCTGCTTGGTGGAAGAATTGAGATTAGTTTGCACTTTGATCTCTGTCCTCCTCTATTCCAAGCGACACCTTGGCTGTGTCATATGTTAGGAAATAAAAGCTTGACTTTCACTTTTGTCACTAACTGTTCTTTCTTTTGCACATTCACAGGATTCTGATCTCCGAAGTGCACTTCTTTTGGAACAGGCTGCACATTGCTTCATAAACATGAAGAGCCCCATGGTTAGAAAGTACGCATTTCATATGATCCTGGCAGGCCACCGTTTTAGTAAAGCAGGACAGGTGAGCACATTGTCTTTAAAAGGTTGTCTTGTCTGGAAAGAGGCTCAGCAGTTAAGAGCTGTTCCAGAGAACCTGAACTGGGATCCCAGCACCCACATTGAGTTCTTCACAACTGCCTGTAACTCCAACTGCAGGGATCTGATACCCCTTTTTGGACTGCCAGGGTTTCTGCACTTGCCTGGGAACACAAACCCATGTGTGTATATATAATTACAAGTAAAAACAAATTTTTTGAAGTACTTTTTTGTTTTCATTTTCATCATTTATTTGTGTATTCCTCTTTTTAATTTTTTTAAAAAAATTACATGCAATGATATTTTGCCTGCATGTATGTCTGTTTGAGGGTGTCAGATACTGGAGTTACAGACAGTTGTGAGCTGCTGTGTGCTTGCTGGGAATTGAACCCAGGTTATCTGGAATGGCAATCGGTACCCTTAACCACTGAGCCATCTCTCCAGCCCCCTTGTTTTTGGTTTTCCAAGACAGGATTTCTCTGTGTAGCCCTGGCTATTTTGGAACTCACTCTGTAGACCAGGCTGGCCTCTAACTCGAAGAGATCCACCTGTCTCTGCCTCCCAAGTTGTGGGATTCTTGTCACACTTTTTTATGTTTGCTTGTTTCTGTATGTGTGCTCGGTGTGTGTGTGTGTGTTTTGTGTGTGTGTGTGTGTTGTGTTTGTCTGTCTGTTGTGTGCGTGCATGCACAAGTGTGCATGTGTGTGCTCAGTTGTATATGTGTGAAGTCAGTGTGTATATGTCTGTGTGTGAAGTCAGACAACTTACAGGCATGGTTGTCATCCTTCTATAGTGTGGCTCCTCTGGAATCAAACTCTGGTTGTCAGGCTGCTGGCAAGCCTTTACCTTCTGAGAACTCTTGCCTGCTCTCACCCACTTGCCAACTTTTTATGATTTAATCCTAAAAGTTGAAATATATTTTGCTGTCGGGTAAAAAAAAACATGAGATTTGGGGTTAGATATATACAGGCTTAAATCTTGATGTATAAAGTTTGAATTTGGTTACCTAACTTTTCTGTGACTCAGTTTTTCATTTTATTGTTGTTAGTGTTGTGTGTGTATAAGGTAGCATGGTATTGTGGTATTGTATGCCTCTGGAAGGCAGAGGACAAACTCTTTGGAGTCAGTTTTCTCTTGTTACTTTGTGGGGATTGAACTCAGACCTTTAAGCCTGCATGCATGTCTCTCTTCCTTGAGCCATCTCACTGGCCCTCTGTCTCTGTATTTAGTATAGGACCCCACACCCTGTAGGTTGGTACCCCTATATTCAGGATGGGTTTTCCCTTCTCAGTGAAATCTTTCTGGAAACTCTCATAGACACTCTAAATCCAATCCCATTGGCACTGACAATCAGCTGTTATACTTTACCTATTCACAGAAAGAATTTGAAATAAATTGAGCAATGACTATTTTCTTTAGAAGTTGATCTTAGAGAAATAAGGGGCAGAAGTCAGAACAGACAAACACATGTAGATGGCTGAGGAGCCTAACCTATGGCTCCACCTAGAGTTGTGTGATGGTGAGATCATCCTAATTGTTAGCGTCAGTTTTCCTTATCACATTTTCTTTTAGTGGATGAGCAAATTTCTTGTTTATATTTGTGGATGTCTCTACATGTGTTTGTGCTTATTTTCCTCCATTTCAAAGCATGTTTAAACTATAATACATGTTTCATTTATTTTCTTACAGAAAAAGCATGCTTTACGCTGCTATTGTCAAGCCATGCAAGTTTACAAAGGAAAAGGCTGGTCTCTGGCAGAGGATCACATCAACTTCACCATTGGGCGCCAGTCCTACACTCTTAGGCAGCTAGACAATGCCGTTTCTGCTTTCAGACACATTTTAATCAATGAAAGCAAACAGTCTGCTGCTCAGCAAGGAGCCTTTCTCAGAGAATATCTTTATGTTTATAAGGTAAATACTTCTTTAGAAATAAACATTTAAGCTTTTTAAATTATTATTTTCAGGAAAAAAACATGCTTCTTACTGGCCTTACAGTTTAATAAAATGGTTTTATTGAAGAGTATATAATTATCTGTCATAAAAAAGTTGTCGAAAGTTTCTTGGTTATAGAGTTGTACTGCATGACCCTTACACAGTTTTTAAAAGAGAATTTTAATATTTCAGTAAACATTGTTTTGTAGCGTAGCTTTTCTCTTTCTTTTAAAAAAATATATTTTAATTAAAATAGAATTATGTTACTTTCCCCTTTTCCTTTCTTTTCAGTCCCTCCCATACCCCCTTCTCTCAAATTGATAGCCTCTTTTTCTTTGATAATTTTTTAAATTTAAATTTATTTACTTATTTAATCATTTGGGTGATTTTTTTTTTTTAATGTGTCTGTGTATTACCTTTGTGCCTGATACCTGTAGAGGCTATAAGAGGTGTTGAATCCCCTCTTACAAAGATACAGATAGTTGTGAGCCAGCGGTGCTGGGAATTAAACCATAGTGCTCTGGAAGAGCAGCCAGTGCTCTTTGCTACTGAGCTGTCTCTCCAGCCCCTTTTTTCCTTTTGAAGTAGGTCTCAGTCTTTAGCTAGGCTGGCCTCAGACTGTTCATCTTCACCCTCCTGCCTTAGTTTCAAGTACTGGTACTACAGCTGTACAACAGCCACACATGCCTTTAATTTGAAACTGTTTTTGGAATAGTTCCAAGAAATACTTTAAGATTTCTAGATTTGTTGATTATTTATTTTATATTTTTATTTATGAGGTACGGTCTTGTAGCCCAGGATGGCCTAGAATTCTTTGTGTATCTGAAAATGAATTTGACCTCCTGATTCTTCAGCCTCTTACCTCACAAGTGCAGGATTGTAGGCATGCTCTGGGCCTACTTCATCACATCTTTAAAAGATTGCAGCTGATTTTACAAAACAATGGATCCTCTACCATCCTTAGATGCATGTACTCCTTTCTTTTCCTGATAAAAGATGAGGTGTGGATTTATTGCAAGTGTTATACTGTAATTTAGGTAGATAGAACCATAAATCATTGCTGGATAGGAAACTTAAGATGTTTAAACCCTCCCCTTCAACACCTGTGAAAGGTTGAATATGCTATCTTCCTCACAGGAAATAACTTCTTTTAGATTTAGTTTAAAATCGAACCAGTTAAAATTTGGCAGATAGGATGCTATAAGTCAACAAGAAGCAAAATTCAGTAAAGTACCATTTGGGTGTTTAAAATGCAACAAAACAAAGATCTTACCCAGTTGAGTGCTCTCTAGGAAGGTTCTAGACAGCCTCTGCTTGCTAGGCAGCAGTCTACCACTGAGCTGTCTCCTCAGCCCTCTTACTCTGCCTTTTGACATAGGGTCTTGCTGAGTTGCTCAGGCTGGCTCTGAGCTCGCCCTGAGGCTAAGGCTCCTGAGTAGCTGGAGTTAGTTATAGGTCTGTACCACCAAGCCTGGCTAGCAAGGTTCTCTAGAGTAAGTGATGCCTAAAGCTCTCAATTGTGAATTTTTAAGACTGGTATATAAACTAGTACTTGTATGTCTAAATTTTCTTGCATAACATTTTGATACCTTGTGTATTAATTAGGAAATATGAAATAATGTAGTTTTCTTGAAAACTGTTTTCTCCTTCTTTTGTATTTCTCCCAGAATGTAAATCAGCTGTCACCAGATGGCCCTTTACCACAGCTTCCCTTACCATACATTAACAGTTCAGCAACACGGGTTTTCTTTGGCCATGACAGACGACCAGCAGATGGTTAGTAAACTTTCACTTGGCCTAGTTACCTAATGACTATCTCTTTGAAGTTCTTTCTCTAGTTAGAAATTATAGCCACTACTTTATTATTTTTCTTTCTAGTCCAAAAAGTAAAAAACAATAAAACCCAAAAGGTCGTGATTCATTGTAGCAGCTTTTTTCACATAAGAAGTGCTTATTACTCTATCACCTTGGCAAGCATATTTAATGTTTGTTATATACTACATTCAGAGCATATAAAACACCTTTAAATACAACATTCATTCCCTTTGTGTAATTACTGAGTTTAGATTGTGTAAAATCATATTGTAATAAACATGTATAAAACTTAGCTTTTAGTTGATTTTTTTCTGTTCTGGTACAAGGTCCCCAAGCTAGGTGGAACTCTGTGTAGACCATATTGTCCTGGAACTTGGAGCAAGCCTTCTGCCTCTGTCTCTCAAGTGTGGGTTATAGTTGTGAGCCACCACACCTAGCCTAAGTTAACTTTTTTATTATAAATATATATATATAGAAGCAGGAAACACAGTTTACCCCTCTACTTTTAAGATTTTATTTTTAAGGTTAAAAAAATGTAAACAGAATTCCATGTAGTCCACACACAAACTTTGTTCCTTATGATGGTCTTAAGCCAGTCCTCTTGCCGCCTTCTCCCAAATGCTAGGATTACTGGTCATATGTCACCATGCTTAAGTTTGTGTGGTTCTGGGTATTGAATTTAGGGTTTTGTAGTGCTAGCTATGCACCCTCCAACGAAGCTGCATCACCACTCCTTTTAAATAAATACAGTTTTCCTCAGAGTTGAGGCTGAGAAGGTCTTCACTCATTGGATGTGTTAGTTCTTGGTGAGTAGTGAGCTGCACATTTTCATCATAGATGTTTTCATAGTTTAGCTCAAGGTGTTCCTCCTTCAAATCAAAAGTAACTTTATTAATTTTGCCCCAGTCTGCTTTTCCTCCCAGCATGTTGCACACCAGGCTGGACTGCAGGGAGTGAAGCCTAAGCGAGGTTGCTGTGTTAGGCAAGGTCTCGGTTGGTATTAGTGTGGGAGAGACCACCTTCTGCAGAGATGGCTTTCAGTGAAATGCAGGGAGGAAGCTTTCTTTTTGGGGAGGAACAAGAGCTATGTAAACCTTGGGGAGTGGGTGTGAGTTTTCAGAGTGAATGTACATCATTAGCTGGACATTCTGGGAAGGCTTCATTTGCAGGAAGAAGCATTCCAGGTGTTTGATGGATATATTCTTATAACATGAGAGAGGTTTAACCTGTAACCTGTAACCTGTAACCTGTAACCTGTACCCTGTACCCTGGCTGTGAGACTACTTCAGGTTGGCATAGGTGGAGGTCACAAGGCCACTTGCTCTGGAACATGCAGGCCAAGAGTGTGGAGGAAGCAGCCCTACTCCTGCCGGTCTCAACCTCACTCTTGCTCAGAATTGGCTCCCAGTCATACAGTCTTCTGGCCCCACAACTTTACGTCATGATTGTTTTTAATAGCAAAAAGACTTTGATGTTTTTACATAATTTACATAGGCTACAGGGCCTGAATGAACTGTTTCTACATGTTTACTTTAGATAATAGAATACAATGTTGAGTGAAAACAATCATTTACAGCTTAAATTTGAAATACAGAAACCAGTTCTATGCATTGTTTATGTGTATACTGATAGAATTTAATAATGCAAAAAATATGCAAATATGCCTGAAAGTGCTAGGATTTAAGCACCAGGAAAAGTGATGCCCCTGGAGGGGATGGGGATGTTAGGGTTGGGAGGAGTATGGAGAGCGCCCTGACTTTGGCTATAATACTCTTTCTGTTAAAAAGTCAGGATCATGAAATGGAAATTAACTTTACATTTTTCAAGATAGGAGTTTGACTTGATGGCTCAAGAGGCATTAATGGTACTTGGTACAATCAATGCCTGGTGACCTCAGTTCGGACCCAAGAAGCCACATAGTGGGAGTGGGGAACTGATGCCCAAAAGTTGTCCTCTGACCTCCATATTTGTGCCAAGCATGCACCCCTAACACAAGTAAATAGATAAAAAAGAAAAGTAATTTAATAAAAAGCTGTAAGACATAAACAGTGGGACTGGAGAGACAGCTCAGTGGTTTTTTTTTTTTTTTTTTTTTGTACCCCCCCCCCCCCCCCCCGACAGCTCAGTGGTTAAGAGCATGGGGCTGGGCTGGTGAGATGGCTCAATGGATAAGGGCATGCACTGCTGTTCCAGAGGTCCTGAGTTCAATTCCCAGCAATCACATGGTGGCCCACAACCATCTGTAATGGATTCTGGTGTATCTGAAGACAGCTACAGTGTACTTATATACACTAAATAAAAAAAAAAAAAAAAAAAAAAAGAGCATGGGCTGCTCTTCCAGAAGATTTGAGTTCAATTCGTAGTAGCTCATAACCTTCTGTAATTCCAGGTTCTAAAACTTTGTCTCCCTGGATACCAGGTGTGTAAATGGTACACAAACAAACATGCAGGCAAAGTAACCATAGACATATAAAATAAACAAATTTAAATGAAAAACCAAAACCAGGCAGTGGTAGTGCATACCTTTAATCCTAGCACTCTGGAGGCAGAAGCAAGTAGTTCTTTGACTTAGGCTAGTCTACTGACTGAGTTCCAGGACAGCCAGGGTTACACAGAGAAACCCTATCTTGAAAAACCAAAATAAATAAGAAATAAAGATAAAGCTGGGAGTAGTGGTTCATACCTTTAATCCCAGCACTTTTGAGGTGGAGACAGGAAGATGAGTTTCATGTCATCCTTATTAATTAGCTAGTTTAAGGATAGCCTAAGTTATATGAGATGCTGAATCAAAAACAAAATTTTCATCTATAAGCAATGTTTTATGCAACCTCTGTATATTGAGATATTTTATGTAAAAGTTATAGAAGTTAGGCAAAATAACATTTCTGAGTCTGGAAGGAAAAGTATCAGTATTAGGAGCAAAGTCGCACTTAGGCTAGGATTGACAAGTAGAGACTTTGTTGCTCAGTGTAGTGGGTTGGCCTAATGTTTCTTGTATTTTATTGCTTATTTGAGTCCCCAAGACTGGCTGTCCCAAAGAGTTTACATGTAAGACACTGAGTGGCCCTGCCCCCAGTTAATTGTGATTAGTAAAGATGCCAACATCCAGTAGCTGAGAAGAGACATAGGTGGGATTGAGGTTTTGCAGACTTGGGGCAGAGAGGACCACAAGGAAGGAAAAGAGGAAGAGGAAGCAGCCATGGAATAAAGGCAGAATGTGCAGGAGAGAAGAAAGGAGAAGCCATGGGTTAGCTAAGCCATAAAAGCATGGCCCTGAGGGCTGCCCAATTGGAGCTAGGAGCAGGCCAGATGGAACATAGTAATAACTTGAGGTTATCAATAGTAAAGTAGATCTAACAACATGGAGTGCAGGCAGCTGCCCAGCTATTATGCTGCTTAAGACTTACTAGAAATATAAAAGCTGTAAATATGTTTTTCGTCTGAGAACTCAATGATCAAGGCAGGGTGGAAGCCCTGGGCTTGGATTTTTTAATATTTTTTACTACAGATCAGAAAATTAGAAATCCTGCAAGAATACATATATATCTCTGAATATTTATTTGGATGTGGCTGGATCTTCTTTGAAATATGTTTTATATGAGGCAGAAGTTCATGGGTATTTAAATGTGAAGTTTTTTTTTTCTTTTTTTTTTTTAAAGGTGAAAAGCAAGCGGCTACTCATATAAGTCTTGATCAAGAGTATGACTCTGAGTCGTCCCAGCAGTGGCGAGAGCTTGAGGAGCATGTTGTGGCTGTGGCTAATAAAGGAGTAGTTCCATCCAGTTTCTATCCCACACAGTACTGTCTGAACAGTTACTCCGATAACTCCAGATTTCCACTTGCAGTTGTAGAAGGTAATATAATTGAACTTCAAAAAAAATTATGTGTATGAATGTTTTGCCTGCCTGTATGTATGTGTGTGCACCATACGCATGTCTAGTGCCCTGGAAGGCAGGAGAGGATGGTAGAGCTCCTGGAGTGGGATTTAGAGATGGCTGGGAGCTGCTCTGTGGGTTCTCTATAAGACCAGCAAGTGATCTGAACCATTCAGCCATCTCTCCAGCCCAATACTTGAATGTATATACTTGTGACTTTTTGTTGTACTTAGAGCAAATTCAAGATAATTTATGAAGTGCCACATTACTGGAGGTCCTGGGCATAAAGACAATTTACTATTGTACTGAACTGCATTTATAAGCAAATGGTGGGAATCTAATATCTGTGTACATAACATAGTGCTGGAGTACTGAGAGTGACATTAAGACATCTAAGTCACTTCCAAACTGAGTTCTATAATGTGACAAAGATAGTCTAGGTAAACAAACAAGCAAACAAAAACCCACAGAAGGTATGTTAAGAGGTAGTGTTAGTTTTATGAAACTTAATAAATGTAGCCTTTTTCTTTCGTAGAGCCAATTACTGTGGAAGTGGCTTTTAGAAACCCTTTAAAAGTTGCACTTTTGCTGTCTGATTTGTCATTGCTCTGGAAGTTTCAGCCTAAAGATGCCAGTGGGAAAGACATTGAAAAAGTTAAAGAACGAGTAAGTTACTACAGGTACCACGATGCGCGGCGGTCGCAGCCGTGCCTGGTGTGCCGGTGTCTCCACTTAGTTCTCCTTAGATGTAAACCACGCGTGCTTATTCTTGAAATGTAAGAGTACAGAGAAACACCAACTTAAAACTCTCCCTGCTGTTTAGAAAACCACAGTAACATTGCCTGTGTATCTTTACATTGATTTCTTCATTTGTATGGTTTTTGGTCAAATTCTGGATTTCCTTCCATTATTCATGTTGCTTTGTTCATTTATGTTGCTTAATATATGTTCTCTATTATTAAAATATTTAATACTTTATTTTTTATAACCTGTTTTATGGATTATTCATATACTATTTCACTGTCATTTACTAGTTGGTTTGAAGGTTTCCATGTTTACTATCACAATAATTCTATGGTGAATTTTTAGATTTAAATTGTGGTAGAATTTTGGGTCAAATCTATGGCCTCTTCTCTGTTAGGCAAACCATGTATTTTGCGATATTTTTGTGCATAGCTTTTAATTAATTATTTTGGCCATTATTAGCTATGAGCATTTGAACTTCTCTTTGGATCTTGTCCTCTTGATGACTACATCTTGAATAGATCACTTATCCCCTTTAGATGAGTCAGACTGAACAAAACGAAACATATACATCAGGTACCTTCCATAGTTGGCTCTACTGTGGGTGTAGAAAACATTATACACAGCATCTGGAGGTGCTAACTTCAGTTAATGTTCATAAATTTGGCCAGTAAAATGTTAATAGTTTGTTATTTTACGCATTAATATGTTTATTTAAAAAATACACAATTTGTTCTTTAGGTTACAGGTGAACCTGAAATGATTGGAACTGAAGTTATTTCAGAATTCTTAATTAACAGTGAAGAATCTAAAGTGGTAATTGTTTTAATCATTTTTCTGTCTTTTGCCTTTCTAAGCTTGTAAACTGAAAACAAAATTTAAAAGACCAGCTTAATTCCTGTAGCCATGACATATTCTAGTGTTTTGTTTTGTTTTTGAGACAGGGTTTCTCTGTGTAGCCCTGGCTGTCCTGGACTCATTTTGTAGACCAGGCTGGCCTTGAACACACAGAGATTGATTTGCCTCTGCTTCCCGAGTACTGAGGTTAAAGGCGTGTGCCACTACTCCTGACTTAGTCTAGCTTAAGTCTAAAGTTTGTAAGATTAGAAAACTGGAATTGATCCAAAGAAATGTGAAGGAAAGTAGTAGTTTGCCTTTAATTAAGTCTCTGGAGAATCAGGGGCAAACTTTTCACCACTTCTCGGTGTTAGCATGGCAAAGGTACAGGCACTTATGTACGCAGATGTCTTTCTTTTTTGAAAGAGACTCATTGTATATATTTGGCTGATCTGGAACTCACTCTGTAGACCAGGCTGGCCTTGAACTCACAGCGTTTGCCTGCCTTTCTTCTTGAGTGCTGGGATTAAAACATGTGCCACCATGCCCAGCCCAGCCTTTTTTTTTTTTAAATAACAGTATTCCTTTAGGTCTGGCATTTATTTAATGTGTGCAAGGCTACATGTTTGAGACCCAAGACTATTAAAAAAAAAGTATTTTAGAGGATCAAGACACCATTTTTGATTTGTTTGTTTTTTGCCTGGTTTGCTGGTGCACACTTTTACTCCCAGAAATCAGAAAGCAGAGACAGGTTTGAGACCAGCCTATTCTACATAGCAAGTATCAGACTAGTCAAAGCTACATAGTGAGACCCTAGCTTAATAACAAAACAATCAAAAGAAAAAAAAAATAAAAGAAAAAAAGCCAAAACAATTATTGAATATTATAGATCTTCTTTTAAGAAAGATGTTTTTCTATACTTAACCTGACAGGGATATGCCATGATTAAGAAAGTGATCTTCCCAGGGCAAAGCTGACTTCTGTGATTTCCCTAAATGGGGGAAATGGCCACTGCAGATTCTGTGATAAAATTTTTTTTAAAAAGAAAGAAAATACTTTTCCATAAGAAAAACTGTCATTTTAAAAGTTTAGATAATGAGTTAATTTTGCAACATTCCAAAATTGAGGTGCTGTGCTATTAAGATCCTATGAAAACATAATAAGAATGACTTCACTATTTCCATAGGCAAGACTGAAGCTCTTTCCCCATCACATAGGGGAGCTGCACATTCTGGGAGTTGTGTATAATCTTGGCACTATTCAGGGCTCCGTGACAGTAGATGGCATTGGTGCTCTTCCTGGATGTCACACAGGTAAAGCTATAGCATCGCTAAGCAGTCAGAAGAGTAACACGTACACCATCCCATGAAATACAAAAACGAATAGAGGTTTATTCTAGCCAGGTCTAGTGTGCCTTTCAAGCATATCCAGCCTTTTGACATTGCCCATGTTTTGTGCATCTACAGAGTTCCAGTTTGAGAACTGTAGTCGTTACAAAAATTGTCACTAAGAAAGAAAAACTTAAAATATTTTAAGTAAGCGTATAATTGTGTGTTGGGCTGTAGGTTGGGCTGTTATATAATGGCATCTAAGCATGTATAAGCCTATGTAATTAGACTATTCTAACTTCTGGCAGAGGTTCAAAAGTAAGATTTTATTTCCTTACTGATAATATTTTTGTTACTGATCTCAATTTAGTAAACTCTAACTAAATTTTATTTGTTAAAATACAATACAAAACCACTTTAGTATATTTTGTTTTTAATACTTCTTTTCTATAAAGTAACATACAAAAGCCACTGTTTTCTCATTGGATATTAAATAGTCAAAGCTACCTGTGGCAGTACATGCCTATAATTCTAGCCACTTGGGAGGCTAAGACAGGAGGATTACACAAATAGCCTGAGCAATTTAGCTAGATACTGTTAAAAAATAAAAGTAATAAAATTTGGCCTGTTGATGTGTACCTCATTGATAGAACACTTGGCTAGCATGAAGTCCTAGGTTTAGTCTCCAGTAAAGACAAAACCCAAAAACAACAGGAAAAGAAATCACTTGAAATACTGTTACCTGTTCCCAAAAAGAGCAGTTAGTTTTAAGCTAATATTCTTGGTGCCCTAAATAGTATTCTCTGCAAACTTTGAAGAAAACTATAAAGATACATGTACTTTAATTTAACATGGCTTGGTAGTTGGTTGATTGGTTTGCTTGTTTGTTTGTTTGTTGTTTTTAACATGGAGAACTCTACAAGATCCTGATATTACCTTATAATTAATATATAGTTGGCTGAGTTTAGGTTGGAAAGATGCTAAGAAGGGAGTTTGTAATAAAATGCTGTAGTTCCAGAGCTTTATGTTAGTGGATAGATTTTAAAACGAATTAAAATTGACTGGCATTGCTGCGAGTGACCTTTACATTCATAAAAGCTGACTACTAACAGAGGGTCTGTCCCGGACACTTGCCGACCTTTGCGCTTGGAGTTAACATTTCCACTTGGAAGTAAGAGAGACTTAAATAGAAAGGATGAATCAGCAGAACAAAAACACTAAAAACACAAATGCACAAAATTTGAGTATGGTCTTCAAGTTTTAGTTCTACATTTCTGCTTCCTGTTTGACAAATGCTAGACAGGTCATTTGAAAGTAGTCTTGCTAATTTATTATGTTTTTAAAGCAGCGTGAGTGTGTATTGAGAATTGTCTTACTTTCATTTCTCACTGGTACTTAACTCTTACCTGAATACCACAGAATTATGGTAGTCCATAAAATATAGCTAAGAATTAGAAAGCTAAAACAGATACATTAGAGGTCATAATTTATGACCTTTAGTTAACATTAAACTAAGTCCCATTGTATAAACAGGGTTCTCATGACATAGTAGATTCTTTTCATTCAGAATGTTCATAGGGACCTGAGTCTAATAACTCCTAGGAACACTGCATTATATATCTAATCTGGACCTTTGTAATCAAAGGCCCCGAGTAGCCTTCAGCAAGATGAGGTTAAGCGCTCATCTTAGCCCTGGCACGCATGCGTGAGTACTTTATGAAGCCTTTGGTGAAAACTCACATAGATGGATATTGAAGAAGTTATAAGGAAACTATCTGTATTATAATTTTCATTGTTCAGCCTTTTGAGAAGATGTGTATACATCATCAAATTAGTGCCACATTCGATATGAAGAAAAAGTTAAAAAGCTGACCAGTGTTATGTATTAATTTAATATTTTCTCATGTCTGATATTCACACTGGGCCCAAAAAAGTTGTTCTTGGGTCTTTTTGGTGAATAAAGATTATGGCTTATAAGATACTGGTCCAGTGATAAGTAGCTTTTATGTAACACTAGTAAATCCAAAACAGAATGAGAAATTGAATAGCATACCATAGATGATATTAAACATGGAATTAAAGTGTACTTACTGTTGTGATTATGTGTGTTACTCAGCAATTGCCTGGAATTTTTCTGCTATTTATGAAAATCTATAGTATTTATATAGTCAAGTTAACTTAAATCTTCAAACCTATCATATCATTTTAGGGTATTGATTTATTTATTTATTTTTAATTGCAGGAAAACATTCTCTGAGTATGTCAGTTCGAGGGAGACAGGATTTAGAAATTCAAGGCCCTCGACTTAATAACACGAAGGAAGAGAAGACGTCTGTTAAGTACGGTCCTGACCGACGTTTAGATCCTATAATCACTGAGGAGATGCCGCTGCTGGAGGTATCACACTTCTTTCCATGTCAGGGCCTCACAATTACAGAGCCAGATGATATTTCACAGAAAGTAATTTTAGGCTGAAGTTGTTGATACTACATTTGCTTTTGATAACATCTTCTTGTTGGTGATGGTGGTAGTGGTGGTTTTTTGTTTTGTTTTGAGACTCTCTATGTAGTCCTGGTTGGCCTTGAACTTACAGAGATCCCACCTGCCTCTGCATCCTGAGTTGCTACGATTTGAATTTCAATTTCTTCCTTCCTTCCTTCCTTCCTTCCTTCCTTCCTTCCTTCCTTCCTTCCTTCCTTTTTTTTTTTTTTTTTTGGTTTTTATTTCTGGTTTTTTGAGACAGGGTTTCTCTGTGTAGTCCTGGCTGTCCTGGAACCCACTCTGTACACCAGGCTGGCCTCAAACTCAGAAATCCGCCTGCCTCTGCCTCCCAAGTGCTGGGATTAAAAGCATGCGCCACCACTGCCCGGCTGAATTCCACTTTTATTTTTAAAGATTTTTTATTTCATTCTGTGAGAATACTGTCACTCTCTTCAGACACACTAGAAGAGGTTATCAGATTCTACTGCAGATGGTTGTGAGCTACCACATAGTTGCTGGAAATTGAACTCAGGACCTCTGGAAGAGCAGACAGTGCTTTTAACTGCTGGGCCATCTCTAGCCCTGAATTACACTTTCAAACTATTGTTCAGCTAGCTAAATAGATCTCATTGACAAGGGTCAGACTGTGAAAATTAGCATTCCATTATAACCATGCTATAAGGTATAATCCTCAAAATATTATTAGAAATTGGGAAATATTTGTAACTCAGCACTTTGGTTATTGAACTTGATGACCCTTTTGCAATTTATAGAAATAATATGTGAGTGAATGCTCATAGACAGTCTAAGCAGTGTACAAGTATGTGGGGATGGATGCATCTGGAGAGTAACTCAGACAAAGTAATCTCTAGTATTTATATGGATAGATGAGTGAGGAGGAATGGGTCTGCACACTGTGCCACTAGTAAGGAGGCCATGAGAAGAGGGAAAGGCAATAGGATGTGACATGCAGAAGGAAAAGGCTGTGTCAGGATGGGGCAGAGATGGGAGAATCAAGGAAAGCTTTGTTTATAAGGGCCATAGTGAGACCCCATACTGCATGTGCAAGTTTCCAGTTTTCCTAGTAGGGAAGTTGGTAGGTAAGACCATCTTTCCCCAAAAGGTGCCTGTAATGTGATCCAAAATGGTGTTATGCATGTCTAGCACATGTGAGGCGCCGAGTTTGAACTCCAACATCATAATCAATCAATCAGTCAATCAGTCAATCAATCAATCAAATTTAACTGAAAAGTTTTGGCTAGAAAAGTCAGTATAGAACAAAGAAGCAACAACTTGTGTGTTCTAAGTTGAAGGAGTGTGTTCACATGAATGTCTAGGTAGCATGACCAAAGTCTTTTTTTGTTTGTTTGTTTGTTTTGTTTTTCAAGACAGGGTTTCTCCATGTAGCCCTGGCTGTCCTGGAACTCACGCTGTAGACCAGACTGGCTTCTGCCTCCCAAGTGCTGGGATTAAAGGCATGCACCACCACTGCTTAGCCCAAAGTCTTTTTTAGTCCCAGAACTCTCAGTAGGATGGTCATTGTGCTATTTACTGATATTCTGAAAACATTTTTTTAAATTCTTCATTATTCAGTTTTTGTTTGTTGGGATAGGGTTTTAATATGTAGCCATGGACCTTGATATATAGACCAGGATGACCCAAAATCAGCCTACTTCTGCCATTTGAGTGTTGGGATTAAAGACATGGGCCACCATGTATGACTGTTTATTTGCCATTGATTGCTGTCTGTCTGATTCAGTAAAATGTCCTTATTTCTCTTTGTGTTGTGTGTTTAGCATGTCAAGCCTGATCTCTTAATCTCCCACTTCGTATTCCAACCTGTCAAGTTCTTACAATAATAATTCATTAATGTTCTATAGTTGTAGGTAAGATTAGTGCCTAGAGATGAATTGAGACAGATTAGAGTTTACATGTCATGTTAGGTCTGCCCTCATTTATACTGTAAAGTCATTGGTCATAAATGTTTGGAATTACACAGGTAAGAATTTAAGAGGACTTACTTTTAAAAGCAGACATTCTGGTCACTATAGTAAGTTTTCAAAATAAATTTGTATAGGTCACCAAAACATAGTCAGTTCTATTAGTATGCAGTTCTTGTTAAGCCATATAATTGAAACGTGCCTTAGTTATTAAAGCTGTTAAAAATACCAGCCAGGCAGTAATGGTGCATACCTTTAATTCTAGAACTCAGAAGACAGAGGTAGGTATATTCCTGAGTTTTAGGCCAGCCTGGTCTACAGAGTGAGTTCTAGGACAGCCAGGACTACACAGAGAAACCCTGTTGTAAAAATCCAAAAGTGGAGAAAATTATTTTGTATTTCTTTAATTATTTTGTGCTTTTTTTTTTTTTTTTTTTTTTTTTGAGAACTTTATATGTGAGTCCCACAACTACATGACTCTGATTCCCTCTAACTCCTCCCGTGTCCTCCCTTCCAATCTCTCTTTAAATTATGGTGCATGTGTGTGTCTGTGTAAACCTGAGTCAATCAGCTTTGCTCATGTGTACATGTCCATGCTGACTACTTGGGATTGTGTGGCCTGTGTGAGAGCTTGTTTTTTATTGGGCATTGGCATCTGTAGCTCTTCATCTGGGGTGGGACCATGTGGAATTTCCCCATCAGCAATTTCACATCAGCTGATGCTATCATTATACTGGTCTTGTTCTGGCAGCTATATTGTTGGATATATATCATGGGTGTATCTTCCTCGTCATATATAGAAAACACTAATAGCAGACACCCTGGTCTTCTGGCTCTTACAGTCTTCCTTGATGTTTCCTAAGCTTTAGGTGTAGAGGTTGCACCAAGTACTCTCTTGTGTGACAGTGGTTATAGATAGAGCTTCTTAGTCCCAATTCTAAGCATCTAAACTTAGAAAACTTGATTCACTATGTGGTTATATGAACTAGGTATTGTCATCGGCTTAATCTTTGTGGAACTTAACCATTCTGTGTTTGGAACTGCTTGTGTTATACTGCATCTGGGCAGGCTGTAGGGTTGGCTTCTTCCTCTACATATAAACAACTAGTGTTTGGGCTGATCAAACATACATGGGGTTGCTAGAGTCCTTTTGTGAGTGCTGAGGTACGTTTTCTGAGAGTTTTAGTTTGTCTTTTGTATGCTAAATCACTGAAAAGTTACTAAGTTTCTAGTTTTAATTTTTTAGCATTTCTGTTCAGTGTATGAATCTAAAGGTGGTTGTTGAATAGTTTGAAGTATACCTAGCTTTTATTCACAGGTTGAAAACCCCTCATTTGTTAGATCTGATGTTACCCCGTTGAGTTACTAAAAAGTCTGGTCGTTTGGGACTCTTTGGATTTTGAAGTTGTGGATGTGGAGCCATGGTTCTCTAGTATGCCGTGGGTACTACTGGTGCAGTTAGCTACTTTTGACGTGACAGTGATAAAGGTTATACATCTAATTTTCATCTAGGTTTTTTTTTTTTTTTTTTTTTGGTTTTTGTTTCTGGTTTTTCGAGACAGGGTTTCTCTGTGTAGCCCTGACTGTCCTGGAACTCACTCTGTAGACCAGGCTGGCCTCGAACTCAGAAATCCGACTGCCTCTGCCTCCCAAGTACTGGGATTAAAGGCATGTGCCACCACTGCCTGGCTTCATCTAGTTTTTATATCTATTTTAAATAGCTTGTTACTTGTCCATATTTACATAGTCATGCCAGTTTGACAAGTCATCTTGTTCTTGCATTTGAAATTCAGAATTTAAAATCTGAGTAGCAAAGTAACATTAGATACTTGATCCAAAGGAGAGTATGAGATAACTTGTTCTTTTAGAAAAGAAATGCAGTCTCTTACAACGTTGCTCATTAGAGGCTCAGAATTTTTAACAGTGTAATAATATTTTTTCCCTCCAATGCAGGTGTTCTTTATACATTTTCCTACAGGGCTCCTCTGTGGAGAAATCCGAAAGGCATATGTAGAGTTTGTCAATGTCAGCAAGTGTCCTCTGACTGGATTGAAAGTTGTGTCTAAACGTCCAGAGTTTTTCACTTTTGGTGGCAATACCGCTGCTCTAACACCGCTGAGCCCCTCCACATCTGAGAACTGCAGTGCCTATAAGACAGTTGTGACAACTTCCCCCTCCTTGGGGACAGCACTTGTGTCAACAGCATCATCTGTGGACTTCGGAACTGGCACAGGACAGCAGCTGGAAGCCATTCCTGTCCCCCTTCCTGACTCCGTACTACTCCCTGGAGCTTCCATCCAGCTGCCAATGTGGCTTCGTGGGCCAGACGAAGAAGGTGTCCATGAAATTAACTTTTTATTTTACTATGAAAGTGTTAAAAAGCAACCTAAAAAACGGTGGGTAATTTAAAACTTTTAAAGTGTAAGATCCTTACTTAATACTTAATATACACATTTGAGTAAATATTTGATACTCGTTATAATTATTACATACTTGGTATATATTATATATCATTGATTACTAAGAAGTAACCATCTTCCAAATTATGCATAATGTCTATATCTAAACTTGTTATAATTATAACTTAATTCTAGGTAGGTAAGAATAAAAATTTAACTACATGAAAATTTTTTTAATGTAGAAAATGAAAAAAAACACAAAATTTTTAGTTGTTTTTAGTTTATAAGCTTACTGTTCTTATTAAACTTAAGTGCTGTGTCATTTGTATATAAGCCCCCATCCATTCGTCCGTCCTTTTGTAAGAACGTGCTTTTGGCATGTATGAGAAATGTACATACAGTGCCATGCGGTGGATGATCATTTGACGAATGCAGCCTCACTTATTGGTACAATATCAGGCCTGCATGTTGCACAGCAGAATTCTAATGCTACTGTTATCTTTATAAAATTAACATTTTTTATTCTGTAGAATATCTAAATGTTGTGAAATAGTGTAAGGACAAAACCAGGAAAATACTTGAAGTGATGGTAATGTGAATTCTCCTTCAGAGGATAATAGACACAGGCCGAACTCTGGCCAGAGAAGCTTTAGTGCTGTGGTAGTGAGAGAAGCTTCAGAGTGCAGGAGAGATGTCACAGCATGGATACTGAGTGGATAGGAATCAGCTTTGTGTATGCACAACAGTTCACCAGTCAGAGAACAGGAACTAAATTGTGGGAAAGAAGTCAGAAGGGTTCGGTGTGGTAGCACGGGCCTGTAATCAGGGAGAAGGCAAGATCAGGACTAGAGGCCACTCTGACTTTGGCATAAAAACAAAACATTATATTTCAAATGTACAGCTTTGAGTACAAAGTTAAAATTTGAGGTTTGAGGCCTGGGGATATGTGCCTTGGTGGTTAAGAGCTCTTGATGTTCTTCCAGAGGACTCATGTTTGGTTCTCAGCATCTAATTGGGTGTCTCACAACTGTGTGTAATCAGTTTAGGTGATCTGGTGCCTTCATCTGTCCTTATGGATACTCATAGGTACACATGTGACGCGTACACACAGATTAAAAAAAATTGTGGTTTGGTTTGGTAGTTTTAATTTTGAGACCTATATATTTATTTTGAGACAAGATCTCACTATGTAGCCCTGGCTAGCCTGGAACTCACCGTAGACCAGGTTGGCCTCAAACATTCAGAGATCTTCCTAATTTTGCCTCACTTAATAGCACATGCTACCACACTTCTGGGGACATCTTTTAAGAGAGAAGATGTAATTGTTGCTGTGTGAAGGTTATCTTCACTATGACATGGTTGAATTCTGACCAGCCAGAGAAAAGCCTAGAGCCAGAAATACTATGAGTTTCCTTCCAAACTGAGAATAAACAACTAAACTGAACTTAAGTCTTACCTCATTGTATTCTTTTTTCTTTTCTGGTTATATGCAATCCTGGAAGTTACTGTGTTTCTGATCTTTATCTAAAATTAGAGACTTGTAACATAAGGAGAGAATCTTAGATGCAGTTTGTTTGTGTTTTTAATCTTCAGACACAGAATATTAAGACACACTGCAGTTATTTGTACTAGCCGGTCTTTGAATGTTCGAGCAACTGTCTGCAGAAGTAATTCACTCGAAGATGAGGAAGGCCGGGGAGGCAATATGCTAGTCTTCGTGGATGTAGAAAACACCAATACTGTAAGTTATTTTAAATAGGAATTTTGTTTTAAAGTCTATTTAGAAGTGTTTGGGGGTCTAGTAAAATGTTTTTCTCTATAATTTGGCGTAAGTATGAATTTAGAACTGTATACATGGACTAGTATAAAAAGATCTTAAAATTCTCTAATGGGTTTGATTTTGCAGAAGGATCTACTGGTAATAGTATGGTACATTGATATAAGGTGTAGTGCTCAGTGATGAAGGCGCAGAGGTAATGAAGTGTGTGTGGATCTGTGTGGATTTTATTTTCCATATTAATAATCCTGTGCTCAGATTTTTCTGGCAGTTCTGTTCCCTTTAGACATTTCTGTCTGTACACTCTAAATATCAAAAAGATGTGATTATAAATAAAACTTAGCCTCAAGCTGATCAGTTGGGATACTTATCAAATGTTACTAGCTCTGTAATGCTTGCTTTTAGTTTCATAAATCTGCAAAACCACTGTTTAAGAAACATTGAGATTTATTTTGTTGAAATGTTGGTGACTTTTACGAGATTATGTTCTTTGAGTAAAAAAATGTTGGTAATTTCTAATGTCAGATTATCTCTTACTTAGGAAAACATAAAAAATATGTATAATAACTGGGTAGTGGCAGCCCATGCTTTTAATCTCAGCACTTGGGAGTTAGGAGCAGGGGGATCTTTGTGAGTTCAAAGCCAGCCTGGTCTACGGAGTTACAGGACAGTCAAGGCTACAGAGAAATCCTGTTTCTAAAAACCAACACACACACACACACACACACACACACACACACACACACACACACACACTCTGTATTATCTCACTTGGTTTTAATGTAAATAACTTTGAACTTGTCAGCCTTTTGAGTGCCAGGATTATAGGCATAATTGCTTGTTTTTCACCCATAATGAGAATGAGATATTTCAGGAGAAAAAGCCTCAGAAATAAAAGAAAATGTCATACTTTTTTGTTGAGAGATATCTGGTCTCAAACTGAGGCCCCTGCTTCTAACTCCTGAGCACTGAGATGATAGACATGGGCCACCATGTCTGGTTTATAGAATGATTCAGAGTGCACATAAGGCTTCATGAATGCTGGGCCAGCGGTGATCCTCACTCAAAAAAGTTCATACTTTTAATTAATCCACAACAAATCGATTTTTTTCTCTTTTGAATGAGAGTCTCATACGCACAGAAACCTGAGACTTGAGGTGTAGTCTATAAACAGTAGTTTTTAAGAGCTCCAGCCTCCCAAGTGTTGGGATTTAGATATGAACTGCCATACCTGGCTTTCAAATGAGTTGTATTACTAAGTACTACTAGAAACAGTAGATTCTAATAACATTATGTGTGGATTTGAATTGTAGCTAATATATCTCTTGGGTGTAATGTTGCTTTCTCTAAAGATGTTAAATAGATATTTGAATAACTTTCTGAAATAAATACTGTTGAATTGTTTCAAATACATACTACATTTAATGTATTTGTTTCCGAAGATTTGTTTTTATTTTATGTGTGTGAATGTTTTGCCTACTTGTATGTAAGTTTTCTGCATGTGTGCCTGGTGCCCACAGAAAACCCAAAGAGGCTGGATTCTCTGAAAATGGAACTATAGATATTGTAAGCTGCCATTTGGTTGCAGGGAACTGATTCTAGGTCTTCTGGAAACTCAGCAGAGCTTTTAGCCTCCAAATCTAAAGGGTTTGCTTCTCCCCCTTTTTCCTCTGTGCTGGATTAAACGGGGGCCTTATACATGTGGCAAGTTGTCTACCATTGAACTCTGTCCCTGCCCTCTAATGTTACTTTTGATTGATTTGAGTAATATCCGATTCTGTCCTCATTGGAGTATTTAACTCAGTGCTCTTACCCTTGAGTGACTTTTGTGTGCCTTTTTGACAGAGTGAAGCAGGGGTTAAGGAGTTCCACATGGTGCAGGTGTCAAGCAGTAGCAAGCACTGGCAGCTACACAAATCTGTGAATATCTCCGAAAACAAAGGTCTGTACCCTGAGCCTCACACTGAGTTTTATTAGGGGAACTATGTCAGTTACTTTCTTGTTGCTGTGACCCAATACGTGAAGAAGCAACTTAAGGGAGGAAGGGTTTGTTTTAGCTACAGTTTGAAGGGATATAGTCATCCTTTTGGTGAAGCATGTGGGCAGGAGCATGACAATTGGTCACGTTGCCTCTACCATCAGGAAGTGGAGAGAGTAGATAGGAAGTGGGGCTTGGTATAAGCCCTTAAGGCCCACCCCTCAGTGACCTCTTCCACCAGCAGGGTACCACTAGCTGTGACCATTTGTTCAAAGGTACTAGTCATGGGGCCATTTCACGTTCGAAGAGTAGGAATTAACTGAACAAATGGGAAAATCTGTATATTCTGAATGCATGGCATATTCATGTTTACTGCAGAAAAATTGTTGTGGCTTCAGTATAAATTATGGTGCCACTCATATAGACTTTGATGGCTGGTAAAATACATCAGCATTTAATTTTTTTTTTTTTTTTTACTTATTTATTTTTGTGTTTGTGTCTGCACTCATGTGCACATGCATTTTTCCACAGCATACATGTGGAGGTCAAAGGACGACTTAAAGGAGTCAGTCTCCTTCTACCATGTGGGATGCCAGTATTAGACTCAGGCTTGGTAGCAAGCACCTTTACCCATTGAGCCATCTCTCTGGCCCTATAAGAACATTTTTTAAAGGCCAGATACAGTGGTGGAAAATACACTATGACAAAATATAATTTGTATAAGTCATAGATGTGGAAAAATTCCAAAAGGAAGTGATTAAAAAATACTAAAAGGATATGGTCTAGTGGTAAGATTGTGGGCCCCTAGAATCCCAAGTTCTAACCCTTTGAACTTTCTGCTTAGAACATCAAATGACAATCATACACAGAGAATCAGAGTCACATATGCTTGTGTATCCTGAGATTCTGATTTTTTTTTTTTTTTTTTGTGAAACAAGGCTTCTCTGTGTAATGCTGGCTATCCTGGAACTTATGTAGACTAGGCTAGCCTCAAACTCAGAGATCTGCTTGTTTCTGCCTCTTGAGTGCTAACACTAAAGGCATACATCACTACATTCGGCTAAATGAAATTGTTTGTATAATTATTAATTGCTTTCTCTTTCGACCAAGGAAGTCTGAATAATGAACTGGGATTTGCACATGTTGTAACCTGAGAAACATTTTTATTCCCAGATGCCAAACTTGCCAGTAGGGAGAAGGGAAAATTTTGCTTCAAGGCAGTAAGATGTAAACAGAAAGAAGGTAAAGTTGTTTTACTCTCACACTTTCTTAAATGTCCGTTTTATATCTTACAGCAGTGATGTGATTAATTTGTTTTCCTGTGTGTGTGTGTGCGTTTTTTTTTTTTTAAAGGTGGTATTCAATCCTCAGAAAAATACACTTTTGCAGATATCATCTTTGGAAATGAACAGGTATGCAATGATCCACAGTAATTATTTGATATAAAAATACTTTCAAGTATCTATTTTGAAAAAAAACTGTAGCATCACTAATAACTATCTCTGAAAAGTGAGTATCTGACTTTATTGAGTTTTACACCCACCTTTAATCCGTGAGATAGTCTAAGCATGCTATAAGAATGAACCACACCACTTTACTTACATAAAACTCACTTCTTTTGAAATGTCCAGTAAGATAGGCACAGTAATTGGGATTTTAGAGAAGCTGTAATTACTTGAGGAAACTGCTGTGTTTAGGAAAGTGCCAAAGTGCAGCTTATCAACTAGAACCCTTGTTTCTAAGTCTGCTTAGAATTCTTTTCTCATGCTGTCCACCTTCAATTTTAGGCATATCACATGGTTCCAAGACCTAGAAACATAGGCTGTCTTGGAATTGGAAAGGTCTTCATAACACTTGAACATATAATATGCATGAGTCACCTGGAGCAGTGCTCTCCAAATGTTAAGAAGTATGCATTGGGGATCTTTGCTCTCAGGACTGTGGTGGAAAGTTCTATGTGGTTGTCAGTTCCGGAGTGATAGCTGAAGTAGCTTCATCTTTAGACCTTAGGTTTGAATATCAAGATGTAGAGAATTATTTTTAGGATAAAGGCTGTTCTCTACTTCTGAAGTTCCATTATGATCTGCAATAGAGTTTGAGAATACGATTTTTTAAAATTTTCTTGAAGACATGGTATCATGTAGTTTAGCCTGGCTTTGAACTCCTGATGTAGCCAAGGATGATCTTGAACTCATCTTCAAGTCTGTACTTCCTGAGTGTCGAGAATGCAGACTTAGGTCTAGGTCACCATGCATGCCTATATTTATTAGTTAGAGTTTCATTGTTGTGAAGAAACACCATGACCAAGGCAACTCTTACAAGGGGCAGCATTTAATTGGAGCTGGCTTACAGGTTTGGAGGTTCAGTCTATTGTCATCAAGGCAAGAGCATGGCAGCATGTAGGCAGACATGATGCTGGAGGAGCTTTGAGTTACACCTCTTGTTCCAAAGGCAAACAGGAAAAGACTGGCTTCCAGGCAGCTAGGAGAAAGGTCTCTCAAAGCCCACCCCCACAGTGATACACTTCCTCTAACAAGGCCATTATCTCCTAATAGTGCCACTTCCTGAGCCATTCATATTCAAACAACCACACCTATGTGACCCTATCACGTAGGGTTTGCAGCCCCAAGTTACTCTATCAGGCTTTCCTTGTGGGACTGGAGGTTGAACCCAGAGCTTTGGGTATGCCAGGCCCTCACTCTACCACCTGAGCTATCTGCCTAGCATGGACAAAATTGATTAATACTTTGTTTAATTTAATTTTGTGTGTGATCACATACATGTGCTTTTGTGTCAGGGTGGATATGTGGAGATCAGAGAGAGGAACACTCTCGGGAATCAGTTCTTTCCCTGTGTTCAGACAGACTCTCTCTTCTCTGCCTTGTGTCTGCTGCACTCTATGTTCCCAGGCTACCTGGCTTACAAGTTGTGAACTGCTTCTTTCTGGACCTTCACTTTTCCATAATGATGCTGGGATTAAGATGGGCTCTAGAGATCCACTTCAGGTCATCGAGCTTGTGTGACAAGTGCTTACTTTTTTTTTTTCCTTAGTTTTTTTTGAGATGGGGTTTCTCTGTGTAGCCCTGGCTGTCCTGGAACTCACTTTGTAGACCAGGCTGGCCTCAAATTCAGAAATCCGCCTGACTCTGCCTCCCCAAGTGCTGGGATTAAAGGCGTGTGCCACCACTGCCAGGCAAGTGCTTACTTTTGAACCATCTCCCAGTCCTATGCATTTTTAACCAGCCCTGCAGTTACCTGAAGAGGTTGTCTAGTGAGCCACACTGTCATCATGAATGACAGTGCTGTTTACGAAATGACTTCTTTATGCTCTTTAACAATTCCGTACACCTCTAAAGTATTGCTTTTCTCTAATTAGGAGTTTTCATATGGCCCGCCTTTTGTTATGTAAAATTGTATTGTCTTTTCTTTATCTTCCCTGGACACTTGAAAAATCATGGAAGTGTAGACTATTTGGTGTAACACCTTTTAAGTAATTACCTTCTGAGTAATTTGTACTAAACGACCTTCACATATTCAGCTGCACAGACAGGAAATTAATAAGTGAACCTTAGAGTACATATGAGTTTTAGAATTGTAAATTTTGGTATATTACATTAATGAGTGACAGTTTTGACAGGGCAGTTTGTTAAAACACTAATGTTGACAATTGCTTCTTTTTTTTTTCTTTCAACAGATAATAAGTTCAGCAAGTCCATGTGCAGATTTCTTTTACCGAAGTTTATCCTCAGAGCTGAAAAAAACCCAAGATCAGCTTTCTACATATCCAGAGAAGCACAGTGCAGAGGGTGCCGTGAGGCTAATTGAGAAGTGCAGTGAGGTGGACCTGAGCATTGTCATCCTGTGGAAGGTGGGGCACTGTTGGCAGCAGGCCGGCTTATTTTACAGTGTGAGACTGGGGCTTTCTGTCTAGCACAGGTGGGCTTCAAACTCGGTACTCTTGCTTTAGCTTCATGAGTGCTGGAAATACAGGTGGTATATACCATCACATCCAGCTTGGATAGCCATCCATCCATCCACCCAGCCACTGCCTGCCTGCCTGCCTGCCTGCCTTTGTTTCTTTGTTTCTTCCTTCTCTTTCCCTTTCCTTTTTCTTCTCTCCCTCTATTCTTTCCTGCTTTTTTTTTGGGGGGGTTGGTTTTTTGGTTTTTTGGTTTTTTTTGTTTTTGTTTTTGTTTTTCTGAGACAGGGTTTCTCTGTGTAGCCCTGGCTGTCCTGGAACTCACTCTGGAGACCAGGCTGGCCTCGAACTCAGAAATCCACCTGTCTCTGCCTCCCAAGTGCTGGGATTAAAGGCATGTGCCACCACCACCCGGCCTATTTTTTGTTTTTGAGACAGGGTCTCAATATGTAGCTCTGCTAGCCTAGAACTTGTTATATAGACCAGGCTGGCCTTGAATTTGCAGAAATCCATCTTTCTTGGATTAAAGGTGTGTATTACTACATTCATGTGTAGGTATTTTCAAACTGGAAAACAATTGTACTCATTTATTTTTTTAATTAAAATTTTCACTTTCAATATTGAAATTATTTTATAACATTTAAAGCTCCACAATGAGTTTTTGAATGTTTTTGTCTTAAGAAAAGAATTCAATAAGAGCGGATGGTTTTCTTCTGTTGGTTAGTGTTGTTTTCTTTGTGCCACCAAGAGTATTGTGGACATGCAGGTCTATGAAAGCAGGTGCATTAAACTCCCTGTCATGAGCAGTTCCAGACACTGTCGAGAAAGAAATTGCTCGTGAGTCTGCGGGTGCTCAGTCTACTGGACTTGCTGCTGTTTGTGCTCCATCTTTTTGTGTGCCTTTTCCCCCTTTTTATCTTTATTTACTTATTGGTACTGGAAGTAGTTGATATTTTTGAAAACATGTTGACATTGCATGAACTTCAAATGAGACACTGATTAAATAAGTTGCATATTAATTGCAGAACGAGTTTTACTTTTAAAAAGACTATTTGTGTATTGTTATGCATTAACTTGAAATCATAAGCTCTTGAGTGCCCCTTGGTGCATTTAAAGTAAGATTTTGAGTAATACATGTATAATGTGTACTCAACTGTCAAGTCCACAGTGACCTTGGTTGAGAAGAAAATTTTACTTTTCCCAAAATGCCCCACTGATCACATGTAAAGGAAGATGTGTAATCTCTGTTTTTTGGGTTTTCGAGACAGAGTTTCTCTGTGTAGCCCTGGCTGTCCTGGAACTCACTCTGTAGACCAGGCTGGCCTCGAACTCAGAAATCCGCCTGCCTCTGCCTCCCCAAGTGCTAGGATTAAAGGCGTGTGCCACCACCGCCCGGCATGATGTGTAATCTCTGATGGAAAGAAAATAGAGGTTGAATGTTTTAAAGACTGTGATAGAGTACCTGTAGTTGCATTTACACTGTGTTGAGAAAATGTCCATAAATTAGAGAGAATTTAAAATACCTATCCCCTTCTGGATTGGGCTTTTATTTTTCTCACAGGATCTTACATAATCAAGGTTGGCCTTGAACTCCTGATCCTTCCCATACCTCCCAGCTTCTGGGATCCCAGGTGTGCTATCACACCTGGCTAGTGACTGAACTCTTGTAAAGTCATCTCAGTTGTGGGATATCATGCATAGAAACAGGAAGATTTTTGATCAAATACTATTCAGCACCAAATTCATATCTTGGGCATCAAATTGTTTTGTTTGATTTTGAGACAGAGTCTCCATATATAACTCAGGTTGGCCTGAAAGTCCAACCTGTAAAAGATGTCAAACATTGTCCCAAGACTCAGACAGTGAACTCCTATAAGGTTAAGCCAGCAGCTGTTCAACGGACTGACTTCTGAGTTCCAGGCTGAGTGGGCTGTGGCTGTCTTGTGCCTTAGGACAGGAGTACTCAAAGTGTGACCCCACATGACAAGCTGTCACTGGTCAGTGAATACAGAAGTTGAATGTACTCAAGCATTAAGATTCTTGCAGCATTCCAATGCAGTCTCTTGAATCTAAGGGAAATTTGGCTTATTAAAAATAGTCAAGGCTGGAGAGATGTCTCGGCAGATAAGAGCATTGGGCTGTTCCTCCAGAGGACCCAGGTTTAATTCCTAGCAACCACATGGTGGCTTATAACTCCAGTTCCAGGGCATCCAACATTCTCTTCTGGCTTCCTCAAGTACCAGTCACATATACAGTGCAGAGACATACATGTCAGCAGAATACTGGTATACATAAAATAAAGAAATAAAATTAAAAAACAAAACTCCAGATAAATCTTGTATATTATATAATATAGCAATAGTAAATCAGAGCCATTGGCAAGTATTTCTCTAGAACAGAGTCAGTTCAAGACCCAGAAAAATTATAAGTTGGAGCAGATATTTTAAAGTAGATGAATTCAATTAACTATTTATTAGTAGAAAAAAGCCTTTTTTTAAAAACAAAAACAAAAACAAAAAAACGTAGTGTAGGCAGATATGGTGCCATGTGCCTGTAATTCTAATATTCAGAAGGCTTGAGTTTGACTCCAGCCTGAGCTACAGAGCAGATCCCACTTCCCTCTGCGATATACCGTGAGACCTTGTCTTGGAAAAAGGGACCAAAACCAAAAGGAAGTGTCTTGATTCAAGTGGGCATGCTGGTACACACCTATAATGCTAGCACTCAGGGCAGACAGAAGCACAGGTTTGAAGCCACCCTGGACTACACAGTCTGACAAGGCGTGGCCATTTTCACTCACCGGATTTAGCTATAGTCACCTGTATTTTGACAGTTGAGTAAAGAAGCTTATGTTACTTCTTGGTCTTTAACTGAGATCACCTTCAGAAAGCAGCCTTTCTTGGGCCTGTGGAGATGGCTCAGTGAGTAAAGTGCTATGCAAGCATAGGGGCCTGAGTTCAGACCCCCCAGAACCCAGGGTCCAAGTCAGGCACTGACCTACATCTGCAACAGTAGTTCAGGGCAGAGAGAGGTGGGTCCCTGCAGTTCCCTGAGAGCAGCCTGTCGGGCAGCTCCAGGCTCAGTGAGAGGTGGCTGAGGAAGACAGTACATGAGGAGATCTGACTCTCAGGGCCACCCACCCTCATGTGCATGTTCACACACAAAAAAGGCCTATGCTGTGGCATACTTCTTTGGAGTTGTCTCTTGAAAGTTTATTGAAAACAAGGAAAAAAATCCTCAAGATTCATTTCTTTGAAATACTTGGATAACCTGAGTTATAGAAAAGAAGCCCAAACAGATAGAGAGGGAGGGGCAGATGGTTCTTTATGGAGTAGATACAGGTTGAAATGCTGACACGGGATTATCGATAATTGATAGATGCTAGGTGTCATTTTTTTCTTTCTTTCTTTTAAGGTTTCTATCGTGAGTGAAAGGTAACATTTCTGTTGGTTGCGTTTTTAGGCATACGTTGTAGAAGATAACAAGCAGCTTATTTTAGAAGGCCAGCATCATGTTGTTCTTCGCACTGTTGGGAAAGAAGCCTTTTCACACTCTCAGAAACAGGTAAGGGCAGTTGCTGCGAGGCTGGTGTGATATTTTCATGTGCGCAGATTGTTGTTCTTACCTCATGCTCATGGTCTCTGTGCCTTGCCTCATCCCCTATGCCTCTGTCTTCCATGTTCTGAGACAAGATATAGTTACATGGCTCTGGCTGGCCTCAAAGTGCAGTCTCTGCCTTGGCCTCTGGTGCTGGATTCACATGCCTGGTGTGTCTAAGTATCCTTCTGTGGCTCCTGTTTATGTCTTTTCTCCTGGCAGGTGAAACGTAGAAATTTATTCAGTGTTATGTATTTTATTGAATCCTGAGCCTCACACATGATAAGCCCACACTCTACCACTAAGCTATATACCTTTAGCTCTTATTGAGAAGTCATATTGTTTTAGATGACTTGAATATATTAGTAATACATTTAAAAATATTTGTTATATGTATTTTATTTTAAAGGTGAATCTTTTGCTTGTATGTATGTCTGTGTACCATGTGCATGCTTGATGTTCATAGACTATGTCCATGTGCACACAGACTTAGGAAGACGATATTGGATCCTGGAAGTGGAGTTAGAGTTGTGAACCAGGTCCTTTAGAAGAGCAGACAGTGTTCTTAACCCCTGAGCCATCTCTCCATCCTTAATAATGCATTTCCAAACTTTTAAAATCAAAGGTAGCCGGGCAGTAGTGGCGCATGCCTTTAATCCCAGCACTTGGGAGGCAGAGGCAGGCGGATATATCTGAGTTTAAGGCCAGCCTAGTCTACAGAGTGAGTTCCAGGACAGCCAGGGCTACACAGAGAAACCCTGTCTCGAAAAAACAAAAAAAAAAAAAAAAAAAAAAAATCAAAGGTAGTTACAAACATAGAGTTTTTACAAATGGAAACACATTCTAACCGAAGACTGGGGTAGAGAAAAAGATCCTAACTGCTTTCCAGAAACTCTTCCAGTCTTCCTCAGCTCTTTGTCTTCTGGATTATTCTGGATTGTCTTCTGGCCATTTCAGTTCATTTTGGTTGTTTTCCAACCAAAAAACAGTGGGTTCCTGGAACATTGGTTGACTCCAAGACTGAGGAAAGGGGAAAGCAAAGTGAGCTGTAAGACCTTACGGTACAGGGTATGAGGTGTCCACAGCTTAGGAGAGCATGCTGGTTTGTGTTGCTTGTCTGTGACAGTGTTACTGTTCCTCTCCCTTAGTCCTCAGAAGCACTCTGTGCACTGTCCAGGTAGAGTCAGCTGTGCTGTGAAATAAGTAGAGCTGTTCTATGTCCGGTATGAGGTAGTTTTGATGCTGTTGTTCAGTTTCTTCCTTTAAGAAAAAACAAAATCCTGTCTCGGAAACCAGGGAGGGAGGGAGGGAGGGAGACAGACAGACAGACAGACAGACAACCTTAAGTCCCTTCTGCAGTTAGCCTAGGTTGGCCTCAAACTGGCTATGTAGCTGAGGTTGACCTTGAATTGCTGATTCTCTTGCTTCCACCATCCAAGGGCTGGGATACAGGGCATGCATGGGATTCCAGCAGTGCTACTGGGCCTGGTTTATAGAGTGCAGGTTATTGAACCCGTGCACATCAGGCAAGCAGTGTACCAGCTGAGCTATCTCCCAGTACATGTTAGCCTTTAAGTAATATTTTTGTGTATATGTTTATATATATGTTTATATATTTTAACAAATCTCAAATGTTTGATTTTACCAATAAAGACTCGGGAGCCGAATGCTGGGGTGAAAGTCTACTAGGTCAGAGAGGCAGAGGAAGCACGTAGCTGAACTTCTTCAGCTGACATCCCAAAAGGAAAATGCAAGCTCCCCCTCTCCGTACTGTCTCCAAAAAACTTTCAAACTGAATGTCCCTCCCTTCTACTTCCTATACGTCTTTCTATCTGTTCTGACTTCCTCTTACTCTCTATGGTATTTCCTCTGTTCACTTTCTATCAACTAGTTGCTTGCTCTGCCTCTTGACCTATGGTAAAATTTATTTAATCCTGTTTACAATAAGCTCTTGGATTACAAAAATCCTGCTTACAGAAAGCTCTTGGATTAAAGGTGTGTGCTAGGACTGAGCCACAAAACTAGAAACAGGTTTTTCTAGTAAGTAATACAATCTTGGGGTTCACAGTGTGATCAGATATCCTGAAACATATTTGAAACACTAAATCTGTGAAATAAAGCAATATATTTTCAAAGTGAGATTTTTTTTTTTTTTTGGTGCACTCCTATTCTTAAACTGGTGCTATATAATTTAATATCCACAGCCTAAGTAGTAAACAGTTTTATTGGATAAGAATCATATCAACCATTGAAATGATCAGTTATGAAATCTAAATTTACATATAAGAAAAGTATTAATGTAATTATGTAAGATCATAGAGCTAATATGTGGAATTGTTAGGTAAATGGAAATTGGTATTTATTCCAGGCTATATTGCAAATGACAGCAGATGTTAGTTTAAATAATAGCAAAAAATAAAAATAAACCAACTCTTTATAATTAGGTTGTCTTCATTGGCTTTTTAAAAACCTGTATGCTGTAACTTTATTAAAGCATCATTTCATTATTAATCCTTTTCTTGTCTATTCTCAGGAGCCACCAGAAATGGAACTATTAAAGTTTTTCAGGCCAGAAAACACTACAGTTTCCACGAGACCATCAGTAGAGCAGCTTTCTAATCTCATTAAAACAAGTCTCCACTACCCGGAGTCATTTCATCATCCATTTCATCAAAAAAGGTTTGAGGGTTATTTCTGTTAAATTTCCTATGTACATGTACAAGATACTCATTCTTAAAAATTAATATTATTTTGATAACAGCATTAACACGCATCAAAAGAAATTTAAAACAATATTTATTCTTAAGTGATTTAGCCTTTACTATTAGTGTTTGAAAGTGTATGTTCTCGTTCTCTCTCTCTCTCTCTCCTCTCTCCTCTCTCTCTCTCTCTCTCTCTCTCTCGCTGTCACCTTGAGTGTTACTGAGGATGGACATTGTCCCAGCCACTTCTCAGGTGTCATAAGCTTGCTTTCTTTTTGAGTTGTAAGGTTTTTCATAAATTCAAAAACAAGAGGGAAAGTTTGCATCATTTTGGTTTAGACACAAACCTACAGCATGACTAGCAGATTTTGTATATATGTGTGAGTACATTCCTTAACATTCATGTGGAAATCAAAAGACAGCCTTCACCAGTTGTCTCCCTCCACCATGTGGGGCCCAGGGAGCAAATGCAGGCTGTCAGGCTTGCCAGCAGTCTCCTTTACCTACTGAGCCATCTTGTAAACTAACACCCCCCCACACCCTTGGGGAAACTTTTAAATACTAATATCAATAGGGAATGATTCGTTTGTAATGTTGATAATTGACTTTAATGTATAAACAAAGTTTTTAAAATAAAAAGTTCTAAACCTGATGACACTTGAAAAGGCTGTCCATTTGCAGGTATAAGATGGAGTGAGTTTTCTTGGAACTAGTGTCTCTGTGATAGCTGATGTTCAGGGTTTTGGGGAAGTCACCTTGGTAGAGCTGGGGAGGGATGTGATGAGACAGAAGAGAAATGGTAAGCAGTGAGCCAAGGAGAGAGGAAGGCTGGAAAGACTGGAAAGGAGCAGAAAGGCAGGAAAGAAAACCAGATGAAAGTGGGCTGTCGTGGAGAGAAAAGGTCAGCAGTCTGAAATGCCCCAGAGGTCTAACCCGGTGGACCATAATGTCAATAGAGGCTGAGACTTGGAAGGGCAGGAGGTGCTGCACGGAATCCAGGAGATTCGCAGATATCTGCATCTCCTTTCTAGGGACATTTCCATAAGCTGTGAGTATTAGAGCCTTAGAGGATCAAATCGGACCAGCATAGTGTAAGTTCCTGGGATTTCACTTGTCTTGTGTAATCTTTTTTTTACCCCTGCCCTCACATTTGTAATTTAAATGGAAGAGATGGTGCAGACTGGGCATAGAACCAGCAGACCCTAAGCCATGATGTATCTAGACACTGTCTGATTGGTTATAGAAAGTGTATGTTCTCATATTTATTATGGAGAGATTTTATTACTGTATTTTATTTACAAAATAAGTTACCTAGAATGACTTTGTGACTAAGCTTTTTTTTTTTTTTATTTGAATTTGACTTTAAACTTGTGTCTATTAAATCTTCTTGTGTTATTTTTAAGAAACTTGTTTTTGAGAAGAAAGTGCATGGCTAATGGTTTTGTTTGTTGTCTTCCACAGCCTTTGCTTAGTGCCAGTCACCCTTTTACTTTCTAACTGTTCTAAGGCTGACGTAGATGTAATAGTTGATCTCCGACATAAAACAACAAGGTAAGAATTTATTTTGTGAATGGTTATTTTGTAGCCCAAAGTTTAGTATCCTTTAAAGCAATTCAGTATTTTGAAATTACACAGATCCTTGCCTAACATGGATAAAGTTATTCAAACATGCCCTAGATTTGTTTGATTTGTTTATATTGTATCAAAGAAGTGTTTACAGAGCTATTAAATATGAAGGTTTTTTTTTTTCCCCTGATTTGAAAATAATGCTTTACAAGGGAGTCTACATTATACTGCAATACCCAATTCTCGTAGGGTCAGCAGGTTTGTCTCAGACATTTTTGTATTAGAAAATAAATCTGGGGTTGCAAAAATGTCTCAGTGGTCGAGAGCACTTGCTGCTCTTACAGAGGTTCTGTGCTTGGTTCCCAGCACTTGGATGGTGACTTACAACCACGGTCCAGGGAATCTGATACCTTGTGGCTCTGCAGATGAAGAACACACTGTGGGTTGTCACGTTACACCTCAGGTGACGCCTTAAGATCCAAGCACAGTAGACTGTCTGCTGTGTACCACACACTTACTAGATTATGCTGTGTTGTTAGGCACTGGGTTGTTTTCACTGGGTTGTTTTCACTGTGTAGTTTTATAAAGTTTAATATTGTGGACATTCTTTTGCACATAACTGTTTTTATATGTGCATAACCAAGAGGTTAAGAGCTCAGTTTCAAGCCGGGCGGTGGTGGTGCATGCCTTTAATCCCGGCACTTGGGAGGCAGAGGCAGGGGGATTTCTGAGTTCGAGGCCAGCCTGGTCTACAGAGTGAGTTCCAGGACAGCCAGGGCTACACAGAGAAACCCTGTCTCGGAAAACCAAAAAAAAAAGAGCTCAGTTTCAAATTATGCTCCATTGTAGGCATTAAATGAAATACTCTTAGTATTGTTCTTAGAAAATAACAATAACTGCTAACACATGGTTGATTGTTACAATGATATTGTTATTAATTTCATAAATAGTTCCTAGAAATAAAAGGATTTGATGAAACAAAGGTGTAAGACTTCAGAGAAAAATACAAAGGAAAAAGTTTACAACTTACCATTTCCTTCCTCCTGTAGTCCCGAGGCATTGGAAACTCACGGATCATTCACGTGGCTTGGACAGACACAGTATAAGCTCCAGCTGAAAAGCCAAGAGACACACAGTTTGCAGCTGAAGGCATGCTTTGTTCATACAGGCGTTTATAACCTTGGAACTCCAAGAGTATTCGCCAAGTTATCAGACCAGGTTACAGTATTTGAAACAAGTCAGCAGAACTCCATGCCTGCTCTGATTATCATCAACAATGCGTGACGGCTGAGAGTCACAGACTGTCTGACTTTGTGGAATTGGTTTTACAGCAGCATTTGAAATACCCAACTTGTTAAGGAAGTTCTCTGAATACTGCAAAATACAAGGACTTGGCACTTAATTGACACAGTATGCTGGCTGGGCTGAGAATGCTAAGACTCCATTTTTTTTTTCCTTTTAAACCTGGTAATAATTTACATGCTTATAATACAGAATTCAATGTATCCATACACCTTATTAAGCCGTGTCTTAAAATAACCGTCCAAGTCTGCTGTTGCAACTTATTGAATGGTTGTGACTCTTAGGAGGTGACTTTGAGGAATGAAAGGCCTTGCTGGCAATACTCCTGTTAAGCCATTAGTCTGAAGATCCTACCTTTACTGTGAAGTTCTATAGAGTGTTAAATACAAATTTTCCTGTAAACAGTTCTGTAAGATCAGTTTTGAACTTTGGTTACGGACACTCATATTTCAATGTGGTGTCCCAATGGCTTTATACATAACTGTAAAAAAGCTTTTCTGATGCTTTGAACATAGTTTTGAAGGAGTTTGACTTTATTCCTTTGCTCATCTCTTACTGTGACACTATTTCACAATAAGATTTTTGTCATTAAATCATATACTTTATTATAATAACTTTAACAATTAAGTTGATCTGTTTAAAATATAAATCTATTCAAGTTAAAAATAAGCTTTTCAAAAATGTATTATATTTATAACAAATTTACTGTAAATAGAATAAAAACATACTATTCACTGTATAAATTTATTAGATGCCTTTTTTTAAAACTTGGCTTTGTGAGGATTTAATATATTCTTTATGTAAAATAAATGTCAAACATGTACAGTAGGCACTAGCCTAGTTCCCTGTGAAAGCTTCATTGCCATTGTTTAAAACTGAAGCATGGTCTTTGTTCTTGAAGAGCAGATGCAGTTTTTATTTGCACATGGCCTGTCGGATGCTGTGTGCAGGGCTGCATGGTCTGCCTTTACCCTGGTGGGAAGGGCATCAGCACCCCTACAGCTGCCCTGGGCGGCCGCACAGGCACGGGTGCTGGTTATCCAGACTTCCTGTGGAAAGAAGTACAGCTGAGCTGAACAGGAAACTAAAGCAGGAGCCAGCCAGTCTCTTCTAGTGGGAAAAACCTAGACCAAAGTACAGAGCCGGGAGGCTGGCGTTATGGAGTCTGCTCCCAGGATCTGTTCCCTTCCTAGAAGCAGCGTAGAGACAGGCACAGATTCCCTGTGCCTGGAGGAGATGATGTATAAGTCAGGAGAATATGTGAATTGAAGCAAGCGGAGGGAAAGGCTGAGCTGGAGGAAGAGAAATGCTGACGCGGTGGAGTCTGGAAAGAGGAGGAAGAACACAGGCAGTGCGGAGAACCTCACAGATGTCCAGATGTCTGTCAGATCATGTCACTTCTGTCTGCATGTATCCTGGAAAAACCACTCGTGGTGGAGGAAGGCAAGCAGTGGAGGCCAGAGCATGCATTTCCTCCCTCCCCGAATGCCTGCCTGAAGACTGGACTGCAATTTGGGACTTCATGCACTTAGACAAGTCAACCCAGGTCCAGAAGAGCAGCAGAGATAAATCTGATAAATGACTTCATAAGAATAATACAAGCCAGTTGAACAGTGGGTTGTTTTACTTTTCACAACAGGTCTTGTGTATCTCAGATTGGCCCTGAACTTACTATAGAATTTGATTTTTGATGCTGTCAAATTACTTTTATTTTTAGTACATTACTGTACTTCACTTTAATTTTTAATTTGAAGAAATTACTTTAATTTTTGAGTGGCCTTTAATTTTTGATCCTGTTTCTCCCTTCCAAGTGCTAATATTACAGGCATATATCACTGCACCCAGTTTCTGCAGTGTTGGGCTGGTACCAGGGCAGTGATTCTGTCATAAATAAGAGGCTGAAAGAAAAGCTGGTTTATCTGGCAGGAGTTTAAAATTGTCAGTACTCTCCCACTCTTGCACAGGGAAAGAGTTACACTAAATATAGCATGTGTTGAGAAAGCATACACAGCCCAAACTGAGCTGCACCCCCAGCCCTAAGCTAAACTTAGCAAAAAAACCCTTGCAGAAAGGGAGTGAAGCATATTTGCAGACTAACCCAGAACATTGAATTCAGGTGGCTGTAAGCTAATGGCAGCTGCCCAGATCTTCCCATCCATTCTCCAGACACGTATATGAGCCCATGGTAAGAGAGGTGGAGCCAAACCTAACTCTTGATTTCAGTGTAGCTAGGAAGAGGATATACCACCTCCAAAATTTCCATTAGTGGGAATTCAGCGCAAAATTTCAACAAGCTTGTACTTGGAGCCTTTGTAGAGCCTGGAAATGAAGACAACAGGAATGCAGAAAGGAGAGAGGCAAAGGCTGAGCTGAAGTCACTCTAGGGAAGTGATCCTGATGTTTGATGACTCTGGCAAGCTGAGACTAAAAGGAAAAGACATTACAGGGTCAGGATTCCCTTTGCAAGGTTTCACCATAGCAAGGGATTCATGAAACCATATCCACAGGGGGGCGCTAGAGATACAGCTTTCAGTCAGTGCTGCCATTAAGGTGTCTTTCAAGCTGAAATTAGTGTTGTAAGAAATGACTCTTAAAGTTGAGGGAGGAGAGATGAATAGCTTTTGCTTTTTAAAGACTTTTGTTGAATTTTATTTGTGTGTGTGTGTACCACATATATGCAGGTACCCACAAAGAAGCTGGAGCCCAGAGTCTTGCACCAATTTATTTTCATTTTTGAGACAGGGTCTCCCATAGCCCATTCTGGCCCCCAACTTCCTGAGGATGACCTTAAACTTCTCCCTTCTGGGTATTGGGATTACGGGTGCGTGCCTCTGTGCCTGGTTGTATTTGGTGCTGGAAATGGAACCCCAGGCTTTTGTGTATGCTAAGCAGCCACTCTACCAGAGGAGCGAGACACATTCCCAGCCCACGTCACCCATTTTAATCCAGCACTCAAGCTGAGCATCGCAGTCACCTGCAGTTGCCTTTTGACCTACCAGAATGCAGTATCCTAAATGTCCAAAAGAACTGTGAAGAGGAGCACAAGCAGTTTGAGAACATAATTCTGGAAAAAACACCCCTAGAAAATAATCTTACAAGAAGTGATGTGAGGCTGAGCAGTGGTGCCACACGTCTTTGATTCCAGCACTTAGGAAGCAGAGGCAGGCAGATCTCTGAATTTGAGGCCAACCTGGCTACTGAGTGAGTTCCAGGACAGCCAGAGGTACACAGAGAGCTGTCAAAAAAGGATGAGGAAGAAGGAGGAGAGAGAAGATGAAGATGAAGACGTGAAGAAATCTCAGGACTGCTGGACAAGTGCTGAGGGGGTGGGCAGACTTGGATCACTCTGGTGAAGCATCCAAGCAGGTCAGAGCAGGTCTGGTGAGATTTGTTGGTGCTCCACACTTGACAATCATCAGAAGGTCACTGCAGATAGAGAAAATTATTCTGCAGTCTGTGTGTCCTCAATGAGTGACAAAGCAATTCCAGATTTCCTCCCATCGTAACCTCAGTTCCAGGGCCATCAGAAGCCCTCTCCTCCCCTCTCCTGGCACCTGCATGTGCACAGTGCACATAAATTCATACAGGCACAAACACATTTAAATCTTCAAAAAGTAGTTATTTCTATGGATCACTGAATAAATTTATAGATATAGAAGATGTCTCATACACATGTACATGGCATTTTCTACCCATCCCCACCCCCACCCCCCGCATGTGAGATGTAAGACGGACTCACGGCACAGGATGGACTTGAACTCAGCCACCTCGGACTCCCGAGCTCGGCGACAGCAGTGCACCACCGCTGGCCGGCTTACATGGCATTTTCTAAGTCATATATATATATTTTTAAGGAAAGGTTTAAAAATACTACAAAAGGGACCAGCTAGATGGTTCAGGAGTTAAGAATACTGGCTGCTTTTCCAGGGACCTGGGTTTAATTCCTAGCACCCACCCAGTGGCTTACCGCTGTCTATAACAGGACATTCTTTTCTGACCTCTGGGTATCAGGGATGCATGTGGTGCACCGACTTGCAGGAAAAACAGCATGCACGTAAAAGCAGATGAACTAGAAAATGAGCAGGAGTGTGGCTCAGTGCTAGGGTGTGTCCGGAGCAGGTGCAAGGCTTTGGGTCTGATCTTCAATACCCATGCCACACCCAACAACTACAAAGGGAAACCTCTGTGGCTTTCCTGTCATAAATAAGAGGCTAAAGGCAATGCTAGTTCATCTGGCAAGAGTTCCCAATCTTCAATAATATCACCCAGTCTCTCACAGGGAAGGAGCTACACTATGTATAGAACATTTTGATAAAGCACACAAAGCCAAATGGTGTATAAAAAGAAGGAAATAACAAGCTGTGAACCAGGTGTCAGCTTCCCAGATAGAAAGCTTCTGTGAATATCTAGGTGCTGGGAACCAAACCAGGTTGTCTTCAAGAGCAGCAAGTGTTTTAAATCATGAAACCAGCTTTTTGGCTCCAGCAATAACTTTAAATCAAAATTTTGACTAATGTACAAAGAAATGAGTTTCATTGGAAAGAGTTGTTTTGAAAATTGAAACTGCAATTTCAATTTACTTGCTTGGAACTGGTTATGAGGTTTATGCAAATGAAGTTCTGCAATTTTATTTAAATTAAATTCAAATTTTCACCTGTTAAACTCTAAATGCACAGAGTCGATTGCTGGGGTTATTTTATTAGGCCTCAGCTGCTGGAGAAGGCTGACTGTGGCCAGGAGATCTGCTGCTCCTCCCGGCTTTCAGAATGTGGTATTTACCTCCCAGCATTCCCTGCTTGTAGTAGACAATTCTAAAGCCTTGCCCAGAAATATGATTCTTTAATCAAAAAAGCAAAGAGAAAATGAGTTTATTGTATAGACGTATAAAGCATGGTTCTAAGTTCAAAGGGCATCTGCTGAGATATCCAGGTTCTTGTATCCTAGAAAAAAGAATTGGACCAGAGCCATATGGATAGTTTTAGAAACAGAGATAGTTTAATCAAGCCAAGAACAGAAGCAGGCTGGAGAACTGAGACACACAGGAGCTGTAATGACCTCCAGCCCATATCGGTCATTTGCATAGCACCCAGGTTTTCCTGTTTGGAAATCTCAGGCTTTTCTGCACATGATCTGTTTCATTTCTCGTAGCTCAAGGTGTCGGGGTAGGCCTTCCTCTACCATTCATTGATTTCTCTCTGAGCCTATCTTTGATGCCCTATTCCCCTGCCACATCAAGGAATCCTCTGATGAGGATTTGTTTTATCTTTTCAAAAAAAAAAATTTTTTTTTTAATACAGGGTCTCACTATAAAGCTTTGGCTAGCCTGGAACTTACAGCAATCCTCCTGCCCTAGCCTCCTAATTATTGATATTACAGGCATGTGTCACCATGGCTAGCTTCTGTGAGATTCCTTTTTGTTTGGTTGTTTTTTTCTAGACAGGGTTTCTCTGTGTAGCTCTGGCTATCCTGGAACTCACTCTGTAGACCAGGCTGGCCTCATACTCAAGAGATCTGCCTGCTTCTACCTTGCAAGTGCTGGGACTAAAAGTGTGTGCCACCTCTGCCCAATATGAGGGTTTTTGTTGTTTGTTTGTTTGTTTCGTTTTTTAATATTTTTATGAGCTCGCATGCATTTTTGTGTACCATCTGTATGTCTAGAACCCATGGAGGTCAGAAGCTGGAGTCAGCTTCCCTAGAACCGGATTTATGGACGGTTATGAGCCACCATTTGAGTGCTTAGAACCAAACTGGTCCTCTGCAAGTGTTACAGATGCTTTAGACAATGGAGCCGTCTCTCCAGCCTCTTTGGTGAGCTTTTTAAACTATAGAACTGGTTGCTGAAAAGATATTGCTCAGTGGTAAGAACATGTAATGCTCTTGCAAAAGACCTGAAATCAGTTCCTAGCACCCACAATGGGCCACTTAACAGCTTCCTCTAAACCCAGATCAAGGAGATTCATTGTTTTCTTCTGGACTCCAGAGGCATCTGCACTTACATGTATACACACACACACACACACACACACACACACGCACACACATACATGGGAGGGGAGTTATAATTTACTGGTAATTAACTCTGAGTCACCAATAATGTATCAATGTCCCATTAAGGAAAGAAATCAAACCACTTCCCTTTAGAGTCCAGTCCAGATTTGAATTCTCTACTTCTTACTCCTGTGTCTTGTATTCTCTGTCTGTTGTATGAGGCTGAACGTGTGTTTCTCTGTCCCTGTGTGTCTGTTGTGTGACTGTGTGGGTCCATTGTGTGAGTGATTGTGTATGTCTGTCTGTGTCTGTCCCTGACAGAGGATTTGTTCTGTTTATTAAACAGCATAGAAGCATCACATGGGGGTAGGAATGGGATACTTTACAGCAATCTTTAACAGTTTTACAAGGTGTTAAGTCTCTGGCTCCAACAGATCCCAACTGACCCAGATAACAGACATCACTGAGTATTATCCAATAACTGTAAATGGTTGCTTTCAAACCTTTATGGTAGATTTTAAGAAGTTACTTTTAACTTCAGTATTTTCTGCTTTCATCATTATCTGGGTTGGGGACGTGGAAGAGTATATACCTTACGATTACAGATATGCATTAGCTTAGGGTATAAAAGTTGACCTCATAGGAAATCCAAGGCAGGTGGTAGTTCCTTTGTTCTCTTAGAGGAAGGTTAAACAGTTTGAGCACACACACAGGAGGCTAGCAGTCTTAAGTAACCACAGGGTATATTATTACTCTGCCTGGGAGGTCCAGCAAAAGTCCCAGTCTCTTAGAATGTAAAATATTGTATTGCTAGGTGTCTTGATTAAAAATACACTGTAGGAATCATGCCTTCTTAAGGAACATTAGGTCTGGGCTGGTTCCTCTACGATTTGTTTATAAGAAACATCCAGGTGACTTGGAAATCCTGCTTTAGGTGGCTGTGTTGAGGACAGGAAGGCATGTATGTCACTCATGTATATCGTCAGTTGTGTTTGGACTACAGGGTCAACCACCCAAGGAATGAGGCAGAGTTATTTGACAGCTGCTCTAAGAAGAGGGTGGTGCAGTCCTCGGGCCCCACATGGCTTTGTCTTCCCAAACACCATGTCAGGAACAGATGGTGCATTTGATGGGGGAAGGGGGATGGCGGGAGGAGGGGGAGCTGCCTGTCAGAGTTTGCCTTACTTGTGACTTGACCCTTTGGTAAATGAGCCACATTCTCTAAGCCTGTTTGTCATTTTCTGTGGAGCTGCTTATCTGCCACTTTTGAGTTCAGCGCCAACTCCATTGTATGCTCACAGGGATCAGACCTATGTAAGGAACACTCACAGGAAAAGGAAGACTGAACAAATAAAATTAGCCATGCCTATGCCTTTAAAAAAAAAAAAAATCTTACACATAGAACTGGGCAAGCATGGCAGCACATGCTGTAATCCCAGCATTTGGGAGGTTGAGGCTAGAGGATGAAGATCAAAGTCATCTTTGGTTACATAGGCAGTTTGAGGCCAACCTGGGCTATATGAAACTTCTCCAAAAAATATTGAATATGAGGTATTCACAACTAATTCACTGAGATTCTTTTGGGAGGTAGAACACATAACTCACTTCCATGGTGGCTTTTTTGGGGGTGGGGCTTGGTGATTTCCATAGACTGTTGAAAGGGGGGTTGGGGGGAGGAATGAAGCACCCGTCACTGCCCTGTGGAAGGTCAGTTTGTAAGGTACACAGCATAGGCCGCTGTGCTGCTCCTGTGTGCCAGGCAGTAAGCAGTGTTCTCTGCGTGGTGTCTAGTGCCTGTTGGACTCTTAGAAGAGAACAAGATCTGGGTGGATTTGGATTTTTTGTTTGTTTTTTTAGAGAGAAGTTCTTACTGTATAGCCCTGGCTGTCCTGGGCCTTACTCTGTAGGCTGGCCTCAAACTCAGATCCACCTTCCTCTGCCTCCCTAGTGCTGGGATTAAAAGCATGTGCCAGCACCACTCCACAGTGTTTTTGTTTGTTTGTTTAATTACATTTGTGTGTTTATTGTGTGTATATGCATGCACACACATGTGCACACATACCCCATGCAGTGATGGGATTCAGAGGACTGTTTGCAGGAGTCCTCTTCTCCCACCATGTGGGGATTGAACTCTGATCGTCAGGCTTGGCAGCACCTTACCCACTGAACCATCTTGTCAGACCTTATTTTAATTTTGAGAAGAGAGTCTCACTATGGAGCCCTGTCTGGAACAGGAGGGCCCCTGCCTTAGCCTCACAGATGCTGAGACTGTGAGTGCAAACGATTGAACCTGACTTTTTTTTTTTTTTTTTTTTTAATTTGTGGGGTTGTTTGTTTTTTAAGGAAACTAAATCTCACTACATTTCTCAGGCTGCCCTCAGAGCTCTGGGTTCCAGCAAGCCTCCTGCCGGAATCTGCTGCGTGGCAGTATTATAGTCAGATACCACTGCATCCTCTGGAATTTGGCATTGTATGAGGAATGTACTCAGTCTTGTTCTTCCTCTTGAAAGGGAGAAAACCTAATGAAGTCTAAGCAGGAGTCAGTGGGCACCTAGCTACTGATTCCCCAAACCTCTTTTTTTCCCCAAGTAAAGCTACATCTATTTTAAAAAATTTCAAGCCAGGACCCGGTGGTACATATCTTTAGTCCCAGCACTCAGAATGCAGAGGTAGGTGGATCTCTGTGAGTTCAAGGCCAACTAGTTTACAGAGGAAATTCTAGGACAGCCAGGGCTGTTACACAGTAAAACCCTGTCTAACAAAAAACACAAAGATTTCATACAATAAATTTCATTCTTTTGGTGACCAATCATCTTTCATGTTAGCATTTCTACCTGACTCTACCTAGATGGCTCTAGAAAATAGTCTATGCTAGTCCATAACTCTACAGGAGTCTATACACGGTCTGGGCAGTCAGTATTTTTCTCACTATATCCCAAGACTACAAACCAGAGGAATGGAGTACAAGCTGAGTGTCCCTCATAAGAGAAGTCCTTGTCTCAGCTGTTCAGCCAATGTTCTGGCCTGGTTTAATGAAGAGCAGCCAGGACAAAATCAGTGACTGATGCCAAAACAAAACCCCATGACTCTCTCTTCTTCCAGTGCAGGCCCTGGCATCTGTCCATGTGAATCTAGAGACATTTAATGGCCCTGCATTTGCAGAATGACTTTCTCTAGTACATTTTGCTGTCCCTGCTAAGTGTTTCAGAATACTTGCAATGCCCCCATTGGGGTTTCTACGTTCTGAACAAATCTGAACCCCCAACCCCCTTGAGATACTTCCCAAGTTGGGCTGGTCACTGGACCTGCTTTCCCTCAGGCTCTTCACCATTTTTGTTGCTAGAGTTCTTTTAGACAGGAACAATTCTGAGTCGGAGTTTTTGACTGTGGGATGGCAACCCCATCCCTCCACTTGATGCTCTGTCTTTCTACTTGGACGTAGACTCTACAAGTTCCCTCCCCCCACTGTTGGACATTTTATCTAAGGCTCTTCCCTTGAGTCCTGCGAGTCTCTCACCTCCCAGGTCTCTGATGCATTCTAGAAGGTCCCTCCACCTTCCACCTCCAGAGGTTATATATTTCCATTCATTCTTCTGGCCCACAGGTCTTCCCTCCCCTCTTCCCCCTTTCTCCTGCCCCTCCCTTCCCCTCTCCCACCCAAGTTCCTCCTTCCCTCTGCCCTCTGGTTTCTTCTCCCTCTCTAGTGGGATTGACGCTTCCTCACTTGGATTCTATGACTTGTTAACCTTTTTGAGTTCTGTGGATTGTGGGTTGTATCCTGAGTATTCTGGGTATTCTGTGCTTTTTATTTATTTATTATTTATTTATTTATTTATTATTTATTTTGCTAATATCCACTTATTAGTGAGTACATACCATGCATGTCCTTTTCGGTCTGAGTTACCTCACGCAGGATGATATTTTCTAGTTCCATCCATTTGCCTGCAAAACTTATGATGTCCTCATTCTTAATAGCTGAGTGGTATTCCATTGTGTAAATGAGTCACATTTTCTGTAACCATTTTTCCATTGTGGGACATCTGGATTGTTTCCAGCTTCTGGCTATCACAAATAGGACCACTATGAACATAGTGGAGCATATGCCCTTGTGGCATGATGGGGCATCTTTTAAAAAGATTTATATATATTTATGCATGTAGGTGTTTTGCCTGCATGTATGAGCCCATGAAGGCCCAAAGAGGGCATCAGATCTTCTGGAATTGGAGTTACAGAGGGTCATCAACTACTATGTCGCTGCTTGGAACCAAACCCCATTCCTCTGAGGGAACAGCAAGGCTCTTAACTGTCGCTACCCTCGTCCGACCAGCGGACAACCATGTTCTTTTTAAAGCAGTTTTATTCAGGCTCCCTTGTTACAGCAAGCTTGCTCCTCACTTGCTCTCTCCCCTGCTCCTCCTGCTTGCCCCTTATATGCATTGCCTTAATCCTATCAGCAGCTGCCACACTGTCACTCTTAATTGGCTGTTCCATATGATGCGAGATGGGCTGATCGGGTAGCCACACCTGGAAGCGCAAACCTTTTCTCTTTAATGAGCCATAGCCGCGGTGCCTACTCATGCTTGCTGGCTACATGCCAAACGCTGTCTTTTAATGGCAGGGAGAACTGCTTCCTACAGCTCCCCCTTTTTATTTGTATTATACAAAGCAGGAGAACACAGAAGTCTGACCCCCTGTAAATTTGGGAGATTGTCGACTCCATCTCACCATCTGTCATTGATACAGTATGGTTACCATGGGCGACCCAACCCCTTGCCGTTTTCCAGGGGACAGGATCTAGGGCTGACCTGTGTGCAGTCAGCCATGTGCCCGAGGACAGACAATGTCCTCTGCAGTGCACATCCATCACCCTGCTGCATTCTGCACTTCAGAGGTCTTCAAATAGCTCAGCCAGATCTGTGGAGATTGACCTCCTTTGAGAGCGGCAAATGCTTGAACTACCATGGCTTAGGCCCTGCGCTGATGGGAACGCACCTTTAGGATACACCACAGTGATAGGCAGCTGATAAGAACAAGGCAAGTCGCTAAAGCCCACCCACTCTTTTATGTGATCCATCGCAGCTCAGACCCACGAAACCAGGCCCTCAGCAACGGATAGGAACATCGTCATTGGCGGCTTCATGGCTGGATAGATGTTATTGTTGTCTATTTTGTGCAGGACCTGTGAGTCTCTCTGGAACCCATAAAGGCTGCTGCCGATCCTGTGGAAAACACAAACAGAGCCTCTCGCCCATACCAACACTGGGTCTGGACCATTCCATTGTCCATTAAGAATATCCTTCCATAACACCTGTCCTTTATTTACTGGAGACTGTTGCATATGTCGCTCAGCTGCAGATTTGCCATCTTTATCCAATTGAAAATAATTAAGAGTAAAGAGAGCTATAGCAAGTCTTTCTCTAGGTATTTTCCCCATACCTGCTGCTCCTTTTTGTTTTAATAAACATTCTTTCAGGGTTCTATGGGCACGCTCAACTATTCCCTGTCCTTAGGGGTTATATATTTCTTCTTCAGAATCTAAATCTTCATCTTCGGTGTCAGTCTCTGTTGCCATGTCTGATTTCACTGATCTCTCCTCTCTCAGTTGTTCTAACACTTCCTGCCCCCTTTTTAATTTTCTCTGACATTTCCCTTACCCTGAATGCAGCTGCGTATCAGCTTCCATAACGGTCGGACACCTGCTTTTAATTTTCCTTGCTCCTATGCAAAATCGAGATCTTTCCCAAATTTATCCCAGCTGCTTGTTGTAAGGTGGCCTGATATAGCGAACCAGGGGGCCACTGCATCTACCTCCTTTAAAAATTTTAACAAATTTTAGTATCAAGATAATTTGTTTGAATTCTGGAATCTAGTCTTCTGGAGGCCTGCCTCTGTCATGTCTAATCCATATAATTCTGGGAGGTAGAAATACCTTAATCATTTCTTTTGAAAAAACACAGACAAAAATCTTTTTCCCTAAACAGAATATCCTTGAGCCAGTAACCAGAAAAACTTTTATCTTCACTTCTTTCCCAGAGGAAAGATATAACCGCAAAACTGAAAATCACACCCATCTTTCCCTATCTTGCCAAGCAGGAAATGAACCCAGAATTCCTGTGGGGCCCACGTTAGACAGAACCCAAGTCCCCTGTGAGGCAATATAACTTTATATCATCTGAATACATCTGATTTACACTATCTTTCTGTTTGGCCCTCTGCCTAGAACAGTTTTTTATTCATATCATCTATCTGTTTGGCTCTGTAGTTCAGAGCAACTTGCCCTTGTAACTTGTCCCTAAACCGGGAACCTTATTGTCTCTTTACCAAGAACTTTCCCTTGTAACTTGTCCCTAAACTGGGAATCTTATCGTCTCTTGATGAGAACTTTACTTGTTCCACTTACCTGAAACTTACCCAGTCAACTGCCCTGAAGCCGCAAGAAGTTCTGAACAGGACTCCGGAATCCAGAGGTTCCCCGTATGTGCCACCACTTGTTGCTACCCTCGTCCAACGAGCGGAATAAGGCAACGGCAACCGTGTTCTTCTTCAAGCAGTTTATTCAGGCTCCCTTGTTACAGCAAGCTTGCTCCTCACTTGCTCTCTCCCCTTGCTCTCTCCCCTGCTCCTCCTGCTTGCCCCTTATATGCATTGCCTTAATCCTATCAGCAGCTGCCACACTGTCACTGTTAATTGGCTGTTCCATATGATGCGAGATGGGCTGATCGGGTAGCCACACCTGGAAGTGCAAACCTTTTCTCTTTAATGAGCCATAGCCGCGGTGCCTACTCATGCTTGCTGGCTACATGCCAAACGCTGTCTTTTAATGGCAGGGAGAACTGCTTCCTACACTTAACCACTAAGCCATCTCTCAGGCCCTTTTTTTTCTTTTTTAATAGACAGGTAGATCAAGCCGTCCTCAAACTCACTCTGTAACCAAGAATGATCTTGAGTTTCTGCCTCTCCTTCCTCTGCCTCCAGAAATCTGAGGTTTCAGGAAACACTGCCACACACCACACCCAGTAGATATTGGCTGGGATAGAACCCGGGGCCTCACACCTGCTGGGCAAGCCCTCTACCAACTGAACCACATCCCAGGCCTCTTTCTGGTTGTTACCATTAGTCAACTCTCGTGGCACTTGGAGATTTTAGTTACCGGATGGAGTATAAAGAGGTTTAGGGTCTGTTAGACATCATTAAGTAGCCATCTTGGATCAGGCTGGTGTGTGCTAAACAACTTAAAGAGGCAGTCACTCTTGGCTCAGAGTTTTGTCTTATCTTTCATGTAGACCTGTGGCTTCCTGGGCTTCACTGGGACCCTGTTCATTTACTTTCTCTGGCTTCTCACTCAGCTTACCTTCTGGAATCTTCTATCTACACACTACTGTTCTAAGGACTCCTCAAAGTGCTCCCCATGAATATATCCATTTACACTTAATTCTCATAACAGCCGTGTAATGGAGACACTGTTATGCCTCTCCCTCCAGCTTAAGGGGGTGGGGGGGAGGTGATGTAACCTGGAGCAGGGCCACCCAGTGACTAAGTTCCAGAGTTGCAAATCCAGACATTTGCATGTGGAATCTCTTGGAGAAAAATAAGTCTCGGATACCCCAAGCTGGACTTAGACTCACTAGATAGCTGAACTGAAGGTTGGCCTTGAACTCCTGATCTTCTACCCTCCACCTTCCAAAGGTTGAGAGTCTGAGCATGAGCCTTTCTCTGCCTCTCTGCAGAGCCTCTTAACACTGTGATATCATTTAGCCTTTTCCTGAATACCTGGGCCTTGATCAAGGTTCATACCTTTTTCAGAAGAAGAATGAAGTCATAAACACCATTACCTCCCTATTTGTTGGTTGGCTGATTGATTGATTGATTGATTGAGACCTGGTCTTACTTTGTAGCCCTGACTAGCTTGGAAAACATTTTCTTCTTGACTCCTATCTACTCAATTCTAACATAAGAACAACTTCTATTTCTTCAAGCCTAGAAGGAGAAGTACTCCTTTTCCTGTGTCAGGTAAATAAATGTCTCTACATGGCTTGATAGAAATCTTGCTCTGTCTTCTGAACCTGGGTTATTGTTTTTTGTTTTCCAGATACTTCCTGCCTTCAAATTCTTTTCATTAACTTTTCTAGATGTAGAAATACTCAAAGCTTTACTTTGTCCTTATCAATCCCAGTGCCTTCACAGGAACGGATACACCATATAGCCCAGACATGGAGCAGCCCAGAGGATCACTGTAGAGGGACAGATGTGGTTAAGATTCCCAGAGGTCACTGCCTGTGTTTGTAACCCTACCTTGCACACAGCTCTAGTTTTAACCAGGGGAGATTTAACAATGTCTGGAAACTTTTTGGGTGGTCTCAACTGAGAGGTTGCAGCTGGCATCTAGCATTAGGATACTAGAGTTGCTGAGTATGGGGCTGTGTCCATAGTTCTAATACTTGGAGGATGGAAACAGGAAGTCATCTTTGGCTCCATAGCTCAAAGTTAGGCTGAGCCACACCAGACTCTGTCTCAACTCCTTCCTCCACACAAAGGCCAGAGGTGCTGGTAAGTAGTTTATAATCTGTGATTATTTCCTTTCTCCCCAAATCACCATCAGCATCACTTCTGTCATGAATGTCACTGCAAAGAATTATACAGGAGCTAGAGAGATGGCTCAGAGGTTAAGAGCACTGACTGCTCTTCCAGAAGTCCTGAGTTCAGTTACCAGCAACCACATGATGGCTCACAGCCATCTGCAGTGGGATCCAGTGCCCTCTTCTGGTGTGTCTGAAGACAGCGGCATACTCATATACATAAAATAAATCTTTAAAAAAAACTACAAGCCATTTGTTGCTCTCACTTCAGATATACACATCCAGGTATGGCTGATATCAGGAATAAGCATTCCACATCAAATATTGCTCTAGTGACATCGTTTGCCTTCAAAGTACTAAGCAGAAGAGGTTAAAGGTTAAAATTAACCAAGTCATGAGGTGTAAGACTCCAGGGGGAATGACTGCTGTCCACCATGCCTGATGGGGGTTTATTTGAAGACCTTATTCATTTGTCCACGGTTTTAAAAAAAATACTACTTATTTAATGTATATGAGTACACTGTAGTTGTCTTCAGACACACCACAAGAGGGCACCAGATCACGTTACAGATGGCCAAAGAGGGGCAGAGGACACCTAACATCCTCTTCTGGTCTAACATGCACAGTCACAAGCACCCACAGAGCCATGTGTGCTCTCACACACAAATCTTTGGAAAATGCCAATTGTGTGCCTAAATTATTATTATTATTATTTTTTTTTTTTGGTTTTTCGAGACAGGGTTTCTCTGTGTAGCCCTGGCTGTCCTGGTACTCACTCTGTAGACCAGGCTGGCCTCGAACTCAGAGATCCGCCTGCCTCTGCCTCCCAAGTGCTGGGATTAAAGGCGTGCGCCACCACCGCCCGGCCCTAAATTATTTTAAATACATTGTTACATCTTTGTGAGATATTGTGATGTACATTAAATGTGTAAACAAGAGTCTGCAGCAATGGCTCAGTGGTTAGGAGCACTGGGCTCCTGTTCCTAGTGATCTTCCTATCTCTGCCTCAGAGCTAAGATAACAGATGTATCTAAGGTGCCTGACTAGTTGTGTGGGTGCTGGGTTCTGAACTCTGGTCTTCAGGGTTGTGTAAGAAGCTCTTAAGTGCTGTGAGCCATCTCCCCATCCTCATGGTCAGCATTTTCAAAACAAAACAAAAAAAATTGTATCCTTTCCAGTTAACATGTATATCACAGGAGGCATAGAGCAAGGAACAAAGCCACCGCCACCCAGTCACAAGTAGCTTGATTGGTTGAACATGACCATGCTCTGCCTGGCACACTGCAGGGCTGTAGCTTGTGCGTGGGCATGGGTCCTGCTGGGCTGAGCTGTGGTTCCCTTGTGTCTGTCACAGCTCAGGGAGGCAGAAGTGTGGGAATTTGACTGAGCTCCTTCCATGCTTCTGGGCTCCACCTGGGCATGGAGAGGTCTCAGCCTGAAGTCCCTCGGGGGCAGAGCTCCTGAGTGGGGGTCTCTGGGCTGAAGTGGCTGACCAGCAGACCTGTGGTCTTTGTCTTTGGGCTCCCAGATGCTGCTGGGAACCTCGGAAGAACCAAGACAGTGAGCATACGGGCTGGACCTGCCCGCAGCTGAGAGGGATGAGGGAGAGAAGCTACAGCAGCGCCCTGCTAGGTGGAGACTCTTGGTTACTGGCACTCACTTGGCTGGGTGGCTGGCTCGGCTAGCTTGCTTGAGTTGGCAGGACTCTGTGGCGGGAACATAGAGAAGTCTTCTAGTGGGAGATTAAACATTGGCTTGGTAATCAAAGACCTTCTCCACAGTTCCCCATGACGGGGCCCCAAAGACACAAGGAAGTCCATGGTTTTAAAAGGTTTATTGTCATGGCGGAAAGTGAATGATGCTGTACCCCACCCACCCCCCATTTCTCAGGGCAGACCTGACTTAAATAGGGAGGGAGGAGGGTCTGAGAAGGAATGCTTAATTGACTACACTCTCTGGCCTTTAGGTATCTCATTAATATGGAGATCTGTTGAGGGATCTGTAGTCACGATCTCTACCTGTGGAGGGGCTGGTAGGGGCGTTGCCCTACGTGACTGAAAGGCACTGATCAATGGAGGTCTTTGGCCAAGTGTCAAGAGCCTAGAGTCTGGGAGTGTGGTGAAATGTATGCCATCCCTTGCAGGGTCTCCGGCCATCTCTAGCCAGTGCTCCATCAGAAACCAAGCTATCCTTTTACAGTCCCACAGCACGCTCAGCCTCCTGATCGGGTACAGTGTGTGCCACGATTTCCCAAACATTCACTAATTCACTCACTTGCTAATTCACTAACTCAGAATATCCCAAGCTTTGTGGTATTCTGATGGCCCGTAGCATACTGTACCCACTGGATCTGTTAGGGAAAGTTATAATTCTGCCTTCCTTAGGGACAGACTTTTCACAAAACTATCACTAGCTCTCTAGCTGGAATTACTAGCAGAATTACAGCTGAAACTCTCTATCTCCTTAATTATCCAATTTAAAACAAAACATGAAGCAACAGAATATATTCAGCATGGCATTTCTCGGAGCTTGTCATCAGAGGTACACTGCTAGGGTATTAGCAAGAAGTTGTGGTTATCACTGCATTACTGTAGAAGAGGCAGAAGGCACTTATGTGCCAGTGCCCTTCATACTCAAATCTAAACACACCTTTTCCTGTCACCAAATCTCCCCTCTGAGGTCAGTCCAATCAGCAGCCCCTAACTCACCCTGGCAGGAAGCATCATAACCTCTCTATGCCAAGAAGCACCTGTGAATTATCACATATTTACAAGTTGACATATTCACCAGCTGTACTTTTTTTTTTTTTTAAGGCATTTGTTTGTAAAACAATACATTTAATAGGGCTCCTTACTTGAGATTGGGGATGTGTCATTTATAGGAGCACGAACAACTTATTAGAGCCTACACCACTGAAGAAACACGTTTCCATTCCCCAGACACTCCTAAGGGAGGCGCAGCACCTCATGAGCCCCTCCGCTCTAGCAATGGTGATAAGTCATCAAGAGGGCGGGGCAATTCATGGACAGTCCTCTCGATAGGCTTCCCCTGGTATCTGTGAGAGGGGAGGGGCTGTTTCACAAACTTGTGGCCTGAACATCCGTCTATCTAGCATGATAAGGAAGATTAATATCAGTCTCCAGCTGCACATGCACATGTGACCACACTTACGTAGTCACACATGAACACACAGAAGACAAAAAGAAAATTACAAATGAAGTGGGGGCTATAATCTACAGTCTGTAGTGAATACAGACACTTGGGCCTTAAAAGAGCCCTTTCTTCCTTCTCTCTGCCCTCAAACGAAGTGCACAGGTGCAGAATATGCAATGCTTAATAACAGTCGCACAAAAATCCAATACAAATCCATTGGCGAGGACAAGCTTTCGTGTGGATTTGCACACAATGGTGTGACGTGTGCTAATGTAACACACAGGTGAGATGATGAAGGGCTTGTATGTATCTGTCCATTACATACACCGTCTACAGAGCAGGAGGAAATGCACGGAACATGTAGAGAAATGGCATATGCGAAGGTCCAAGTGTAAACATGCTAGCAGGTTTCTTTTGCAGTTGCTTCTTTTCCACACCTCCTAGCCCCTGAATGAGGGCACACAAGCTGCACACAGAGGTATGTCACAGTTCTGTTCCTCAAGGAAAAGACTTCATGTGAATTTTAGTGAAAAGATATCTACAAAATGGTGTTCACTACTTCGACATTTTGCCTGCTTGGATCCTTCTAAATAATCAATAAACTTGATGTTTAAAAAAAAAAAAAAAGACTCCATTTGCCCACTGTGTATAAGGCAGCCTTCAGCACTGAATATTTATAACAATATACTAAGCTGCTGGAGGTATAGTTCAGTGGTTAGGAATGCTTACCAAGGTTCCCAGCACCCGTCATATGGCTCATAACTTCTTGTAACTTCAGCTCCAGGCATTGGACGTCTCTAGCCACCATGGGCAACCCCTAACACACACGCCCAAGTGCACACAAGCATACACACACGCACACACTCTCACAGGCACACACACACACACACACACACAGGGCATCACAGCATTCCCTGTCTGTCTCTCTTTCTCTCTCATGCATACTGTGATCTCTGCATCTCAATACAAATTAAAAAAAAAAATTTAAGACAGAGTCTTATTATATAGCTGTGACTGGCCTCAAAATTATGATGTAGACCAGGCTGGCCTCGAACTCACAGAGATTCACCTTCCTCTGTCTCCTGAGTGCTAAGATAAAAAGGGTTTGTCCGGCGCCCTTCCTGACCAGCAGGAAATCAGACGCAAGACAACCAGGTTCCTTCTCAAGGCGGTTTAATCAGGATTGCAGTTACAGCAGGATTGCAGGTGTGGCCCCCTACCTACCCGGGGACCAGGCTTATATCTACAGCAAAGGCCAATGAGCATATGCCACGTGTAATCTCCCCATACGTCCACGTCAGATGACCATTCCTGCTCCCCGGCACAGCTTCACAGCCAAATAGGACTGTTTAATCACAAGGAGCACTCTCAGCCAGCACCATCTTCAGGTGCGGCGCACATTGGCTCTCTACAGTTACCCCTTTTTGTTTTACAACGAAACAGGCAAGAGTAGAGGTCTGATCTCAGAATGGAGTAATGGACATTGTACTAGCACCCAAAGGGTGCTAGACCCGTCCGGTACCGATTTTTTGCTGAGGCAGGTAAGATGAGGGAATTCTGGGGAAAGGGCGGTACCAACCCACATCTCTCAGACTTGCTCTTCACGAGATCGTGGGCAGCATTCAGTGTATCTCGAGTGTAGTGCTTTGCCTCGCAGCCTGAACGTGATGAACTCCTCAAGCCTTAATGGTGGCAAGCCATGCTTGTGGGGACTGTCCTGCCTCAATGGCATAGAATGCTTGTGCAACCAGGGCAAGGTCTCTCTTTTGGGATCAGACAATACGGCAGAGACAACACAGGCAGAGCACAGAGACCCCTACCAAGACAACAGCCAGGGCCCCCATACCGCCCACTCTTAAGATGATTCATAGCTTGATGGATCTACGTCGTCAATCCCTCAGTAACAGTCACGTCAACCCGGGTAGAGTTTGCTGTCACAATTGCCAGGCGGAGATCTCTCAACAGGGCATCAAACCCTCCAGACCAATTGCCTTTAAGATAAGAAGACAACTCCCGAGACATATTAGCAGCCTTGGTCACATTATTATATTGTACTGAGGTTACCCAAAGCCCAGAAAATTTCCATTCACATCCTAATTGAGCCAGCTGCCACAAGGTAACTATTATTATTGAGCAGGGCTTTGATAAGTAAGTTATACCCCTGCCAGGTTTTATTAAAGGCAGTTGTTATATAGGGTGAAAGTAAAATAACCCTTCTTTGCCCAACCCTTAAATCTCTGTATCTCCTCCAACCAGAATCTGCCACGAAGTCATTCCGGATTGGTGCTGCGCCCATACGTCACATGGCCTGATCTTATGTAATGTTGAATAAGCAAAATGCATGCGCAGTGTAGCCTAGCACCAGCACACTCTAGGCGCCTGGCACCATGCCACATTTTAAATAACAGTTTAAATAACGCTCCCCACATCTCCCCCCTTTTTATTAGCTTGATGAGAAGTCTCACATACCACAACCATACAAGAGGGAAGGTCATCAACACCATCTCTATCAAGTAACAGGGGGGGTAGAGGCCTGATCCCCATAAAGATCGAAATTCTGGGATATTGTAATGATTTTCATACCCATCCCGACGTCTTTTCATGGGGGAGCACTTGGACGCCAACCTCCATGCAATCAGGTATATCCTCAGGGAATCTACTTTGAATGCTTCAAAGACATCCCTTGCAGTGCTATCACCTGACATCCTGTTCCAATCAGGCTCTCAAGATGTACACATGATGGCTACCCTCAGCACATTCATTCACACAGACCTCCCATCAAACCTTAAACAAACTAATTTTTTCCTATCATGCTAAGCCACACTTATGGTGACTGACCCAGCTCCACTGCTGCAAATGCCTATACCATCAAAGCTTGATCTTGGGCATGTTTGACTTTCATGCGACACAGACACCAGAATGCTAGGCAACTTATAAGGAGCTAAACCCCTAAACCAGCCCATTCTTTCAAATGCGAAACTGCTTGAAGAATCCAATTCGCCATCCCGGTAGCCAAGGAAACATCCACTCTAGTAGAATTGATGGTCAGACCAATTTCCTGTAAGATACTGAGAAAGATTTCTTAATAATTGTGCAGCACGACTAAAGTTATCAAAGCAGACAGAGGTAACACACAGGCCAGAATATTTCCACTGACATCCAAGCTGAGCCAATTCAATTAACATCTCTCAGCTGGCTATACTTTGAATATTCAAGGCTTGAGCCACGGTGGTGGACATATTGTTGACAGCCGCAGCGGTTTAAAGAAATCGCTGCCATGGTAGCCGCCACAGCCGCCACAGTAATTGCTGTAATGATGGCAGCCTTTATGCCAAAATCTCTCCTTTCTCTAAACAGGGTCATGGCTGAAGGGGCTTCTACAGGCCAAGGGATATAGCTTGGCATTCGGGTAATCCCAATGTAGGGAGAAAAGTTATAATATCCTCTAACAGCTCAACCAGTTTTATGGGTTTGACAACCTGTAGCCCATCGTGTCTCGGTAGGTATACTCAGATTTGTTTATTTAATATTACTGGCCATACCCCCTGCATCCACTTAGCACTGGTTTGAGTGGCTGTTCTATTGCTAGGCAAATCAAACCAGGCACCAGTCTGATTATATAATTGAACGCACTGGCTGTCTTCACTAATATTATGTATAATCTGAAAGCAAAGCACCCCTTGTAATGACAAACTAAAATTCGAAGACCGTCAATGCCCCCTGTTCCTCAGCAAATTTAAATCTTTCCCTAACTTCTCCCAGCTGGATAGTGTAAGATGTTCCTAACTTCTCCTGCTCCTTTTTTCTTCTCCAAAGCCATAGACTCCATCTTAGCTAACAAAGCTTCCAGGTCTTCCTCTAATTTTTCTAGTTCTTCCCCTGAGCTTGTACTCTTATCAGAATCTGACTCCTCTGAGTCCTCTAGGTCCTGTAAACTCAGACACAAGGACCCCTTTTTTCTCTCTCCGCCCTCTCTGACCTGCTCTCCTTCAGGTGCTCCAGAGCGTCTAATGTCTTTTCTAACGCTCGGCAACACCTGTCATCTTCCAAACAGCTGCGAACAAGCTTCCAAACTCCTCTCACCACTCCTTTCAGGCTCCCTCGTTCTCAAGCAAAATCTAGATCTTTTCCTAATTTATCCCAGCAGTTTTTTTGTACTGGAAACTATCTATCATATATCGCTCAGCTGCAGATTTTATCCCAGCTGCCTTTTGTAAGGTAGCCTGATACAGCAAACCAAGGGCCACTACATCCACCTCCTTTAAAAATCTTAACAAATTTTTGTATCAAGATAACCTGCCTGAACCCTGAAATCTAGTCTTCTGGAGGCCTACCTCTATCATGTCTGATCCATATAATTCTGGGAGATATAACTACTACCTCAATCATTTCTTTTGAAAACATACAGACATAATCTTCTAATAGGCTGTAAGGATTGCTGTCTGGATCCTTTAGCACTGAACTAATAGATGATGAGTTGTATCTTGAGGCAGGCCGGGGAACGGCGGGGATCCCCTTCCCTGGCCCCCAATTGGCCGCCTCCTGCTTTCTTCTCCACGGCTTGGGGGATCTCTGTCACCAGGTCCTACTCAACTAGACTCCTCTCTCTTTTCTGACCCTGTCTCAGAAGCTGTGGAGGGGTCTAAACTGGGGCCATAGGCAGGACCACCAGTCCTCTGGCTCCTGCCCCCATAGCTTCTGGTTAGCAGTGCCTGGGCATTACTGATATTCTTTCAGGTGCTAACAAATATGAAGGGAACCATTCCCTCCTCCCTGGGGTTCTTCTTGTTGTTATCATCTTCCACATGAACCCTTACCACACCAGACCTATCCACAATCTCCTGAATCACTTTCCCATTCTTTCCAATCACTTTGCTAACCAAGTTCCTGGCACTTGTACAGAGTCCTCAGAAAATTCAAGGTAGCTTTGGGCCTGTCTGCATGCCTCTGGCGTCCCCCCATAGATTCTGAAAGTGCAGGTTTCTTCACCAATCTTAATTGCAGTTACTCCTGGCACTTTTCGAGCCTGCTGGATGTTGACACTATGAGTTCCAATTGCCAGACCCATCAGGTCCTCTCAAACTGTAAACTCCTTTTCCCTAAACCGAATATCCTTGAACCAGTAACCAGAAAATCTTTTATCCTCACTTCTTTCCCAGAGGAAAAATATAACCACAAAACTGAAAATCACACCCATCTTCTTTCCACTTTTTTGTCTCTTTATTGAGCACTTTATTATCTCTTACCTAAACTCATCCCTAAACCGGGAACCTTACTTTACCAATCGATCGCCCTGTCCACCAAGAGTTCTGCAACCTCATAGGACGCTTTACCGCGAATTTCTTTCTCCCCGTACCGGCCACCAATTGTCCGGCGCCCTTCCTGACCAGCAAGAAATCAGACGCAAGACAACCAGGTTCCTTTTCAAGGCGGTTTAATCAGGATTGCAGTTACAGCAGGATTGCAGGTGTGGCCCCCTACCTACCCCGGGGACCAGGCTTATATCTACAGCAAAGGCCAGTGAGCATATGCCACATGTAATCTCCCCATACGTCCACATCAGATGACCATTCCCTGCCCCAGCACAGCTTCACAGCCAAATGAGGACTCATTAATCACAAGGGTACTCTCAGCCAGCACCATCTTCAGGTGCGGCGCAGAGTGGCTCTCTACAAGGGTTGGCCCATTATTTCTTATCTCTGGTTGCCTTAAAGTCTTACAACCTAATTTGCACATAGGCTAGGGAATTTGTCCGTGTCTTACCTCAGGAATAAGAGTGGGTGTAGGCACAGGTCACCAACCTTTACTTCTGCTCTTTCTTTAAATGCTAAGGTGCCATGTTTGGGAGTAACATATTTTACACAGGCTCATAAGCGATGGTTCTCAACCTGTGGGTCGAGACCCCTTTGGCAGCCCTCTATCTCCCAAACATTATGATTCAAAACCGTAACAAAGTTATAGTTATAAAATAGCAACAAAACTAATTTTATGGTTGGGGTGAGCACAGCATGAGGAGCTGTAGTAAAGGAATGCCTTAGAGAGGCTGAGAACCACCGAAGTCCGAGTCAGAGGTCTAACCCCAGCTTCAGCATGCTGAAGAGGATTGAGGCTGGCTTGTTAGAACATGGAAAACTCAAGCCAAGGTGTTTGCAAAACCCTCAGCCCCACAGAACCAACCACTGTGGGCGTCCTACCTCACAGCTGTCCGCTGACACAAGAATGTGCTCGGGCCTTCCAGACCTTCAGCTGGTAAATCTCAGTCAGTCAACCTCCCTCCCTCCCCACCTCCCTCCCCCCTTCCCTCCCCCCTCCTCCTTCCCTCTCCCCCTCTCTGCACCTCTTCCGTTTGCACAGCATCCCACCTCCTCCTTCTGCAGTCTGCCTTAGGAAATGTTAAGGAGCACAGCACCTGGTGATGTCAATCCTAAGCCAGGCAGCTGCTCCCAAATGACTGTTTCTTTCTCCGTCTATTTTGGCAGCTATGTAGAATTCTTAGGTGGGTTTGGGAGATGCTGTGTAAGGGCTGAGGCAGACATGAATCATCCTGAGGGCCCAGATGCATGGCGGGAATGTGGGTTCCATCTCCCCTTTACAAAGCCGTTCTGCGTAAATGCAGCTGCTTCTACATAAAAGCAACTTCCAGTCTGGCATAATGGTTAGTGTCCAAGCCTGGCTGGGGACCTTCTTGGTTTCTAACATGAAACATTTCTTCTTCCATACATTGTCATTTCCTCTTGTAGCTACATTAAGTTCCTCTTTATTTCCATGGTACACAGCCCGCTAACCATCACACTGTCAGAATGGAACCATAGATAACAAGCCACTCAGCCATGTTAAGAGGCTCTACATGTGCTATAATGTATGCTCTGGGTGTCAGATCACGTACATACTGCCCAGAGTGCTGAGAGAAATTATGGGCATCTGTTAGACACAGTTCATCTGAGTCTTGACATCTGCAGACACAGCATGGATTCACTTAAGGACAGAATCTTGACCTTTGTTTTATGAAATAGTCGTTTTCATAATTCTGCTGGTCTGCTGTTGGTATACAGGGAGTGGCTACCCACAGCCGTACTTCCTTTGCTGAGAACTCTGCCCTGCTTCAAAGTCTAACAATGTTTGTGTAAGGAATTTGTGCTCCCATCTGAGGTGTGACTAGACCCTCCCCTCCCCCCGCCCAGAACTTAACCTGTTCCTATAAAGCCATTACACTATTTTATAGGAGTGGGAGTGGCTGAAGTTTTCCTGTCTCTCATCCACAATGTCAATCTCCAAATGAGAAGTCTAAAAACTGTTAAAAGTATAAAACTAGGGACTGTTGAGATGGCTTGCTGAGTAGAGGCCCTTGCCGTGAAAGCCTTGTGTCTGGGTTAGGTTAAGGGCAGTCACTTAGAGATGGAAGAAGAGAACAGATTCCACGAAGTTGTCCTCTGATCTCCACATGTGTACCACAACACACATCCCTGCTTGATATCATGTACGCAACTCGAAATAAAAATAATCATAGACCATAGAATGTTATTCTGTCAATGGTGGATGAAGAAATTGGATCCATGTTGGTGTGTACGCCACTGAGATGTTCACATGATATTGGACATGTCTAAAGATTCATTTTGAAGTGTGGTTATATAGTACATTGATGACTTCAAGGGAATAGGACTCAGAAATCCGGTTTGTGCTTCAAATAAACCATTATATCATTGGTGCCTTTGATTAGCTTTAGAATTAATCAGTTAAAAAGATATTTTTAATGAAACAGATGTCAAGCTGAAGCCTTGCTGGATAATGCTCTCTAACCTATTTTTATACGAGCTCAGCTGCTTTGATTTCACAAATTGCCTGTTTTCGGCAGGATATGGTATTGTTTACTATAATTAAAATATCATGCAAGGACTTGCAAGATGGCTCAGCAGGTAGGAGCACCTGCTGCCAAGCCTCATGATGACAGCTCAGTCCCTGGGACTGGTGTGATCAAGGGAGAGAAGCAGAAACAGAGACTTCTGCTCTGACCTTCACTCGTGCACCCCTCCCCCCACACATAAAGGAATTAATGTAATAAAAAATTTAAATGTCATATGATATTGGTAAAAAAAAAAAACACTATGTAATGTTAGTGCTGTAAATTTTCTGTTTTGAAATAACTTCAGAAAGGTTTCTTTGGTGCAAACATACTTGGCAGGTAGAACAAAGGGTCTGTACTTGATGGAACTCCCTACAGAGGGTCACAAGGATGAAGGAACACAATTCTGGTCAAAATACACAGTTTGGTACAAAAAAAAAAAAAAATCAATATTTGGGCAGGTGATATGGCTCAGTGGGTATGGACCCTTACCACCAAGCTGAGCTACTCTTGAGTTTTTTCCTTGTTTTCCCTTGATGATAGACTGTGACTGGTAAGATAAACCCTTTCCTCCTCAAGTTCGCTTTGAACAGAGTGTTTATCAATAACAGGAAGGCAAACTAGGAAGGATGGAGATTAGTTGAAGTGGGGGGTGGGAGCAGGAAAAGAGAGGGCACTCCAGCCATGAGTGCAGTCAACTATGTGATCTACTTCAGAGAACTGTGTCTATGAAACTCATCTCCGTGCAGATGACGTACACAGAAAAGCTTACTGGGCTGGGACTGTGGCTCAGGTGGCAGGGTGCTCACGTGGAATGCGTGAAAGCCAATTTCAACCCCCACTACTCCATAAAAGTAGGTGCAGTAGTGAAGCACTTGAGAGACAGAGATGGGGAAAATCACAAGTTCAACGTTTTCCTTGGCTGTGGGTTTGAAGCCAGCTTGAGCTAGAAGAGATATTGTCTTAAAATTTGTTTAAAAATAAAATCTCATAAGAGTAATACTAAAACTGGAGTATTATAAAATATGTTAGACACAGACACTGAACTTTATAGGAGTGTAAACCTTTGACCATTAGTTTGGATTCGAAGAAACCTGAGTCTTGAAAACTCAGAATCCAAATAAGTGTTTTGCTTATATTTGCACTTCATGGTTTTCACTAGGAGTCCATGAAGATCTGGGAAGATCATTAAGCCTTCCAGTCCCTGCTCTGCCACTAACTGTGACAGACAGCAGTTCCCATCCAAGTTGTCAGAGGAGGCTCGTTTCAAACACTCTTATGCTGGTTGTGGTGGCACACACTTTTATACCAGGACTCAGGAGGCACAGGGCCATCTGACCTGGTTGATATAATGCGTTCTAGGCTAGCAAGAGCTATATACCAAGGCTGGAAAGATGGCACTTCACCCAAGAACACGTGCTGCTCTTGGGCTGTTCTGAGTTCAGTTTTCAAGACCTATGATGTGGGGCTCAACCACATGAAACTCTAGCTCCATCCCAGCTCCCATGCCCTCTCCTCAACTCTGCGGGCTTCTGCACTCATGTGGACATACCCACATTATTTTCCATAATTAAAATTAATGGAAATAAATCTCTGAAAAGCATCACAGAAAATCTTGTAAACTCCTTTCTAGGCCTGCAGTTCTAACACAATGTGGAAAATCCATCCATCCAGAGCTCCTCTTTGCCTCTTGATGTTGGCAGCTTTCTATTTGTGACACACCCCTTAAACTCATTTACTGTGTGCACAGGACTTTGTTTTGTTGTGGTGAGTACTTTGTTTTTTTAAGACTTTACCAAAACCACAGTGCTTTTAAATGTGTGTGTGTGTGTACGTGTGTTTACATGCAACACTCATGAATACTATGGCAAGTGTGGGGAGTTAGAGGACAATTCATAGAAGTCAGTTCTTTCCTTCCTCTCAGGCTGTCAGGTTTGGTGGCAGAAATACTTTACCTGCGGGTGGTCCAAATGTCTCAAATATGTAGACATTACTTTTATGGTACAGTTTTAGATTTATAGAAAAAATGAAAAAGAGCTTGTTAGTTTAGACAATTCCACTAGGCTCCTCCCTGGGACCTGGCAACAGCTTGTATCATCGCCTGCCATGGCCAGGTACATGAGGTGGATGTGTATAAGAGGATGGCCCTAGCCGGGCAGTGGTGGTGCACGTCTTTAATTCCAGCACTTAGGAGGCAGAGGCAGGAGGATTTCTGAGTTCAAGGCCAGCCTGGTCTACAGTTCCAGGACAGCCAGGACTACACAGAGAAACCCTGTCTCAAAAAAACAAAAATAAAGAGGGCGACCCTCCACCATAACTCTTCATGACACCTCCCCCCCCCCCGTTTCCCCCCCCCCCCCGTTCCAGGCCAGTCTTTCTCTCTCCTTTTCTGCTTTTCTCTGAACCTCTCCCCTCTGCCTTCATGGCTCTGTTTCTGTCTACCTGTCTATCTACATGTCCCCTCGTCTGCCTCTACCCTGTCTCCAGTTCCTTACTCCCCTATAACCCGCCTTATCTGTTACATGGCAGGATTTCTCAGGGCACACCTTGTTTTGCCACATACCCCTCTTGCATTATATTTCAAAACAGTGTTTCCACAAGCGGTGTTCCCATCCTCTCTTGCATTTCCTGTTATTGCACTGGTATGATACATTTGTTACAAATGATGAGCCAACGTTGATGTATTTACCAGGTAAAACCCATAATTCACATCAGAGTTCACTCTTGGTGTCATTCCTTCTATGACTTGTGTTTATGTGTCTGTGTGTGTATGTGTTCATGTGTGCTTTTGTATGTGGAAGCCAGAAGTTGACACCAGGTGTCTTCAATCCCTCTGTACCTTATGTTTTGAGAAAAATGTCTCCTATTGAACCTAGAGCCAACAAATCTGATTAAACTAGCTGGCCAGCAAAGCCCGGGATCCTTCTGTCTCCACCTCCCTAGTGCAAGAACGACAGGGGGTCTGTCTCTCTCTGTGTCTGCTTTTATATGAGTGCTGGACTTGAACTCAGGTCCTCACACAGCAAGCACACTTAAATAATCAAATCATTGTTCCAATCCTCCCACTGGTTTTTGACAAATACACTTCTATCATTATAAGAATGTTCAAGATAGTTTCCCTGACCCCAGACTCCTCCAATTTTCCTCATCACCCCCTCCCATCAAACCTTAGTGGCTGTGGGCTATGTATTGTCTTCTTCATGGCTTTGTCATACAGTTAGAACCGAGGTGTGTCAATTGACCGGGTTCTTCCATTTAGCAGTAAACACAGGGACCCTTAGTTTCCTTCAGCTTGGCAGCTCTTTCCTTTCCCATTGTATGGCTATAACAACACATCTTGGTTATGTCCAAAGTTTGTCAATTACAAATATAGCTGCTATAAACGCTTGTCTGCCGAGTTCTATGGATGCAAACTTTCAACTCCTTTGGGAAACTATCAAGGGATGTGTTCACTGAATCACATGCTTAGAGTGTGGAAGGTTTTTTTTTGTTTGTTTGTTTTTGTTTTTTGCGTTTTTTACTTTATTTTTTAGAAATTTCCTACATATCAAAGGCTTGTTGTTGCTTCCTGTCTCCATTCTTCTGGATCACTGTGCTTTAATGTACATTTCTCTAATGTCACATGATATTAACTACCTTTTCATATGCTCTTCTGACATATGCATGTCTTTTTAAAAATCATATTGATTTATTTTTAGTGTTTTGGGACAGGTACCAATGTGTATGTAGCTCAGGCTGACCTCAAACTTGTGATCCTCCTGCCTCAGCTTCTCAAACATTATGATTACAAATAGCTGTTTAGATTTGTTTTTAGCCAGGTGGTGGTGGCGCACGCCTTTAATCCCAGCACTTGGGAGGCAGAGGCAGGCAGATTTCTGAGTTTGAGGCCAGCCTGGTCTACAGAGTGAGTTCCAGGAAAACCCCGGGCTACACAGAGAAACCCTGTCTCGAAAAACCTAAAAACAAAACAAAAACAAAAAAAACCAAAAACCAAAACCAAAACAAACAAACAAACAAAAAACAAAACCAAAAACAAAAGATTTGTTTTTACCTTAAAAGTAGGTTGTTATTTGTAGTAATAATATTATAGAAAAATCCCATTGCGGGGTTACTTCCTGCCTTAGGCCATTTATGTTCCAAGATGAAAGACACACACATAGCCTTTATATATTAATATGCCTTAAGCAACATAATATCTGGACAACTGCCTACCTTCCATGCTGTTATGTTAGAATCTATTTTCCCATCGATAACCCAAGTTATCAGTTACTAATTACTATATGGTAGCTCTCCTTCTCCATCCTGCAGGGTCTTCTTTATTCCACGGCAATTTCTTTTTCCTCTGCTCCTCCCTCATGGTCTCTAGCCTGGAAACCTAAACCCCACCTATGTTTCCTTTCCCCAGCTATTGGCTGCTGGCATCTTTATTCACCTTCAGAATCAACTGGGGCAGTGTCCCTCAGGTTACATGCAGACTCCAAATCTTGGTGGCCAGCACTTAGCATTACAATAAAGAGTAAAAGACAAAACCTCAACAGTTATAGGGTATGATGGCTCACATTTTATCCCAGCACTTGGAAGGCTAAGGCAAGTGAATTATTCTGCATTGAAGGTTAGCCTGGGCTACAGAGTGAGACTTTGTCTCAAAAAACAAAAACAAAAAAACAAGCAAGACATAGTGATGCACTTGGGAAGCAGAGGCAGGCAGATCTCTATGAGTTCAAAGCCAGTCTGTTTTACATAGTGAGTTTCAGGACAGCCAGGGTTATGTAGCTCTCCTTCTCCATCCTGCAGGGTCTTCTTTATTCCACGGCAATTTCTTTTTCCTCTGCTCCTCCCTCATGGTCTCTAGCATGGAAACCTAAACCCCACAAATATACACTACAAAGCTTGACTAATTTTCAGTTTTTAAACAAAGCTTTCTGCAAAGCAAAAGTGTATCATTTCAAGGAAGTCTAGTGGTGCCAACATCTTTCAGTGAATTGTGCTTTGGGTATGGCCTAAAAAAACAAACAACCAAACCAAACCACCCAAACAAACAAAAAGAACAACAAAAAGTTGTTTTCTGACTGTTGAATTTTAAGAATGTTTCACATATTTTGAATAATGATTCTTCATGTAATATGTGTCTCAAACATTTATTGCCATTTTTTTTTCTAGATTCTTTTTGTGAAAAGATTTTACTCTGTAGCCCAGGCTAGCCTTGAGGACATAATCCTCTTGCCTTAGTTTCCTTAGAGCTGGGATTACAAATATACACTTACAAAGCTTGACTAATTTTCAGTTTTTAAACAAAGCTTTCTGCAAAGCAAAAGTGTATCATTTCAAGGAAGTCTAGTGGTACCAACATCTTTCAGTGAATTGTGCTTTGGGTATGGCTCATAGGAAGGCATTGCTGGTCCAAGACTGCCTAGATGTCTTTTATATTTTCTCCTCGTTTTGTGCTTTGTAAAGGACGTAAGGTCTCTGCCCCATTTCCATTTTTTGCCTGTGGGTGTAGACTTGCTGGAAAGCTAACCCTTTCTCTGTAGAATTGGTTTTGCTCCTTTGTCCAAGGTCTGTTGACTGCGTCAGTAAGGATGGATTTCTGGGGGTGCTCTCTCTCTCCTGGTTTTTTTGTTTGTTTGTCGATTGTTTTGTTCTTTTTGACTGCTTTTTCTGCCAAAGTTGTGCCGTCTTAGAATAGTCTTGTGACAAGAGATTGGCGAGGGTGAACAACTTCCCAGATCAGACTAGAGTGGGAAAAGGTCAATGTGTTTCACTTAGGGACCCACCTGAGGGAGAGAAGGGGCCAGTGTGCTCTAGTGAGTTACCATTCTGCAGCCTCTGCTCTGTTAATGACAGCAGTATTGACTGGTCTGTGATGGGCCTTGTAGGGCTGGGTGGGCAGCGGCTCAGAGTGCAGAGCTGTGAGACTCAATCATGTCCTGCTGCTGCCGATTCCACTCTTAAATTTACATTTATTTATGATTTATATTTGTGTGTGTGTGTGTGTGTGTGGTGTGAATACAAACAAGCATACATGTGAAGAGTAGGGGGGTGAGAGGGTGGGGAGGGTGAAGAGATAGGAAGGGTGAGGGGGTGGGGGATTATATCCAGTAGGAGGGGAGGCTCCCTCTTCTTTGAAGAGAAGGGAAGGGGGGACTGGGGAGAGGATCTGTATGAAGGGGTGCTAGGAGGAGATGGGGGCCTGATATTGGGATGTAAAGTGAATAAATAAATAAATAGGAATTTCATCTACCTGTTTCTAAATTTCATTTCCAAGGATTCTGTCCATACCCCAGAAACACCCAATAAAGCCCATAAGCTTACCTTTCCCCTTCCCCTCTGCTCTCTGTGTCACTCCATGCAATGTAGAAAGTTACTAGAACACCCATCACTTGAGCTCAGAAGTTGTGTTTACCAGATTCAGGTATTTAGTGGATGTGCCCGGGTGCGGAGAGGAACGTTAATGGGATGAAGGAGCAAACGGTGGGACACTTGAGCTTGTCTCCTGTATGACCATATTCTTATCATGACCTGGCTATGGGGGACTAGTGACAGAGAATGAGAAGGGCAAGGGAGGACGGGAAGAAAGAGTAGAAGGAAAAGAGAAAGAGACCCAGATAAGATTTCAGGAGGAACAGCCATGACAGTGCAGCCCAAGGGAAGATCAAACAGCGCTCGGGAGAATAAAGAGCCAGCCTCGGATTGAGCATCACCTTGAAGAGACCTAGAAGATTAAGTGAGGATTCTGTCAAGCCTGGAGGGCGCCACGTCACTCCCTCTCATATACAAAAAGAACGTGTTACAGAGAGAATCCATTTTTTTCAAGCTTTAGATCATGTCACCAGAAGATGCCATGCTGAGTTCCCTATGGCTGCTGTTGTGGCAGAGACATTGAATCAGAACCTTGGCCTTGCAGAGATGCTTCATAAATCTGGACCAGCCGTCCTCTCTCCTTGTTGTTTATGAAGATGTCAGTAACTTTACTGTTACACTTGTTTTTATAAGTTATGGTTTATTTATGACCAAGTCTGTTTTAAGTTGAAGAAGAGAATGCAAGATATGGTTATCTTTATAGTAAGAAACACAGATGTGGATTATTATAGGTGTATATTTTCTATCAGTTCTAATTTACAGATGGAGATTTGGTAACTTGCTAGTGTTATGGCTGAATCTGAAATGTTTCTCACAAGCTGGTGTTTCGAATGCTTGTTCTCCAGACAGCAGAGTTAGATTAGAGTTCTAGTTTGGAGAGGCTATGGACCTAATGTGTTGGAACCCAGGCCAATGTAAGCACTCACCTTACTTTGTTATTGTCATGCCTTTAGTCACATCTATGTAAAATAACAAAACTGATCGTGGTGGCACATGCCTTAGTCATAGCACTCAAGAGGCAGAGGCAGGTGGATCTTGGAGTTCTAGGCCTCCTGGTCTACAGAGTCAGTTCCAGGACAGAGAAGAGAGAAACCCTGTCTTGAAAAACAAAAAACAAAAACTGTAGTAAGAGCAATTTAAGCATATCCCTGACTAGCTAACAAATAAATGAGACTCAAGTTATGATTATTTTATTTGATTTTGACAATTACTGGGGGTCAGCCCTAATCTACTCGTCTAACTGCAGGCCTGGCTACCTCCGCAGCGGTGTACCCCAGATACTTGCTGTTTCTCCTGGCCATAGCTCATGGTCATGGCAGCTTCCTCCTCCTCCTCCTCCTCTTCCTCCTCTTCCTCCTCCTCTCCTCCTCCTATTCCTCTTTCCTCCCTGTCTCTCCTCTAACCAGGTCACTCCAAACTCACCTACATCTAATCCCTTCGGTAATTTACTGTAGCCAACTTAATTTAACCAACAGATTTAAATCAAGGAAGAAGGTTTGTACAACAAAAGCTTGTAAATGTGAGAAGTCACTCATAGGCCTAGACCTTCAGGGTATATATATATATATATATATATATAGAATTTTAGCATTACAATACATAGCAATAGGCCAAATCTCAACCAAAACAAACAAACAAAGAAAAAAAAAAACAGAATTGCTAGGAGGAAATTGGAGAACCTGACCGTGTGGTTCTTCAACCTCTATAAATAATCTGTGGAAAGTGTTTGGAAATGTAAGCTAATGAAGCCCTACTGTGTAGATAGAGCTTAGTGGGCATTCTATTGAATGTTCAAAAGACCAGAATGCCAACAGGAAAACAATAAAGTCTGGCCTCATAAGGTTCTAGGCATAAATGTGACTTCACTGGGATGCAGACTAGTGGCCACTCATGTTACAGTCTGACAAATAACTTGCCCCTGTCTTATCTGTGTCCTGGAATTTTGAGGGAGGCTGAATTTAAGAGCAATGACCCAATCTAACTGGAGATTTCATAGTGGCACAGCATTCAAGCTGTAAGAGTCTAAAAATCGTTGAAGGAAGACCCCAGACTCATTTGTGTGCAAAAACTAAGAGCATTTATTCTGCAGAAACAACCAGCATGCGGCGGGGTCAACCATTCTCTAAAATGGCTACCACACAGGCCTTGTTATAGGGAACTGGGGGAACTCTCTAGAAGAATTAGGTAATCTGAAATTTCATTGGTGGGTACTAGGTGGTTGCAGGTGGTCAGTGGTCTGCCCAGCATCCTGAGATAAGATATTTCCCCACTCTTGTGGTTAACCCAAGCTGTTCTTTGGGAGGAGTTTTATGATCTTGTTCTAGATTTTAAGGTCTGTTCCTAGAACTGGTGATTTATGACTTAGTTTCTGGAACTTATGGTCTATTCCTAAAGCTGGTGGCTCATGGCCTTTTTTGAAATCAGGCCTGGTCCTTTCATGGAGACCAATGTGGTTTATGTAGCCCTTTCAAAACTGTCACATGGTTATTGCTGGCTTCTTTTAGCCAGATTTACAGCAAGAATCAAGAACAAATTTGCAAAGAGACCGTACTTGTTAAAAAGACCTGCACACTTTGTACTGGAGGAATTGAAATAGAGCAGACTCTACTCGTTGCAGGCTCAAAAAAATTAAAAATTCGTTCTTGGTTTTTTGAGCTGTTCCATAGTGATTGGACACATTGACTGGACCAATTTACCTTCCCACCAGCAGTGTATTAAAGTTCTCTTTTGTCCATAGCTGTTGAAGTTTGGTCTGTTGCTATGTATTGTAATGTAAAATTCTGTATCCCAAAGTCTAGTTGCCTCAAGTCAAGTGAATTCTCACATATACTAGTTTTTGTTGTTGAAAACTTGTCTCTTATCGAAACTATTGGTTGAATAAAGATGCCTACAGACTGTAGCTCGGTAGAACAGACGTAGGTGGGGCTTCAGTTCCTGGTCTTAGGGTCTGAGGAAAAGACCAGGAGGAGAGAGAGACCGGAGCAGGAAGGAAGAAGGTGCCATGGGATAGGTGGATTGTGAGTGCATGGCCATGAGGGCTAGCCAGTTGGAGTAAGAGTGGCCCAGGCAAAACATAACATGTCATTTCTCAGGGTTATTGACAGGAAAGTAGACAAAATAACATAGAGAGTTGATATCTACCCAGCTCTAATGCTTTAAGACTTATAAATATAAAAGTTTTGTATCTTTTATTTTGGAACTAAAATATCAAAGGTCGGGTAGAAACCCTCAAATAATATTTATGGAGACACATACCCTCACCAATATTTCTAGGTTGTTTTTTTTTTTTTCCTTCATGATCACCACTCTGACTGGGGAAAGACAGCATCTTGATGTAGTTTTAGTTTACATATTTCTTATGGCTGGTTAAGCTGAACCTGTTTCATATGGGCTTTGGCCACTTACATCTCACCTCTCTCCTCATTTCACTCCATTTACTGATGGGTTGTTTGACTTCTCATTTAGTTTTTAATCATTTGTCTGCTCTAGGTATTAATCCTTTGTCACATGTACAAAGATGACCCAGCTGTACAACTCCTGTATATTCACCCATAAGACTCCCAATACATAACACCAAAGGGTACTGCAGAACAACTGAGAATAGCTAAGTTACACAACTAACCAAGGTGTCCAACAACAGAGGAACAGAGGTTTATGTACACAGTGGAACATTTCATGCCTTTCAAAGGTGAATGGCTATAACAGAGATAATCACATTGAGTGAATCTGTCTCAGAGAGGCAAATATTATATATTTATCTCTGTAAAATGAATTATATATTCTAATTGGCCCATATAAAATACACAAAACCCTGGTATGATCTTTACAAGCCATAAGCCTAGATTGGACAGGTTTTGAGCTGTTCTAACCTACATCCCAGCCATATGTCCCTTGATTCTTGTTGTTTAATTCTTGCCGGGGTTATCTTCATGGTCCACTTCTCCTGGCCATGTGCTTATGGTCTATCTTCTCTCCCAGAGGCCTTCTCTTGGTCTCCTTTCTCCTCCTGCTTCTTTTCTGGTCTCTCTGAGACCCCTCACTTGATTCTTCTGTCCCGCCTTTCTCTTTCTACTGCCCAGTTACTGGCTCTAGCCTTTTATTAACCAGTTAACTTTAAATTTGAGAGCAAGGTTTATATAGCATCACTTGGTATATGTGAAGATCTGCTTGTAGAGGGCAACCAGATCTTGGGGGCCAGAATTTAGTATTTGAAAACATAGCAGGACTAGACCAAACCCCAGTATGTCTCTTTTGTGGCTACTGCTCCAGCTGGAGGCTGAATGCAGAACACAACAGTAATGGCTCAGTGGAGGCTTGCACCAGCATGACAAAGGAGAGCATGAGGCAGCCAGCCTGTCTGAGGCTATGAGGATAAAGCCTCAATGGAGAGACCACTGGATGGTGGATATCCAGTAATGTGGAATGCCTGCCAGCAAAAGCTTCAGGCAAAGATGGAGGTCAAGTAGGTTTCAAATGACTGGTCTGCCTGAGCCTGCTGGGGCTGACACTGTGCTATCGTGTACCACAGCTACTGGATGTGAAGCTACGGGTTTTAGTTCTGGGTTCTAGTCTAGTTCTTGGTCCCACCCCTCCTGTCTGTGCTCTTCTTTTCCAAGTGGGAATGTTGAAGTAATATTTTAAAATGGCTTTTTCTTGGGCCAACTAGCTAAGTGGCAGCAGCTCTGCTTAGCTCTGCCACCAAGTTCTGTGGCCAGAGGCCACGTGCATGCTGCAGCTAGGAACAGCCAGCCAGAAACACCGACCCTGCCACCCACAAGAAGCCAGTGTGGGAGATGGCTCTGCCAATCTTCCACGCTGTCTCCACAAGGCTGGGCTGAGCCCAGACCATCCCACCATCCACACGGTACCCAGTAGAAAATGAAACTCTAATGCTTAATGATTAACCAAAGGCATTATATGTTTGGTAATGCTCAGTAACAAGATGACCACAATCAGAGGTGTAACCCAATACCCAACCTACATATATCAACTACCTTAGACTGCTAGAGACACGAGTACCTTTGACGCCATTTTCTTCCTCTCCTTACTCCTTACTTCCCTCTTCCTCCCCTTACTCCTCTTCTTATTCCTCCCACCTTAGCACCTTCCAACTTGCAGGGAAAATATGCTGCTACATGAGAATGTTTACTGTGTGTATATATTTTCACATCGCTTTGATTCATATACCTGACAAGAACAGCTAAGCAATTGCCTTTAGTCTCAGGAGAGACTTGAGACTTCAGACTTTTGGATAATGTTGACATTGTTAAACTATGGGGACTTGGGGTCAGTATGGTGGTGAAATACCTGAAATTCAGCACTGGGGAGGTAGAGGCAAAAGATACAGGCATTCAAGGTCAGACTTGCCTACAAATAAGTTTAAGGCCAGTCCAGGTGACATGAGAAAGCCTTGTTTTAACAATCAAACAAGATGTATGAGAACTGTCAAAGTAGGACGGAATGTGTTTTGCTTTTGAGATGCCATGGGCCTTTTGTGGTCCAAAGGCCCACACACAGGATGGTGTGGTTCAAACCTGGAATGTTATAATGTGCTCCTGTCTTGAATGTTCTGCAGCCAGTGGAGGTTATTTTGGAAGGTTCTTGAACCCTTGGCAGGTGGAAGAGGAAGAGGAAGTGGGTCTCTGAGGTGACCTTTGAGGACATATTACCTCTCTGACTGATTCTTGTTTCTCTCTCTGTTTTCTTGCCTGCTGTGATGTGAACTGTTTTGACTTTGCTACTTCCTCCACACCAGGATGGCTGATGAAATATTTGGTTGCATTGTATGCTCTGTGGTGGGCTCCTCAGTAACTGAGACTGTCGGACCAATCACCTTCCTCACTGAACTTCCCCTCAGGGCAGTCCTGGAAGGGGAAGCAGTGAGGGATTCTCATCCCAGCCCATAACGAAGTTGATTACTTTCAAGGCATCATCCATTGGTGTCCTGACTGCAGCCTGATATTTCAGGCGAGCCTGGGAGGGGGAAAAAGGCAGTAAAGACAATATGTCTGCAACTCACTCCTCTCAAGTTTTTTATTTTACGTCTATGGGTGTTTCACACACACACACACACACACACACACACACACACACACACACACACATGTATGTCTGTGTATCACATGGTGTTCTTAGTGGCCATAGAAACCAGAAGAGGGTGTCAGATCCTTTAGAACTGGAATTAGAGACGTCTCTGAGCTGCTGTGGGTTCTGGGAATTAAATTCTACTTCTCTGGAAGAACACTTAATACTCTTAATCATTGCTCTATCTTTCTAGCCCCATATTTAGCTTTAAAGATATTACTTTATTTTTATTTAGTTTTCCTTTGAGACAGAGTCTCCTGTGGCCCAGGCTGGCCTAAAATTCCTTATGTACCTAAAGATAACCTTGAACTCTGGATTCTCCTGCCTCTACCTCTCCAGTACTGACATTAGAGCATGTGCCATCATACCTAGCATGATTACTTTTAATTGGCAAATAAAAGTTACATGTACTTATGCTGTGTAACATGATGACTTGGTGGTGTGTTTACACATTGTCAAATGATTAACTCAAGCAAATTAACATATGTATTAAATCAAAATTTAATCCTTTTTGGCAGATTACGTTACTAAGAAAATGTTATAAATTACTCTTTCCCCTTTTGATGTGGGGAAGAGTAGGAAGAAAAGACATGGTCAGGGAGAGATAGAGAGGACTAAGAAAGGTGGACAAGCATGCTAGCACCTGGTATGTACTAAATAGCCCATGTGATAGCAAGCTGAACCTGGGGTGATAACCAGGAGAACATACTTAACAATCTACCATAATTATAAGCAGAGCTTGACTGTGAAGACAGCTTGCTTATGGTCACTCAGTGTCTGAAAGCGGAGTCAACTCCTCTGGCCTTTGAAGAGTTAGTTGTTACTTCAGGAATAGGAGAGACTAATGTAGTCATTATAGGGAGAGCAAAATGACTAGGGCAGTTAGCACGAGGCTTCAAAACATGGCGCAACAAGCATTTGCTGAGTGACTACTGGGTACTGGGTAGCAGCGATAGTTTCTCTTTTTCCCCTTAGAGTTTACTGAGCTGTGGGCATCATTAGAGACCATTATATTTTTCAAATAACTTCTGTTCTTTTCAACTGTATATTGATGTGTCATGGTATAAATCTATGGCAGTGTGCCTGGAATATACAACAAACATTTTAGTCCGTATTATTATGGCCCCAGTGACAGTCAGTTTTGTCAACTCGATGCAACCTGGAATTAGCTGGGAAGAGAGTCTCAATGAAGATCTGTCTACTTTAGGTTGGCCTGTGTGCATGTCTGTGGGGGTTGTCTTAATTAATTGGTATAAAGAAACCCAGCCCACTGTGGGCAGGGCCATACCCTAGGTCAAGGGTCCTGAGCTCTGTGAGAGTAGAGAAGTCCAGCTGAGAACCACCAGACATGATAGTTGACTATGGATATAACTTATTAGCTGCTTCAAGCACTTGCCATGATGACTTCCTGCTACATTAGTTAGTTTTCTGTTACTGGGATAAAACACCACGACCAAAAGCAACTTATAGGAGAGTTTCTGTTGTCTGACAGTTTTTGGGGGATAAGAGTCCATCATGGCAAGGAACGATGGCTTAAAATGTCAGGCATGGTGGTGGGAGCACAAAGGAGAGAAAGCACGAACCTGAGACCATGGACAAGTAGAAGGTAAGGCTGTGTACTTTCAAAACCCACCCTCATTGAGGCACTTCCTCCAGCAAGACTGTACCTCCTGAGCCTCCCCAAACAGTGCCACATCTGGAAGCCAAATGTTCAGATACCGGAGCATAGGGGTGACCTCACTCACGCTAGCACCCTTGTTATGGTACACTGTATCACAGAAATGCAAACGAAATAAGTATTTTCATCCTTAAGTTGCTTTTTGTTGGGATACCTTTATCCCAGCAACAGAAATGAAACCAGAAAACCCCTTGGCACTTAGCTATAGTATATCTTAGAGCAGTGATTATGGGAGCTGGTGATGAAGTTCGCTTGGGGAGTTAAAATATATTTATTTATATTTGTATTTTATGTATATAGGTATTTTGCCTGCTAGTATGTCTGTGCACCACCAGAAGAGGGCATCAGGTTCCGTGGGGGTAGAGTTTAAAAAAAAAAAAAAAGGAACCAGGGTCCTCTGCAAAAGTATCTGGTACTTTTGACTACTGAACCAATCTCTCTAGCCCCTTGGTGAAACTTCTTAGTGACTGATGTGCTGCTGTCAGTTTTGCTGATGATTTTGGAGGTTTACAACCCTTGAAAATGGCTTAGGAAATAGCATTGACTCACTGTGTATAAAAATATACTTCCCTTCCTGCCTATGCTCACAGAATTTACGCTGCCTTTGCAAAATGGAGCTGTATGAGACGCTCTGTGGTGTGCTTTAATTCTAAGTGAAAGGCTGTGGGCTCTCCCCTCAGCCTGGCTGACAGGATGAGCTTGGGGTCAACAGATGACTTCCTCCTATTGTGCCCAACTCGCAGCATGCACATCAGTCCTCCAGTCCGGATCACTATGAGAAAGACTGCTAGATGCTCCTATTTCCTGCTTCCACCTAGTGACGCAGAGAAGGAACAGGAGGAAGGATGCTGATCAGGAAGGGTTCCTGGGAAGACAAAGGGAAGGCTCTGTGGATGGCCATCCAAAGAGTGGACAGTAGACAGGCAAGGAAAACAGAGGGCTGGTATCCATTTGGAAAGTTCTCTGTAAGAGAAATGAACAAAAGCAGAGACCAATGCTCCAGGGAACTAAGAATGCCTTAAAGGAGCGTATATGGCCCAGAGGCTGGGAGCAAAGGAGATCAGCAATCAAATGAGGTAGTCTACAGGCAGCCACAGTGTTTGAGGTGATGCAGCTGCCATCCTGGGGGCGGGACGGGGTTGGAAACTGTTCTTACAGGACAGGAGAGTGAGGCCCACAGGAACACAGGAACCATTCCAGTGAAGAAACTGGAGCAGGTCCTACGCAATGAGTTGTGCAAAGTCATCTCTTCCTCAGCTCTCTGGGGCAATGGTCACTGAGGACATGGGTTTGTGTGCCTGTGTTCTGAGGCTTTTCTCTCTCTACTTCCTCTGCTTCTTGTTTTCTCTTGTTTCGCTTTCAGATCGAATCTCATGTAGTTCACTTTCTTGGGGCTGCAGAGACAGCTGGCTCAGCAGTTAGAGGAGATCACTGCTCTTGTAGAGGACCTAAATGGACTTCCTGGCACCCCAGAGGGTGACGCACAACTGCCTGCAACTCAAGTTCCAGGGGTCTGATACCTCTGTTGGCCTCTGTGGGAATGCATCTGCATCCCCAGGGTATAAATTCGCTCTTACAGGCTCACCTACATATTCATGAATAGAAATAAAAACTCTTTTTAAACAACGCAGATTCCTAGGTTTCATACTAGAAATTCTCATTGAGTAGTTATGATATAATAATCCACAGAAATATTTGCTTTTTGTTCCCAGTACCTAGCGAGTTCTTGAAACACTGTAGCTTTCTCCCTTCCTTTCTTCCTATCTTCTGTCTAGAGAGGGTCTCATGTAGCCCAGGCTGCCCTCAAACTTGCAACATAGCTGAGAATGGCCTTAATCTCCAAGTCTCACACCTTACTAAGGAAGCAGACAGTTGGTGGTTTCTGAGAGAGGAGAAGTCTTCTTTTAGGTAGGTTACCCAATCTCAAGTGGATGGCTTCATATCTATGTGCACACAAGCAGTACTAATTAGATATAGTGAATTATTTTTTAAAAGAAGACAAGCTAGGTATGGCAGCATACACCTTTAGTCCCAGCGCTCGGGATGCAGAGGCAGGTGGAGCTGAGTTTGAGGCCAGCCTAGTCTAGAAAGAGAAAGAGAAAGAGATCCATGACAGCCAGGACTACACAGAGAAAACCTGTCCTGAAAAACAATGACTTAATTGACAAGAGGAGATGAAGTGGGAAGGGACTGTGTGGGAAGGTGATGCTGGAGTGGGGTGTGGATATGATCAGTGCTGTGGTCATGGATGGAACTGTCGAACTTAAGTAAAACATTCTAAGAAGATTTGCCCTGTCCAGTATTCAGGTATCTTTTATTTTCAACAACACATTTTGTTTCAGTTTCTAGACAGTTGATTCCCATTTGACTCCTCTTGTCACAGAAATAATCTGTAATGAAATAATTCGGATCTTGAATTCTCATGCTTAAGCACACTGGCCACTTTGCTAATTCTATAATCGTATCAACAAACAAACAAATTAGTGTTTATTCTATTTGTTAGGAAATTTGGGAGCTCTCTTGAGCAGCTGGCTGTCTTTCCTGCCAAATTAATCATAATGAACAGTCTAATTTCTTATAGAAATGCATTGGAAACATTCTTGAATTAAACAGGTCTGTGACTAAGAAGCGGAATTATTAGCTTGCCCTGTGCCCTGCGGGGCACTGTAGAAATTCCATTTGAGGGCTTAAAGCTAGACTAATGAATGTCACTTTGAAATGAGACTTTGTTTAGACCACCTGTCTACCAGCAAAGCTAGCTGAATGGAGCCGTCAGGATCTAGCACATCAGTGGAGATTTCAGGACCAACCTGCAAGTGCTGAGGACACTCTCGTGACTGGGTTTTCACTTCCTCTCGTTAAAGGATTGAAAAGTTAAGATATGCCGAGGTCTTGGGAAATCTGACCTTGAACATCTGACTTTGAGCTATTGACTTGTGTACCTTTTTAAAGGAACTTTTAAAAAAAATTACTTTTTGCCGGGCAGTGGTGGCACATGCCTTTAATCCCAGCACTTGGGAGGCAGAGGCAGGTGGATTTCTGAGTTCAAGGCCAGCCTGGTCTACAGAGTGAGTTCCAGGACAGCCAGGGCTACACAGAGAAACCCTGTCTTGAAAAACTAACTAACTAACTAACTAACTAAATAAATAAATAAATAATAAAATTAAGAAAATTAATTTTTAAAAGTTAGAATGCATGGCCTGGAGTCTGGTTCCCAGCACCCACGAGGGGTGGCGACCATTCACCTGTCCCTCCATCTAGCTCTATGGGGAAACAGATGTTAAGGGCATCGCCGCCTGCTCGCCCACCTTCACCCACATCCATATACACATAATTAAAGATAACAGAGAAATCTTTAAAGTTAGATTATAAAGCAATGAATTTATTTAAGCTTTAGCGTTGCTTTTATTTAGTGCTTGTGTGTGCACATATATCACAGTACATAGGTGGAGGTCAGAGGGTAACTTGCAGGAGTCAGCTCTCTCTTTCCATCATGTGGGTTCCAGGGATCCAACTTAGGTCAGAAAGCTTGCGGCCAAGTTCCTTTACCCACTGAGCCATCTTGCCATTCCTGGTGATGAGTTTCAGCACGGCATTCTCTTATAAATATGTCTTCATACTTCGTCTAGTTTGTCTCCCTCCCTATTGTCCTCCCACCGGCTCATATCCTTCTCCCAGAATCCTTCTCTGCTCTCTGGTGGCATGTATCATCTCTCCTCCTTTTTGACCTTCTTTAACATCTCTTTGTCCCCTCTCACAGTCTCCTTTTTCCTTTCACCTCTTCAGACCAAAACAGACTATTAGGATCGTGGTTTTATTATCTTCAGTTTCTTAAGACATTAAATCATATTTCTTCCAAGATCAAACCCTTTGGTTCTGTTGAATGTCTCTTGATTTGGTTCCCTACTTGAAAAAAAAATTTAGCCTGTGTTCTCCAGGAAAAGTGATGAGAAGTTGTGCTTCATATAGCCTTTGTTTTTTGCTTACCCTTCTCCTATATTATAAACAGGTACACAAATAAAAATTAGATGGATTTATGGATATTTTAATATATACACATCACAAAATTATGAAATCAAGCTAATTAACGTATCAACAAACAACTCGATTTCTTATTATTTTGTGACGAAAATACTTACCCTCTATTCCCTTAGTAATTTTCAGTATATAACACATAAGTATAGTCATCATACTATTAGAGCTCCAGAATTCCTCCTAACTTAAGCTTTGTGCATTTGACCCCTGTTAGGTCCAAAGTGAGTCCCCAACTCGGCAGAGCTGGTGACAGTCCTCCTAAACAGAAAGACGCTGATCAGATAAACTGAAGGATTGTTCTAGGGTAAACAGAAGCCTAAATCCATTATTCTTCAGAATCTTGTAAAGTGGGTTTTTGTTTATCAAGAAAAGCCACTATGTTCCCCGCCCCCCACCGCCCCCCACCCACCCCGAACAGCGCGGCCAACTAGGCCAACTACGTGATTTCCGAACAGCCTGCTACAGATCAAAGCCCTCATGCTAAATCTTAGGCTGTCCTGGCCTGAACCACTCCTCCTGCCCGCCACCTGTTTCCCTAAAACTGACAAGACTTTTCCCACCATGGCCGGCTGTCCTCTGCCCCACCCCCACCCCCACTGAGAGACAGCCTGGCAGTCTCTGGTAAAAACAAATTTTTCTTTCTACCCAAGGAGTAGTCCAGGTTGGTGGCTTCGCTGCACCCGTGCTTACAACCCCATTCCAAACCCTTGTCACCACCATGCTCTCTTCTGAGTCCACGGATAAGTGAGAGCATGTGGTCTTTGTCATTCCAAACAGGCTTTTTTTTTTTTTTTTTTTTTTTTTTGGTATTTTTCGAGACAGGGTTTCTCTGTGTAGTCCTGGCTGTCCTGGAACTCACTCTGTAGACCAGGCTGGCCTCGAACTCAGAAATCCGCCTGCCTCTGCCTCCCAAGTGCTGGGATTAAAGGCGTGCGCCACCAACGCCCGGCCAGGCTTTATTTTTTTGTGTTTGAGGCAGCCAGCAGCAGCAGCAGCAGTAATGAGCTCTGTGAAGATCACGGGATATCAAGGGGAACCCAAAACAGTTACAGAGGCCCAAGTAGCCAGAGAAAATCCTACAGTGTCAGGAGGGGCCGGAGTCCAAGTCCGGGGTGTGAAAGGAAATGGAAATAAAGTTCAATGGCTGAGGCACTTCCAGCACACAGGAGGCCGTTCGGTCGGCATTACCCTGTTGCCAACTGTAAGGGGCACTATTCCCTTTGTAGAGTGGCTGCTCCCACAGACGTGAATCTCTCAGGAATTATAAAATTTGGAGTCCCATATTCAGTAGGATGTTGGAAGAGCTGATATTAAATGAGACGCCCACTCAAACTGACATGTGTCAGGCATTTGTCAGTCTGAGATAACCTCCCAAACGTCTATTTACAGATTATAAAGCTTTTCATAGATATATATATGATATAGGATGTATGTGTATTACACACGCACACACACACACAAACTTCAAAGCATCAGAAGATGTCATAGTGTTATTTGGCTTCATGTTTTTTCATAGCTCAAATTTCAGCACTACCTAAATTGCTACTTTCCCTCTAGGCGTGAGTGTTCAGTTCTTCATCTTGGATGCACTATGAATGAAAGTAGAGGCGGGAAAGATCAGGCACAAGCAGAGTAACTAAATAGTCATTGAAACACTATGGCAAAGAGCTGTCTAGATCCTGATATAAACTGGAGACTTTTACACTGCTTAGGTGGTAAAATGTTACCTTCAGGCGGAGAGAGAATAGCCTAGGATTTGTCTTGCTTCCGGGTTGACTAAATAGGTGAAAATGAATTCTGGCAAGGAAGCAGTTTCAGGGGTTCAATGGCGAGCTCACTTTTAGACACTCCAACTTTGATGCACCGGGGAGCAATCCCATGGAAAGATTCAGTCAGCCTGCAGCCAGGCCAGTTGGAGAGTAAGACCTGGTTACCTGCACACAGGTGGATACAAAGTCAGGACAAGGAAGGACTCTGTACCGTGAGCTTGTAGAAGTGCAGCATCCAGGAAGCAGGAGAAAACAGCCTGGAGAACACAATGTTTGCAAAGACATGCCGAGGAGTTTATATCCAAGGAAATCAGAAGATGCCTTTAACTTGATTAATAGTGAAGTATCTGAATCATTCTGCTTCTAGCTACCCAATACTCTTCAGTAATAAATGTTAAAACTACTTACAATACACAGAGAATAGATGGCTTCTTCCTCCTTTGGCCTATTACTAAAGTACTCCCTTACACAATAGTCTGCTAGAAATTTAGCATCAATTAAAATAATATTAAATCAACATATAGAAGACTTAGAAGTTATGAATGTTGGTATTGACTTAAGAGTTTTTATTGTAAGTCAATAAAATCATTTTAGCCAGTTTTGTACTATTTTTGCCAACCTTGCCAATATTATTAAAATTTTCATAGTTTTGGAATTGTCAGTAATATGTCATAATAGCTTAACCAAGAAAGCCGAAAACATCTTTTTTTTTCCCCTTCTAAAAATGGCAGTTAGCCTTGATTTATTTTCACAATTAAATTTATTCTCGGATGGTTTCATATAGACATGTGGCACATTCTGATTTTTTTGAAAAAGACATTGGTTGGAAGTAAATTCAGAAAATGCTAACCATGAATGGGCGATGGTGGAAATGTGATAGCCCTGTTGTTAAATTCTAGTATTTACTTACATTTCAAGAATGTACATAGTTAATCCCCACCCCACCCTCTTCATTTTTCATCTGTGGCCTGCACACAGAACCCAAGAGTCCAAAGTGCTTCCCAGTCCACAGTGTGCCAGGGTTTACAGCCGGTCATCACTATCACTTAGTCTTTCAAGTATGGATAAATAATCACTCCCCAGTTGTGTGTATTTTTTTTTTTTTTTTTTTTTTTTTTTTTACCACAGTTGAGTAACAAAGAAGTATGGGTGTTTCATTCGTAACTGAAGAGTGTCTGGGTGACCGGACAGATGACTCAACAGGTGACTGGAACAGCCCCACTGAGGGCCTTCTGGGGTGGGCACGGGGGCAACTGGGTGCTGGCCAGTGGATGAGGGCTCAGAGCCATGCTCACCTCATGTGCTTCTTCAGGCAACCTGTAGAGGACACAGCACCGCCTGGCTCAGCCTAAGGAGAGGAGACGTCCTCCAGTACCACAGGCACATTTAACATGTCAGGCACTGTACTCCCCCCATGCCCCCACCCCCCTTTACACTTGGTTTTTCAAGACAGGGTTTCTCTGCACAGCTTTGGCTGTGCTGAAACTCTGTAGAACAGGCTGATCTCAAACTCGGAGATCCACCTGCCTCTGCCTCCAGAATGCTTGGTTAAATGGTGAGTGCCACCACTTCTGGCCAGGCACTGTGTTTTTAAATACCTTCTGCATGTTCTTTTTTTTTTTTTTTTTTTTTTTTTTTGAGATGTGGTACCACATTCCAAAGTTATAGTTACAGTTTCCAAAATCAATCAATAGTGCTTAGTTTGACCAATTAGATGCATGTCCTTTCAAACATGTGTGCATATGTTATGTGTAATTGTATAAAACAAATCATAAGACATATGCCTTCAACATTGTGTGCTTACTTGTGACTAAAGCCACAAGGCTCCTCCTGATAAAGCTGAGAGAAACAAGAACTCCCCTGACTGAGTTCCTATGCAGAGAATTGCTTAGATGTACCAGCAAGCACAGCCTTTCCAAGTATCCCATGACTGACTTAAGCAGGGGCATGCAAACATGCGTGCGCATACACACACACACACACACACACACACACACACACACACACATGTTCTTAACAGTTCACACAATCTCACTCAGGTAACTGGTCCAATTTAAAACTTCTTCCCTCATTTTCTTGGATTGATTTGATATTGGGGAAGGTTTTCAAAGCCTGTAGAACTGAGGGCTTTGGACAGTCCGTGTGAATGTGGACAATCATCTTAAGTCTCACTGTTTCCTGTCCTGGATCCTGTCTTCTGAAGTATTACTGACAGGTCAAACTATGGCAGCCATAGTGAAATCCTGCCACTTGTGCTTGCTCACTCTCCATCTCAAGCCTCAGACAGTCACTATTCGTCTTGGTCCCCTCTGCTCCTTCCCGTGACACACATCAAGGTCTGGACACATGGACATTCTTCTCCCCCTAAGCCTCCCCAGACAGCATCACCAACTAGTGTTAAAATAGCTGAGCCCATGGAACACATTCTCCGTCTTTAATTGGAGCTTTAAAAAATATAGGGCCTAGTTCATTGGTCAAACCTCTGCTTAGCTGGTGCACCACATATACAAAGAGTAGGAAATAATTTTTCTCCAGCATTGCGAAACGAAATCAACAGAACAAAATATATCTTGGTGATACTGTGCTCAACATTCACAAAGAGCCCCTTTTGTTATCAAAAGCCCAAAGTCTGTATTTTACTTTAGGTATCATTGGCTATAAGAGAGGCTCCCATGAGGAGGCTGGTGAGATGGATGGAGGAGGCTGATGAGATGGATGGAGGAGGCTGGTGAGATGGATGAAGGAGGCTGGTGAGATGGATGAAGGAGGCTGGTGAGATGGATGAAGGAGGCTGGTGAGATGGATGAAGGAGGCTGATGAGATGGATAAAGGAGGCTGGTGAGATGGATAAAGGAGGCTGGTGAGATGGATAAAGGAGGCTGGTGAGATGGATGAAGGAGGCTGGTGAGATGGATGAAGGAGGCTGATGAGATGGATAGAAAAGGCTGGTGAGATGGATGGAGGAGGCTAATGAGATGGATGGAGGAGGCTGATGAGATGATGGAGGAGGCTGGTGAGATGGAGCCTTCCCCAGTGAGTAGCACCCTTTCTTGTACTGGCTGCTTCTTGAGACTGGAGAGAAGAAATGGGATACAGGGTCACAGTCATTGTCCTCTTAAAAGGCTCCTGCCTTTTCAGGCATCCTGTCACCATTGAGTCAGGGTTGGACCTTGGTGGTCTTGAAGAGTTGGCTCAGACATCATCTTCTCAGACATATGCAGACAGTTGTGCACGGTATGGTAGGTGGTTGGCTGGCCCTGGAATTTACGGCATCTGGACATCTAGCAGCTTCTGAGCTCTGTTGTTAATTATTCTCTTTTTAAAATGGAGTATAATCCATTATTTAAATAGCACTTACATTGCATCAGGTGTTAGAAGTAACCTGGACATGACTTAAAGGTTACAGAAACATGCACACAAGAGAAGTGCAAATGCTATGCTATGCTAGATAGTTTTATGTCAACTTGACACAAGCTAAAGTCATCTGAGAGGAAGGAACTCCAATTAAGAAAATGCTTCCATAAGATCAAGTTGTACTCAGGGGCTGTAAGGCATTTTCTCAGCTAGTGATCAATGGGGGAGGGCTCAGCCCATTTTGGTGGTGCTGTCCCTAGACTGGTGGTCCTGGGTTCTATAAGAAAGGAGACTGAGCAAGCCAAAAAGCAGCACCCTCCATGGCTTCAGTATCAGCGCCTACCTTCAGGTTACTGTCTTGTTTGAATTTCTGTTCTGATCTTCTGTTATTAAACAGTGATATGAAAGTATAAGCTGAACAAACCCTTTCCTCCCCAACTTGCTCTTTGGTCATGGTATTTCATCACAGCAATAGAAACCCTGACTAAGACATATACTATTTTACATAAGGGACTAGGTGTAGATTTTGGAGTCTCTAGGGATCCTGGAACCAGTTGTGAGAGGTACCAAGGGTGACTTTGGTTCCTTGAAAGATAGCTCATCTGCCTCACTGACTATACAGCATCCTTGGAGTCACTCTTGCTCTGAGAAGTCTCCTCCTGTCCCCTTGCCCCTTCCTTCGTCTGCATCCATTCCTTATACTTGTTGCTTACAAAGGCCTCAGCTTTTGATGCAATAAGGGCCCTCATCTTAGAGGAATGTATTCTTGCTGCGCATACTGGCACCCTGTTTCTCTTCCCCAACCTGGGATTCTGGCCAGGCTTTGCTGGGAAGACTGTATATGTCTCAGAGTCGGCATTGTACATCTGTCTCCTAGTATTGCTAAAAATACTTTGTGGACTTTAATTCATTTTTCTTTCTGCTTTTCTCTGATTTCCATAGTAGCAGGGGAACACCCCAACTTAGTCATGTTGGTCGTGGAAGTCCTAACTATTGATTTCTAACATTTTGGCTACTGGCACTAAAATGAATAACCACCTATGCAGTCTAACAGTTGTTAGTTCTTAGAATTTGGGGGAAGCTAGGGCTGGGGACACAGATCAGTGCTTGTCTTGCAAGAACAAGTACCTGGATTTGACTACTGGAGACTATGGAGAAAAACTGAGTCTAGTGGCTCCTGCTTAGGATCCCAGCTCCGGGGAAGTGGAGACAGGCAGATCCATGGAGCCTGCAGGCTACTTAGCCTGGCATAATTGGCAAGGTCCAAGGTAATGAGAGAATCTGTGTAAAAAAGAAACAAAGAAATAAAGCAAGCAGGATGGTACCTCCCTAAGACTGACACCCTTAGCTTCACACCTGCGTTAGCAACATGTGCCCACATACCCATTTATACTTCTGGGGTGGATTAGTATATATTATATGTATATATTAATATATTATACATATAGTATATTAGTATATACTATATGCATATGGAATATATTCATACACACACACACATATATATTCATATATACTCATATGTATATTGTCTTAGGGTTTTACTGCTCTAAACAGACACCATAACCAAGACAACTCTTATAAGGACAACATTTAATTGGGACTGGCTTACAAGTTCAAAGGTTCAGTCCATTATCATCAAGGCGGAAGCATAGCAGTGTCCAGGTTTTTACATCTTCATCTGAAGGCCACTAGGAGAAGACTGGCTTCCACATGGTGGTTAAGAGGAAGGTCTCATTGCCCACCCCCACAATGACACACTTCTTCCAACAAGGCCACACCCACTCCAATAAGGCCATATCTCAGTGCTACTCCCTAGGCCAAGCATATTCAAACCACCACATAAGTTCAAATTTATATATATCTATGTTGTGTTTTATTGAAATGAAATGACTTGCAGGCTGCAGTTCAGCTAATCCAACAACAGCTAGCTATGAATGAAATGTCCAGAATCTAGCAGTTGCTCAGTCCACAAGGCTGGATGTCTCAGCTGGTCATTTGTACATGCTGGAATCCCAAAGAACTAGGCTCCAGTACCAGTGAAGTGATGAATGTGCTAGTAAGGTGAGGGCAAGCAGGCAAAGAACAGCTTTCTTCTTCTATGTCTTATATAGGCCTCCAGCAGAAGGTGTGGCCCAGATTAAAGTTATGTCCTACTGTCACAAGATACAGACTAAAGATGTGTTTTTCCTAGCCGGGCAGTGGTGGCGCACGCCTTTAATCCCAGCACTTGGGAGGCAGAGGCAGGCAGATTTCTGAGTTCAAGGCCAGCCTGGTCTACAGAGTGAGTTCCAGGACAGCCCGGGCTACACAGAGAAACCCTGTCTCGAAAAACCAAAAAAAAAAAAAAAAATTTGTTTCATTTTCTTTAACCTGTAAGAAGAGCACCTCATTGTAAGAAAGGTGTTCTATGTTTGATGACACTTTTGTTATAAAATGAATGCCCTGGGATTTCACCAGTAAACCCACTGTTATATATTAAATGTATTATTAGCTTTAGGTCCAACATCATTACATTCTAATTATAATCTGTTTATTACTCAACTAAATTCACTTTGTGTACATGTACTTATATATACATGTGTGGTCATGCACCTGTCAGGGTACAAGTGTGTACGTTTGGAAATGGTTTACGGGATAAGTTCTTTCCTTCCACTTTATGGGTCCTAGAGATGAAATTCAGGCTTGGTTGGTAGCAGGCTCCATTATCTGCTGAGCCATCTGGAGGACCCTGACCTATTCATTTTAAAACCAGTGACAGTGAATACCTGGGCTATATTCCTGCTTTTGCCTCTCTCTGACCTGTGTCAGATTACCCATCCCAGTCCTGGATTCTCACAATTTATGTGTGAGATAACAATCTGTCTGCCATTCTTCAGATGATAAAGAATTCACCTCTCATTTGAAGTGTCAGGGTAGGTAGTCCACCTGACTGAGCCCAGACGCTCAGTTCTATCAATAGACCGGATTCAGAAAGCAGAGTGTTCGAGTCCTTGGCTCCCACGTGAGGACAGCCACAGGATCATATGGGATCACCTAGGGGAGCAATTCTCATGGAAACAAATAACATCCTAAAGCCTGGGCCATGCCAGCAGAAAACCATTGCTTTCCTCTGGCAAATACTAAGTTTCTAAAAAGCCCTCCTCTCCTTTCCTTACTGCCTCAGTCCAGTGTGTGTGTGCATGTGTGCGTGGGGGAGGCTTAGCGCAGGACCTGTGCACAGCAGGCAAACATGCAGTCAGGAGCCACAGCTCCAATGCCTTCTCCTTGGTTCCCAGTGCCGTTTCACTCGGCAGACTGTTCCCCTGCAGTCCTGAGTGCTGACCTCTCACTCACTGAGTCCACACACACACAATTTGTTACTTAGCAACTTCTGCCAAGCGTGAGACCCTCTGACCAAGCTTTCTTGCTATTCTTGGCAAAATGATAGAAAATAGATTGAGAGATTTTAACGTCTAAAGAGATAATAGAGTTAACGTTCTTTCAATGATAGGTTTTATGGACCAAGGGGTTGGAAAGAATACTTATTTGAATGTTTTATTTTGGGAAGTACCCACTCACTGCTGTAATACTGGTCTGGAAATAACTCATGAGGTCACCTGGTCACCAGCCCTTTACTTTCCATGTAAGATGACTATTTTAGGCAAGGTTGTGAGCTCATGGCCCCTGTTTCTGTTAAAGTAACAGTAAAGACTGTAACCGTACTTTTTTTGGCTACTTTATTGGGTTCTTATATCTACCAACCTTTTCCACCCCAATCCCCTTCACTAGATTAGATGGGAATGGTGAGAGGGGAAAGGGGCATTAAATCTCTTTAGACTACTTCCTGCTGATTAGGGGCATCAAGTTTCTAGGCGCAAGTCCAGTCTTCAAGGTCAGGATATCTGCAACCAGCGACCAGAAAATGCAGCAAAACAGCAAATGCCACAGCAGCGGCAGGAGCAGCCACAGCCTCTCGGGCTCTGCTATTTCTAAATCCTCTCATGAGTCTCTTAGGATTCCAAACGTAAACTATCTTCAGCTGGCAGAATCTCACCCCTGCCAGAGCGTGAGACAAATCAGTCAGCTGCTGTGGACAGTCTGAAGCTGCCGTGTATCCCACACCAGGGATTAAAATGAAAATGTATTCACAGAACATAACTGAGTTTTAAAATAAACCAAAATTCTCACTACAAAAGACCATTTAGGGAAAACTTCTTGTTGTCAGGAGAATAGAGTCTCTAGCCTGGGAAAGCAGGCTCACCTTAAGGCTTGCCAAAGACATAGGCAGAATGGTTTCTTTTGTTAGATTCTACTATACTTTCCCTCCAACCGTCACACCCTCCCCAGTAGCCCCAGCATTCACTGTGAGGTTTGAGGTTGGACTGAGTCTTCCCATCTTTCTGAGGCTTGAGTTTGAGTCAAAAACATGACTTTCCCTTTTTCTTTTCTCTGCCTTTTTTCTGATACTTTGAGTTTTCTGACTCAAGTGTCCTTCCCTGTGGTTTATTTGGGTTACATTTCTGAATTGCTATTCATCACTGAAGGAAGTCAGGACAGGAACTCAAACAGGACAGAAACCTGGAGGTAGGAACTGATGCAGAAGCCACAGAGGGTGCTACTTAATTCGCTTGCTTCCCCTGACTTGCTCAGCCTGCTTTCCTATAGAAACCTGGACCTGAGGCCAGGGATGGCTCTGCCCACCATGGGCTGGACCCTTCCCATTGATCACTAAGTGAGAAAATAAAATACCTCACAGTTGGATCTCATGGAGGCAATTCCTCAACTGAGGCTCCCTCCTCTCTGATGACTCTAGCTTGTGTCAAGATGACACAAAACCAGCCAGTACAAAGTCCAACGTAATTCTGCTTGTAAGCTCTACTAGAGTCAAATGTCCATGTTCCTAATAACTCATTCATGTTGCTGCAGGACAATATAGATGGCTGAGGTGTAGGGGGACTTGCTGAGCTACAGCTTGGAGTTATATCTATGTTCAGCCCATGACTCCTGTGGTGTTGTTCATGGTATCATATGTTGAATATCCCTGCTCGGGAGCAGATCGCTTATAAACACCTCAGCTCCTTCCACCACCCACAGGTGTGCAATTGAGGCCAGTTAGTCATCTCTCCCCTGGAGCCTGAGAGCCGGAAAGCCTGGGTTTACAGTTTTTCCTACTTCCTCTCCCTTTACATAGGTAACCTCTCTCTGACCCTGTTCACTGTAGGGAGCTCCTGGGGTAGAACAGGCCCAGGGCTACTCATTACCTGACTGTGAGGAAATTCCAGGGTTTAAAGCAGGTGACTGAGGTCAATGAGACGGTGAGTATCTCATTACTGTGTTTAAGAACAGTTCGGACATAAAATATTCTTTCAGGCGTGCTCAGCCTACAGTGCCATTAGCAGTCCAGAGGCTGCTTTGTGCATTCTTTGGATTTTATTACTCAGTATGAACTGTGTCTCAGACCCTAGATGTCTACAGACTGTGGGGCTTTCAGCCTTCCTCAATTCTTTCCCTTCCGCGTTATCATTGGCTGGGGGATCAGGGGTGTGATCCAGTGAAAATGTTAATCAATTCTCTCAGTCTGTCTCTGTGTCTGTCTCTGCCTTTTGCTAATTCTCATACTATGAACAGTTACATAGGAGTTGAAATTAGAGCCAGAAGACCCTCACTGGGGTCCTAGGCTTACTCATGTAACTAACAGCATTACTTTTTCCATTAAGAAAATGGAGTAACTCTGCTTTTATTAATTACTGTGGTGGTCAAATAGTGTCATGAAGGTGGCAGCCAAGGGTCGCCTCAGATTACCCCCTAGGAGTCTGTAATTCGCCAGAAACAGACAACTTTTAAAAAGGAGTAAGTTTGCCTGAGAAATAAAACACATTCCAGACACAGGCAATTAAAAATGATCAGAGCCTCAGTGAGCTCATAAGCATTAGAATCAGTGGGAAGAAAAACAAACAAGCTCAAAACTGTGTGTGTGTATGTGTGTGTGTGTGTGTCTGTGTGCATGTGTGCACTCGAACTCATGTATGCGCATTCACATGTGTGTACGTGAGGTATGTGTATGTGGTTTTGGAGGGGAGGGGTATGGCCCAGATGTGCATGTCAGAGGGGAGAGGTATGGACCAGATGTGCATGTCAGAGGGGAGGGGTATAGACCAGATGAGCATGTCAGAGGGGAGGGGTATAGACCAGATGAGCATGTCAGAGGGGAGGGTATGGACCAGATGTGTATGTCAGAGAGGAGAAGTATAGACCAGATGTGCATGTCAGAGGGGAGGGGTATGGACCAGATGTGCATGTCAGAGGGGAGGGGTATAGACCAGATGAGCATGTCAGAGGGGAGGGTATGGACCAGATGGTATGTCAGAGAGGAGAAGTATAGACCAGATGAGCATGTCAGAGGGGAGGGTTTGGACCAGATGTGCATGTCAGAGGGGAGGGGTATGGACCAGATGTGCATGTCAGAGGGGAGGGGTATGGACCAGATGTGCATGTCAGAGGGAGGGGTATGGACCAGATGTGCATGTCAGAGGGGAGGGATATGGACCAGATGTGCATGTCAGAGGGGAGGGGTATGGACCAGATGTGCAAGTCAGAGGGGAGGGGTATGGACCAGATGTGCATATCAGAGGGGAGGGGTATAGACCAGATGTGTATGTCAGAGGGGAGGGGTATAGATCAGATGAGCATGTCAGAGAGGAGGGTTTGGATCAGATGTGTATGTCAGAGGGGACGGGTATGGACCAGATGTGCATGTCAGATGTCTGCCTTGATTATAATAGCAGTGAAGAAATGGACTTGCTAACAAGGCAAGGATGAGCAGGCAAAAAGCAAAATCTTACCTTTTTCATGCCCTTATATAGTCTTCCAGCAGAAGGTGTGGCCCAGATTAAAGCTTTGTCTTCCCCCTAGAGATCCAGATCAAAGATATGTGTCTTCCTACTTGAACTGTCATGACTAGATGTGTATTACCCACTTCAAACACAGCAAAAAAAAAAAAATCCCATATGTGTGTGTGCATGTGTGCGTGTGTGTGTGTGTGTGTGTGTGTGTGTGTGTGTGAGTGTGTGTGCATGTGTGTGTGTATCATAGGTCTGCCCTCCATTTCTGGATTGTAGTTTATTCCAAATGTAGACAACTTGACAACTAAGAATAGCCATCATAGATATATAACTTACCTGAAGTATCTATACTGTGGGTGTTTGTCTATCCATATGCTGTGCATATACAGCATATAAAAATCTAAGAGTAAAATGTCAAGCTTAGGAGGGAGGATGAAGCAGTGATTTTCACTCTCATGGGAAAAGCCCATAAAGGCCATCAGTTCATTTCTCTGGGTTTATGCTCAGGGGCTGTGCCAGTAGCTGCAAAAGCAGGTTGCTTAAGAAAATCAGCTGAGTAAGATTGCCAGGTGTCACAAGTAAAACCACAAGACACCTAGCTAAGTTTGATTTTCAGAACAACAATTAATAGCATTTAATGTGTAATTTTCCATGCACCATGTAACAGAAAGCTATACTAATGTCTCTGATATACAAATGTGGCTTTGAGGGTTGGAGACATAACTCTTTTTTTTTTTTTTTTTGGTTTTTTTCGAGACAGGGTTTCTCTGTGTAGCCCTGGCTGTCCTGGAACTCACTCTGTAGACCAGGCTGGCCTCGAACTCAGAAATCCACCTGCCTCTGCCTCCCAAGTGCTGGGATTAAAGGCATGTGCCACCACTGCCTGGAGACATGACTCTTGCAAGCTTGAAGATCTGAGTTCAGGTCCCCAGAACCTACATAAAAGACAGATATCCCTATTATATCAGTGCCCGAGCAGTAGACTCAGGTGGTCCCCGGGGGCTTGCTGACCTAGCTGAATCCCTGGACTCCAGATTAAATGATAGACCCTCTCACTAAAGATAAGAAGTTACCATGGTAACTCCAGTCCTGGGAGATCCAGTGCCCTCTTCTGACTTCCTCAGACACTAGGCACACATGTAACATGTGTACATACATGTGGGCAAAACACTCATACACATAAAGTACAGTAAATAAATCTTAAAACCAGGTTTAAAAAAAATAAGGTGAAGCGTTTTGTTTTTGTTTGTTTGTTTGTTTTTTCGAGATTATAGAGCAACTTTCTTCAGAATTCTAGCCTCAACTGAAGACCAGCTCAGACATCTAGCCTTTGTGGACTGACCAGCTTTCAGATTCTTAGGCCTTTTGTTCATAGGCAGTCATTATTGGCTTAGTTAAACCATAGTCTGTAAGTCATTCAAATAAATAAAATATGGAGATTTATTATGTATAATTATTATATTATCTATTATTATATGAATATCATCTGTATGGGGGTTTATTATATACATGTATACACACATATGTGGGGATTTATTGGAATGACAAGCTATGGTTCTACTAATCCAATAATGGCTGCCTATAAATAGGAGGTCTAAAAATGTGTGTGTGTGTGCGTGTGTGTGTGTGTGTGTGTGTGTGTGTGTGTGTGTGTGTGTAAGAGAGAGAGAAGGGGGGAGAGAGAGAGAAAGAGAGAGAAGTTCATTCTATAAATTTTCTTACTCTAAGGAACCCTGACTAATACAGTATACATCATTTATACCTTACTGGAGAGAGAGAGTGTGGGAGGGGGGAGGGAACACAGGGAGCAGGGTGAGTGGAAAGGGGAGGACGAGGCCAAGCCCTGCCTTGAGATCACTGAGAATCACTGGCTGCATGTTTTCCTATTTCCCAAGCCTGCGCCATTCTACTGTGTTCTTAGTGACAGCCAAGCTCAGCCTGGTATGTTATTTGGGTGTATGTTCCCTGTTTTAGAGGAAGAGAAATGTCAGGAACAACCTGAATATTTTTCTTATCCTAAGTCATGTTCTTATACCTTTATAGCCTGTATTTATATACCTTAAATCACTTTTTAAGCTTTCATATCCTCAAATGGTTACAACTTGCATTCCTACACCTTAAATGGTACTTTTAGACTTTTACAATTTATATAAATCTTAAATTTTTTCCATCTAATCACTTGCCACAAGACACAAATGGTTAATTATTGAAAGCAGCCATTGCAAACCAAGTGCCTTTAAATAAAGGAATAGTAAAAAGTTCCATCTGAACCCTATTTATCTTTTAATATGGAGCTTGTTAGTTGGGCAAAACCGGCCAGCTTTTCTCAGCAGGAGACCTAGAAGCTTTAGAAAAAGCAAGACTCGAGTTTTACATATGAAATGAACTAACAGAGTAGCTACTCAGGGAAGACTCATACCTGCTGCTGCCAAACTGATAAAGCTACAGTTAGCCATCAACGCCATCAGAGACCTGAGAGCGATAAATTATAGCAAGAAGTATAAATGAAATGACCTGCATATTGGTCAAAATGACAGAGACTTTCCAGCTACCTGGATGATTACCCTAGTGGGCTATGTGATCTCCGTGGCTTTCTTGGAAAGCTGAGGTTGTGTCTTCAGCTGTCACATAGGAGAGCATTATACTTTCAGCTGCTGCACAGAACAGCATAGGATTTGAGCTGCCAGACCCAGAAGGTCTGAGAGATTTTCCTGTGGGAAAAAAACTTTGGAAAATTGGCCAACCCTGACTTACGAAGAGTAGGGTAGACAACAGTGACCACAGTTTGTATGGGGCCCTAGCAGCGGGCGAGGCAAGGGACAGTTTGTCCAGTGGTTAGCATCTGTGTCCCAACTGTCTTCTTGGGAGACCTTAGGGCTGCTGCTAACACCTGACATCTCTGGAATGTCAGGAAGCTTTCTCCATTAAGCCTTTTAAATGCCATATTCAGCAGACCTCTGAAGATTTTGAGAACCATAATCTATTAAGTATACCTGCTTTTAAACAAAATTCACTTGATTTTAGTTATTTGATTCCGGCTTAACCTTGAAAACATATACAGGAGACTAAATAAAGCTTGTCCTTGTAGTTACTTACATTAGTACTAAGCATGGCTTAGTATAGTTTTGAGAACACTGAAGAATTTGATCATTTACAAGGTAACTGACAATATATTAACTTGCATGTTCTAATCATCTTTAACAGTTTACAAGTTAGTAGCTTTTATAAGATTAGGATTTGCATATTTATGCCTATTGGATTAGCCTTAAAAAGTAACCCCCCTTTTTAAAACTGAAACTCTTTTAGTATGAAAATAAAACTTTGCCGGGCGGTGGTGGCGCACGCCTTTAATCTCAGCACTTGGGAGGCAGAGGCAGGCGGATTTCTGAGTTCGAGGCCAGCCTGGTCTACAGAGTGAGTTCCAGGACAGCCCGGGCTACACAGAGAAACCCTGTCTCGAAAAAAAAAAAAACAAAAAAAAAAAAAAAAAGAAAAAAAACTTTAAATCATAATTATAGTCCATAGGGGGACTGGCAACTTTAGTTCCCTGGTTCTTTCGTAGTGCACCATTATGGAATATCACAGTTTCCTGTATGACTTAGTTTATTAATTAATAGCTAAAGCTTAACAAAATTAGCTACAACATACATTGTTAAGTCAACCTCTGTTAGCATCTACCTTGGGTAAAGAGAGACATCCTATGGGCTCTTTGACAGACCACCTAGGTCATTGTTTAGTTGCATCGTAAGACAGGAATATCCCCATTTCTGATGTTTAGTGTTCGGTGTTCTTCTCTGTGGCCTTACCTCCTTAGCCTTTTGTTTATTTATTTATTTATTTATTATTTTAAAATTACATATTAATAAAACATCAAATAGTCTTATAAATGTAAGTATTTTAAAAGTTGTTTCTATTTAAAAATCTAATTTTTTAGTTAGTTTTTTGATAAAATTTCAAGATTTTCTTTAAAAAAAAAGCTTAAAATCTTTCAATTGTGGAATCCCCTTGTTTATAAAACAGCAGCAGTGTAATGCTATGGGAGGGAGCATCTCAGCGCCGGCCAAGGTGTCTCCCTGAACAATCAAGCCATCTGACAGGCCTAACATAAAGAAGACCTACTGGCAGGAAGGGAAGGGACCTGGAGAAGGGAGCAGAGGCAGAGAAAGGAGGGGGACAGAGAAGCACAGAAAGAGAGAGGAAGGGAAGAGACTGGCCGGAATGTGTGTGTGTGTGTGTGTGTTGTGTGTGTGTAGAGGAAAGGAGAGACAGAGGGGAGAGTAGTAAGGGAGGGGAGAGAGAGACAGAAAGACAGAGAGACAGAGAGACAGAGGTAATGAGTAGTCTTATATGCCTGGCTCCTGGCGTATACCTGGAGGGCACAAGCTGTTGCTAGGTAACTGTTGGACCAAGCATAGAGGAATTGCTAACACCTACAATATCAAAAAATAATTTAAGTACCTTTCTCACTTCAAGAGGGAGGAAGTCTGGAGAAAGCAGTACAAACTCCAGCAGTACAAACTACTCAATACTTAATATCCAGCCTTCACTCATAATCCTCTGGCCTCCTCCAAGGGACTTGTCAGCGCTCAGCTCTGCTCTTGGCAGCAAGTACAACAGCAAGTACAATCCAGCCACAGCTATCTGATTGAGACTTTTCTTTCTGGTGACTAGCACAGGGCACCAGCATCTCCAAGGGACAGCTGGGGTCCTTTCCATCCCCAGGCTCTCAGTAAGAAGTCAGTCCCCACCACACCGCCAAGCCTCAGCTGCTCTCCAGGACTCCTTCGTGCCTTTAAAAACCAACAAAACCCGTGTAACTCTGACGTTACAAAGTTTGACTCTCAGCATGAGGTACATTTTTGTATATGAACACATGGAGATGCAGTTTTTTTATACCTTATTTTAAAAACACTAAGACGAAATGGATAAAGAAGCCCTGAAGATCTGTGGTTGATAACTACATGTAAAATTCAGGAAGCAGCTTATTTTAGGTTATTGTAACTTTGTTTATAGTTTTTGTTTTTGAGACAGAAGCTCACTGTATAGCCCTGACTGGCTGGAACTTCCTATGTAGCTCAGGCTGGCTTCAAACTTGGGATTCAGCACAAGTGGCTAACTTATTTTTATACAGAACATCAATTTGGGGAAAAATTGACGGAAATTTTTAGTGTAAATAATAGTGTGCCTTTCTTGTTAATAAAAAACAAAGTACAGGGCTTGTATATAGGAAACAATGTTTTCATATACTCATGGCTCATAAATTAATAAACATATGAAACTGCATATTGAGCCTACCAGGGTGACAGGCTCATTAACATTCCATTTTTTGCTTCATGGCATTCTCAATCTAGAACTGGAAAGGAACCAAATTTTAAAAAGAAATCAAGTATAGATGGAGCATAGTGTCATTAAAAATTCTTTAAAATAGAACAATGAATATTAATATGACCACAACAAAAAGAACTGTGGGGAAGGACATGGAAGTGACCTCTGTAAAGAATATTACAGTGGGAAAGCAAAAGGCTGATGAACAACGGAGAGTAACCACAAAGTGTTGCTGAAACCCAACGGTAAATAAGAAAAGACATCCCACTACACATGTTTCTAAGTCGTTAGGAGAAGTGATTAAACAAATTTTCTTGAATTTTAATATAATTAATTTTTGTAAAACAGCGGTTTAAACTGTTTAATTACAATCCTTGTAAGATGTTTGATTATAAAAAAAATCAACATTTGAGTAAGCTTTAAATGCAGAGCAGCTTTTTGTAAAATAATTGGAATTATTCCTATTCCCCTCCAGTTTATAAAAGCATGAGACTCAGTCTGTGGTTTATTTATTTGACTTTGGCAATTACTGGGGCGGGGGGGGGTAACCCCTAAGCTACTTTTGTAACTGCTGGACTGGCTACTTCCCCAGATGTGGACCCCAAATACTTGCTGTTTAAATCTTTCTGGGTTATTTCTGCTCTGGCAGTCTGGTGTCCTGGTAGGGGCATTTCATTTGGGCACATGCTGCTGATTCATCATGTTTAATGGAGACCTCCTGTTCTCCTGGTCTTCTCCTCTGCTCTTTTTCTTTTCCTCTCTCCTCTCTCCTTCTCTCCTGTGGTCCCTACCTTAGACCCTAGCCCAGTAACTCAAGCTCCACCTCTCTCTATTCTCCCCAGTAATTCATTGTAGCCATTTTTATTTAACCAATAGTTTTAAAGTTGGGAGCAATATTTGCACAACAAAGGCAATTTGCTTGTCTTGGGGAAACCAGATCTTGGGGTACAAAATTTAGCATTTGAATACAAGCAGCATCAGACCATTCTCCAACAGTTTTTAAGTTATTATAAACATGCAATTCAAAATTATTAATTTTATTTAATTTACTTATTTTTGAGACATTGTATCACTTTGTCACCCAGACTAACTTGGAACTCAGTAAGTGGAAGTACTTTTACATGAGAGTTAACATGGCGACATGACACAATAAAACAGATGCATGCTTGATATTGCTGAAAAAGAAACAAAATGAACTTAATGGGAAAAGTTCAAAAATATCATTGAACTAAAGAGAGAACAAGGATCTCTATTTAATATAGATTTTGCTGATTCTTTTATTCTTATCAAATCTTGACTAATCAAGCTTTATTTTAATGCTATTTCTTCTTTGCTATTCTCTACATTCTATTTCTAACATTTTATTGATTATGCTCAGATTTTAAAACACATAGCTAATTTGTTTATATATGTGTAGTGCAAGCACACTTGTCAGAGTCTAATTATATCGTCCAAGCTAGCCTGGAAGATATGACTGTCTTACTACACACCCACAGCCAGCTTTTAAACTGCTACTCAAGCAGGTTAAGAGGTGCTTTCTTTCTTTCTTTCCTTCTTTCTTTCTTTTTTTTTTTTTTTTGTTTGTTTTGAGACAGGTCTCTCTGTATAGCCCTGGCTGTACTGGAACTCACTCTGTAGACCAGGCTGGCTTTCTTTTTTCTTCTCTCTTTTTTTTTTTTTTTTTTGGCTTTTTCAAGGCAAGGTTTCTCTGTGTAGCCCTGGCTGTCCTGGAACTCACTCTGTAGACCAGGCTGGCCTCAAACTCAGAAATCCACCTGCCTCTGCCTCCCAAGTGCTGGGATTAAAGGCATGCGCCACCACCGCCTGGCAGGCTGGCTTTCTATGGAGGATTTGTCTGTAGATAAACACCAAGTTTTCAGGAGGGATGAGACCATGGAATCTGTTAGAGTCAGATATCCACAAAGAACATTCCTGATAATGCATCATTTTGGTAAAAACTCTTAAAAGATAACTCTTTAGGACAGGATTATAACTTTGTGAAAAACAAACAAACAAACAAACAACCCTCCAAACTAAACCAGGCAAACACAGAACAAGGCCGGGCAGCTTCCTGGCAGGATGCATAGCTGTCCGGGTCGAGCATCTGTGATTACAGGCTGTGTGCTTCACAAGCTCTTCAATCAGGGAGTCTACACAGCAAACATCCTGTGACCTCCTAACCTTGAGGTGGATCTAGGAACACACACATGCTTTTGTACCCTCTGTGAATTGCACTGCATTTTAAAACTCTAACCTTGAAGGTATTATGTCATGAAATTTAATAAACCTTAATATTTACTGAGGATTTACTATGATCTGAGCACATTGTCTCATCACTACTCTTCTGAATATACTTTATAAAAAGCCATTAGAAGAATATTTTGAAGAAACAAATGTGTGTTGTTTAAGAAGAGCGTTAGAATAGATTGTACTTTGTAACCATAAGACAATATACTTCTGAGCACATCTTTTCAATCTTACTGAAATTAGGTCTGCCTGCAAGTTAATATATAATTCCAGTAAGTCTAAACTCTTAGTTCCTGTATGAGTCATACAAAAAGCTCTGTACAAAAGTCAAAGGAATTGTGCCCTGATAGTTGAGTAATACATGAGTGAGTGGGGTTAAATAATGACCCAGTGTGTCACCAAAGGCACACCCTGAGTTCTCTTTACCTTAGATCCAAGCTTTCCATATCTTGTAAGGAATTTGCACTGGTGTTCTCTAGAGGAATTGATCCTGTGGAATATATATTATAAAAGGAATTTTCTAGATTGGTTTATGCAGTCTAAGGCTAGATAGTTCCATGACACTTGTTTGCATGCTGGAGAGACAAACAAACAAAACCCAACAGCTGCTTAATCCAAGCTGCAAGCCTTAAAAGTCAGTGTTTTAGTTCTTTTTTTAGACAGAATACCACAACCAAGG